>JARHVA010008518.1:247500-473379 GCA_037957365.1 Torreya grandis | reverse complement strand
TGCATGCAAAGTTGTCTTTACTAACATAGATTTTTTAGGTTATTTCTTTTGTCATGAACCTATCTCAACTTTATTCTTGATGAATGGAACCTTGAAACTCTAATCCTCCTTGACTAACTCGAACATACTTCTATAGTATCAGGATATGTGTCAAAATTTGGTACACTTATAAAATATTATGGCCTCTTCATTAAATCTTGATAGAGGAACAAAAGAGTTGTGGCTTTTGATTGACTCTATATGAGATTTATTCTCCTTAATTCTAAAATTATTATCCCTTTTTCAACATTCTATTTTCTTATGACCATATCCATTACAATAAAAATAGTAACCATAAAAATAGGACCTATTTGTGTATCTCTGACCTAATTGCCTTTGTAGCTCTATTCCTTCTAGCCTTTTTTATTTGAGATGTCCTCTATATTCTTAACTTCTTCCCTTTCTATTTCCTCTTTTGTAAGAGCTTCAACATAGGTCTTTCATTTTTTTGTTTTAACCTTGTCTTTGAAAGTAGTGGCCTCCCCTTTCTCTTTTTTAAATCTAATGCCTATCTTATCTGACATTAATATTTGAATTTCTAATTTCTTATTCAAAATATTAGTGTTATTCTCAAATTTTGAATCATTGGTTGCTCTATCATTTATTGCTTTATTTGTTTTCTCAAGATCTGCTTTTAAAGAAACAATTTCAATAACATACCTTTCACATTCTTCACTTACTTTTTGCAACTATGCCATTATATCATTTTCATTCTTCTTGGCTTTTTTCAAGTGTGCTTGTAGATCTTCAATTGTTTCCTTTGAATCCTTTTAATTTTTCTTGATCTAGAGCTTTAATATTTTATTCTTCTTATCAAGAGCTTTTAACTCTTCTAAGGCACAAACTAGTTCTCCTTCTAGATTCACTTCAACTTCATCATGTTCTTCTTCTTGATCATATGTACTTTTCATTATGGAGGCATCTTCATTTATATCCACAAATATAATATCTTCTTCTTCTGAATCACTGACTCCACTATCTTTGACTGAGCTAGGATCTTTAGAATACAAACTCTTCTTCTCAAATCCCTTTTGAATTTTTCTTTGAAATTCTTCTTGTATGTAGACCTTCCTTCTTCATTGTCACCATTACCTTTATCTAGGCACTTAAATACAAAATGTCCAATATTTTCATAATTAAAAAATTTAAATGGTAATTTTTCTTGATATTTACCTATGCCCTTTTTTGGCTTGAGAATTAATAGAGCTTCATTGTCATCTTCATCATTGCTAAAATTGTCAATTGATTCTTGAATCTTAACCTTATCTTTCTTTGATGTCTTGAAAGTAACTTCTCTCTTTGAGTGTTTCTCTTGTTTGATCCTCATCTCATATATCGTAAGAATACTATGTAGCTCATCCATCTTTATCTTGGATAAGTTCTTCATCTCTTCAATTGCTAAAACTTTTGCATCATATCTCAATGGTAGAGATCTCAAAACATTTTGTACCACAGTTGATTCTTCTAACTTTTCTCCAAGACCTTGATTCTGATTAACTATTTGATCAACCTGTAAAAGACAACTCACTATATTTTCTTCCTCTTCCATCTTCAAACTCTCAAACTATCTTCTAAAAGTCTAAAGCTTAGCTTGTTGAACCTTTCCATCACATTTCTAAATATTCTCAAGCTTTACCTAAGTTTCATGAGCATATTTACATTTCATAACTTTAACAAAGTTTGATTCACATAAAATATCATTTAAAGCTTTAGCATTATTTTCACTTGCTTTTTTTCTACTAAAGTAGTTACAAGTGTATGTGGCTCTTAATATTCCTCCACCATTGCTTGCCAAATGTTGAACCAAGAGCCATCAAATAAGTCATCATCCTTATGATCCAAAAAACATAATTTGTCCCATCAAACAAAGGTTCCTTATTTATACAAAAACTTTCATGTGATCTAGCCATCATGCTTTCCCTGATCTACCTTCAAGCTATAAATTTTTTTCAAAAGGAACTTTCTCTGATACCAATTGTTAAGCATGAAATATACTGAGAGGGGGGCCTTATAACAATCACCACATGAGAGAGAGAGAGAGAGAGAGAGAGAGAGAGAGAGAGAGAGAGAGAGAGAGAGAGACCATATTTTTATGTGAAAACCCAAAGTGGGAAAAACCATGAAGAACAATCTCATTTATATGAATGAGCACCAACTTATAGGATCACCAAATCCTTTGCCAACCACCAACACAAAAACTATTTGTGAGCACTAACCGATAGGTGCACCAACCCCTTGAAAAGATTTGTGATCACCAACCCACAAGAGAACCAACCAATTTTGTGTATAAAACACAACTATATCTCAATGTCGCTTACTAAACAAATGATATAACTCTACAATATCTCTTACTTTTATCTCCTCTTTTTTTATATAAAAAAATTACAAACCATACACTCTCTTACATAATAAAAATGACTTCTCAAGATTTTATTTATATCTTTCCAAATGACCTTTGGCATTCACACTTTGTGACCCTTAAATCCTCATGGAAAATGGCACCACAATTACATGACCATTCATATCCTTGCATTTGAAAAGTCACATGGTGACCTTTTATAAGCAAATATGTCCTTTCTTCTTTTGTCTTTATCTTGGTGACTTTTTGTAATCCTCAAAGTGACACTTCATGGAAAAAAGTGTCATACCCTCTTTTATCTTCACATGGTGACTCTTAGAATTCTTCAAGATGACTCTTCATGAGAAAATTCATCCCATTCCTCTTTTGTCTTTACCACGTGACTCTTTGACTTCTCCATGGGCCCTCTTTTGACTTATATGCAACCAAAAATATATTCATTAATATTAAATAAATATTAACACACATTAGTCAAGATATGAATATTAAAAAAACCATTAAATACAATGGAGCCTTTATCACCAATGTTAGACCTTTGACATCTCAAGATCTAATTTTAAAGAAGCAATTTCAATAACATACCTTTCACATTCTTCACTAACGTTTTTCAATTGTGCCATTACATATTTTTCATTCTTCTTAGATTTTTAAAAGTGTGCTTGTAGATCTTCAATTGTTTCCTTTGACTCCTTTTCATTTTTCTCGATCTGGAGCTTTAATCTTTTATTCTTCTTCTCAAGAGATTTTAACTCTTCTAAGGCACAAACTAGTTCTCCTTCAAAATTCACTTCAGCTTCATCATGTTCTTCTTGATCATATATAATTTTTATTGTGGAGGTATCTTAATTTATATCCATGAATATAATCTCTTCTTCTTCTAAATCACTGACTCCACTATCTTCGACTGAGCTAGGATCTTTAGAATATAAACTCTTCTTCCTTCTTGAATTTTCCTTTGAAATTATTCTTGTATGTAGACTTTCCTTCTTCATTATCACCATTACCCTTAACTAGGCACTTAGCTACAAAATGTCCAATCTTTCCACAATTAAAACATGTAAAAGGTAATTTTTCTTGATATTTACCTATGCCCTTTTTTGGCTTATGAATTAATAGAGCTTCATTTTCATCTTCATCATCACTAGAACTGTCACTTGATTCTTGAATCTTAACCTTCTCTTTCTTTGATGTCTTGAAAGTAACTTCTCTCTTTGAGGGTTTCTCTTATTTGATCCTCATCCCATATATTGTAAGAATACCGTGTAGCTCATCCATCTTTATCTTGGCTAAGTTCTTCATCTCTTCAATTGCCAAAACTTTTTCATCATATCTCAATGGTAGAGATCTCAAAACTTTATGCACCATGATTGATTCTTCTAAATTTTCTCCAAGACCTTGAATTTGATTAACTATTTGATCAACCTGTAAAAGATAACTCACTATATTTTCTTCCTCTTCCATCTTCAAACTCTCAAACTATCTTCTAAAAGTCTAAAGCTTAGCTTTTTGAACCTTTCCATTACATTTGTAAATATACTCAAGCTTTACCCAAGTTTCATGAGCATATTTACATTTCATAACTTTAACAAATTTTAATTCACATAAAATATCATTTAAAGCTTTAACATTATTTGCACTTGCTTTCTTTTCTACCAGAGTAGTTACAAGTGTATGTGGCTCTTCATATTCCTCCACCACTACTTTCCAAATGTTGAATCCAAGAGCCATCAAATAAGTCCTCATCCTTATGATCCAAAAATCATAATTTGTCCCATCAAACAAAGGTGCCTTACTTTTATTAACACCTTCATGTGGTCTATCCATTATGCTTTCCCTGATCTACCTTCAAGATGTAAAAAGTTTTCAAAAAGAACCTTCTCTGATACCAATTGTTAAGCATGAAATATACTGAGAGGGTGGCCAAATAACAAGCACCACATGAGAGAGAGAGAGAGAGAGAGAGAGAGAGAGAGAGAGAGAGAGAGAGAGAGAGAGAGAGAGAGAGAGAGAGAGAGAGAGAGAGAAATTTATTTCATTTTTTCCATGGATAAATCCTAAAAAAATGAAAAACAAGAAAGAGAACCAGTAAAAAAAGAGGCACAAAGGAGTGAGTTGACTTTTTATTTCACTCATAAGGAAGGTTAGAGCAAATTTGTAACAAACCTAGATCCTAGAGTAAAGATGCATTGAATCTAATGGTGGTAATTTAATCCACCAAAAACTTTTGCCAAGGAGTTTTTTTAGATTAATCTTATTTTTGATACATTGTGTTGGTGACTTTAAAAAAACACTTTTCTTTTTTATTGTATTCCCTTTTTTATTTATCCTTTTTATTCTTGATGTTTTTAATTAGTCATCCCTATGGGCAATATTATATTAAACACTTTTTAAATTAGTCTTTAGATAGATTTTTATTTACGTAAGCAAAACTCATAAGGGTAATCCTATGAATTTTATTTATGGGTAATATTACATATCCAAAATATTTTAAGAGATGTATTTAAATAAAATTAAATGAAGTGAAAAGAATACTTTACGATGTTATCCCAAATAAATAATATAGTTTAGTCTTCTAATAAAGTTTCACTTATATGGCCATAATTAATTAATATTAATATTTTTGTCAAACCTAACCTTAAACCAACATCCTCCTCTAACCTATGAATATTTTCATTAGTGTAAGTAGGATTGTGCACCCACAATTAAATCTTTAACATCGCTACCATTTAACACATGGAAAAATATATTATTAGGTCATTTTTACAAATTGAATGGCATTTTTATTTTTTTAATGATAAAGGGATGGATTTGAATTTAAAAAATAGCTGTTTTAGGAACTTAGGACACTACTAATTAAGGTGGACACTAATAGTCATTGGTAGTATATGACTATTTCTTGCACTATTTAGGAATGAAGAGGCAATGATCTAAATTGGTGATAGTTTGCTTAGGACAATAGAGCATTATATTAAAAACTATGGAGATCATGTATATAAATAATGGAAAACTATATTGATTGATTTAAAAGATAAGAAAATGGATATAAAAAATGGTGTGAAAGAGTCATATGTATATGCACAAGTCATTTATGTCAAGTATAGGTCAAAAATAATATTCCTAAGTGTCTAATAACAAATTTATGTCTAAAAAAAATAACTCAAATGTAAATAGTATATCCTACATTGGTAATTTTATGATAAACATGCCCCATTTTCATATTTTTAAATGAGGACCTTATTTTAGCTTAAAATTCCATGTTTAGGTCTTGTTGTGACATGAATCAATCCAAATCTAAGCTAGAATTCATTGTCTTAAGTCTAATTTATTTATTCAAAATGAAGTCTTGATTTGATTCTAAGTTGGATGAATGTTCCCATAGTTGTATTAATTTGATTGATAAATGAGTATAAATATTTAAATGGACATGTTTATTGAGTATATTTTATGCATCTATATAGCTTTTAGTACTATAACATTCATTAAATTTAGATTATGTTTCAATGGACTAAATGAGCCACAAAAAAAATTGGCCAAGGTTGTTTTTTATTTGAAAGAGTGTTTTGACCCCATAGATACACCTTGTCAAAACTTACTTGGTCTTGCTTAGAAAGATCCCCATACAATATGAGTATTTTTCCATAGTTATTTTGCTAAAAGTTTCCTTATGCAAACCAACAACACATGTATCTCTTTCCCTTAGAACAATTATAAAATTTAAGTGAGGTAATGGATTAAAATTATAATGGATAAATCCTTGAGTTTAAATTCCAATGTTTAGGCCATGAGCTCCTGGATCATTCCATGTGTCGATACCCAGCTTCCTTATGAAGTGTTTTTGAAATGACTAAGTCATTACTTAAATAAGCCACTAGATTCATAAGATTGATACACATGTCTTCATATTTCCTATATGAAACTAATGAGGTAAAATAAATTTAAGTCCAATTTCATTAAGAACATGTGCAACCAAGATTGTGGCATGTGTCTTCATCCTAGTTACTTGATTTTATCAACTTAAAATGGCTAAGATAAATCCTCAAGAAAGCCTCAATATATAAGATAATTATAGTGTCTCCATCCCATTATTACAAAGTAAAAAAAGATTAATCTTGAGGCCCAAATATCAAATAAACTCTAGATAATTTAGATCATGCCACATATCATGATCCTGATCATCCAAAGCCTATAGGTAGAGGCATAATTTTCAAGGTTCCCCAATCATTTGGACAACTAAGATTATGAAACCTATCATGATATTGATGATCCATGACTAATAGGACCATGCACATACTCAAAATTCTAGTGAGCATTTGGAAAAGTGAGATCCATCCACATGGAAGCATCCTGATCACTCATATATTGAGGATAGAGATACACATTTTGAGATCAGATGACCCTTTGGATAAGTGATTTAATGTAATGTGGCATGATCATACACACCCATATCTTGTTAAATGATCTAATTGATAATCTCAAAACCAAATATCAAAGACCACTCAGATAAGCAATATTTGTCCACATGGTAGCATCTTAGTCATTTATAAACTATAAAATAAAAAATGTGAAGTGTACAAGCCCCTAGATTAATGAGATTGAGCCATGTCTCAAAATATCATTAATATATAGTAAAATAATTAATTATCCTGATTCTTGGGTCCTTAATAGTTTAAATTCATGAGATCATCCACATGGCACAATCCTTCTCATCTTTAACTAACAAAATTAGGTAAAAGTCTTTGAAGTTACCTGAGTGCTTGGATAAGTGAGGGACATCCACGTGACAAAATTTTGCTAACTTAATCTTTTAGATAGAGAAAAATACTATAAATAACAAGTAACCCTAAAAATAGATGATATCATGCCACTTGGCATGATCCTACTCATCTAATACCAAGGTCCCAAGAGAACATACTTTAAAGCTTAGAGACTAAACAAAAGAGTGAGACCATGCCACATGTTGTCTTCTCACTTGATCACCACTTAAGGGGGACCAAGGTACTAATTTTTTAATTAAAACCTAGTGTAAGAATGAAGATGGACCAAGTGTCAAGATATGAACTAAAAAGACATGTGGTAAAACATATGGCCCAATGAAGTGTGTAAGAGGCACAAATTAATAATATTATGCCATGTGTTTATCTTTCTAGATAAATCTAAGTAAAATATATGAATATATGTCCTAGGAGCACTATAAGTACATATCTATCACTTTAAGTATGATTTAAAATTTGGATCAATTTTGTTCCACAAGTTAAAGACAAGGTCCATAGGCCCTAACTAATCAATAAATAGATAAGTATTGAAATCCAAAGGCACTCAACTAGGACATTTGATCATAATTAAATCCATAAGTAAAGTACATGAAGGTAGACCAAAAAAACATTATAACAAGACATTTTTCATTTTCTTTAAGGATTATGTAGTCAAAGATATTGACAAAATGCCATGTGGCCATCCCCTCAATCATTTATGGTGCCACATATACAAAAGAGGCATGTGATCCATCCACTATTTATGTATAAAATATATAGAAAATAAGCTACTTTGAGAGTCTTTTTATGAATGGAATAATTTTAACCTCATTGATCAATCATTGACATCTCAATAAAGTTTTCCATAATCGTTAGGACATCGTCCACTGTAAACCTCTCCTCAAGGCTCCTTAGTGGGCCATGGAATTCTATTTCATCATATCCATTATAAGATGAGGAATATTCTCACATAATTATTATTTAACATCCTACACCATGAGGGAAAATAATTGGATTTTGTGCCTCTTGGAGGTGAGACCCATCTCTCATTTCTATGTGTACTACTACCTAGTTTGTTATAAGGTTCGACTCTATTTTCAAACAAACACTATCAAAATAATACAAAATAAATTTTGTGTAAATGAATATGGTTTCTTTGAAGGTCCTCCATTTTATTTTTATTTAATACAAAATAATGATAAATACTAATGTAATAGGAGTATGCATTATGATTTTCTATGGATTTTATGTATTAACTAGGATGTGCTTCTACTATTTTAGTCAGGGTCTTTGATTCCTTTCACTTTATTCAAAGTCTATAAAGATATATGTGTAATTTACTATAGATCTATTTATACTTCATTCATTAAATTATCCTTAGAATTATTTTTTTTTATTTTCTTCTCATTCTCGCTCTCTCTCTCTATTTGTGAATAAATCCCAATCCATCGTGAAACTTAACATACAATGGTGTAACTATAGCTAAGCACATTGTAGTACTAGAAGAATTTGAATTACCCTTTAATTAGAAGACTTTATTTTTGCCTTACCTTATCTCTGTTTTGATGTTTATTTATGAAAAAAATATTTTTACTTTCTTTTATAAATGATGAAGTGATTAAAATTAGAACTTTGAAATTTAATATGTTGTAATTGTTCTAGTTAAGAGTGTAGAATTTATGTAAGTCAGTGATAAAATTAGTATTTGACTTCTAGTGGTAGAATTACATCTATTGGAGATATATTATAAGTAAGTTATCTAATGGATACCCATACCAATATATTATTCCATAGATTATAATAGTAAAAACCATCAAATGAGAAGATGTAAGTCCCATAATTATTCCCTAAGCTCACACAATGTATCTAGCCTCATAGGTGCAACTAGGACTAAGATCTTGGAAATAACAAAAGTTGGCACTATAAGGAGGGCCACTATGCTAAATATTTTTGACCATCATTTATGCTTTCCCATATTTGTGTATTCTTAAACATAGAAAAATATATAGCACTAGAAGGAGGGCCACTAAGCAGAATATTATTTCCCATCCTTTACATTTTCCTAGCCTATTGTAAGATTAAAACATAGAATAATAATTGGCACTAAAATAAGGGCACCCATTCTCATTATTTTAAAAATATCTAAGCTATTTTCCTACCTAAGATAAATTTTTATCCTACCATGTAGATTATTATATCTTAAATGAGTCTTGGATGACTAATAATATCCCCATTATAATTCCATAGGAAAACTAGATTTTTTAGAGGGAGACCAAGACCTATGGATACACCTACTAGGTCATCATACCAAATTATCCCTAATAATTATCCACCTACAACTACACCTATGTAATGGTTTTTTGGGTTTACTATCGGCATTCCAAAATTTGTCCATGATTTACCTAAGAACCCAAAAAGATACCTCCTAATATTTACACTAGGTGTGGGGCATACTATTGAAGAACATATAACCTCATACAAACTATCTCTCAAGATTATAAATGTCAAACATTAGGATTTTTTAAGAAATATTTTCCTAATCAATCTAATGTACATGGTATATTATGGATTCTTTAACTTTCTTGAAGGCTCTATCACAAGTTGTGACCAATTTAGTAAGATGTTCCTCACATAATTTTGGAAACTTGTCAGTCTAACTACATAAAAATGGAAACTAATGAGCCTATAATAAATTTTAATTCTATATTCCATAATATTTATGGTATAATAATGTTTTTGTATAGGCCGAATTCCCAACTATCCCTTGAAATGTATAAGAGTGCATTAGATCCTTAGACTACTATGTTATTGCATAAAGACTCATTAGTGGTAGAATTATCTCTTATTTATGTTGAGGCCATAAAATTAGACATAAAATGAAATCCTCAAGGTTTTTTTTTATCATCATTCATCCCAAATTTACTACCAAGTATTCCCACTTTGAACTGCACTCTTTACCACTAGACATAATATGCCTAGACACAACTTGTGCTAGTGACAAACCAATGTCTTTTCATACGCATGAATCCTAATCATCCCATAGTATTAATTATCCAAATAATTAATTAATTTTTAACTCAAGATCATAATAATTAACACTATAAACAATGTTCAAAGTGTGCCCCAAAAAGCCACCAAGAATGAATTGAACAATAAATAATGCATGGTATAGAATCTCAGCACTAACTTTTTAGGCCTCCATAGATAGGTTAAAGGTGGTGAAATGTAAATAAAAAATTCAATTACCATAGGTAAAATAATCCCTATAAAAAATCAAGAAACCAACTAGATTCCTTAACCAATAAGTTCCCTAAGATCAACATCTATGAATTGGCTTTGCCTAAATGGTGTCATGTACATAATACAACCCAACATGGAAAACTTAGTTACATTGAATTCTATAATGTATTTGACATATTTTTGATAGATGTGTAGTATGATATAGTCCCAAACCACCCTAAGGCTACCAATCAGGATAAGACCTCTTATGAACTAAGATCCCTAAGCACTACCATAGTACTAGAGATATTAGACCTTCACATCCATGAAGACAATGAACCATAAAATGCCACCAATGAGGTGCAAGATTTATAACAAGTCCAAATGAGTAACTATGCTCTTAGGAACTAGATAGATTAGAAACCCCTTATCACATTGACCATTCCTAACAATGGTGCAACTCCTCATTATCCAAGATCAAGGAATGACCCTCCACCCCCAAAAGCAAATAATCCTAAGCTAATTGAATATGCCCAGCCTAAAACTAACAAGATTAGGTACAACATACTAGAAGACATGAATAAGATCAAATAAAATGTCACTTTACATGAGCTTTCCCAAATCATTGATTAAATAAATGTCATTGTAAATTTTCTCATAGATAAATCAATTTAGCCTAGACCCAAATCTATGTACACTAGTATACCAATGCACAAGAATAAGATTGAGGTCCCACCTTTCCTCCTTATGGTTAGGCTATTTGGAAATGATCTTCATAAATTTATAGTAGACTTAGGATCCTTTTTGAATGCCATTCCTATAGTAATTTATCAAAAACTTGGACTAATACATATTAAATTAGAAAACATAGTGGTCTATTTGGATAAGTCTAAAGTTAAGGTAGTGGGCAAGATATTAAACATCCATATGCAATAGGAATTTGATCCATGGTTCCAATAGTTTATGGATATTTAAATAGTAGACAACCCAAAGGCTTATGGTATGTTACTTTTGTAGATACTAGTACAAAACCTTGAATGGACACATGTTTATATACTTCTCCCATATGTGGTTTCAATGGAGAGGTGTAGATAATCAGATCCATGTTAACAGAGAATCCATAGTAAAACTAATAATGGTACAAACAAAGGAATTAAAATAGTTTTGTAAATACTCAAAAACCACTCTAAAAGAATTAGACACTCTAAAAAATTTATCAACTAACAATAAACATAAATTAGTTAAGATAACCTAGAAATAAATGCTATAGGAGATAAAACTATTGATATTAATCTCTAAAAAAATAATAACTAGTAAAAACATATATTGCCACAAAGAACATAAATAAATTAGAAGAGGCCTTTGAAATCTAAAAATAAGTTAAGAAATATTATATATAAAAGTCAAATTAAAATATCTAAAAAAGAGAGTAGAAGTATGCAAACCAAAGAGTAAAAGGTTCAGTAATAGAGTATTATTTTTTAATCTTGAAATTTGATATAAAAACCAAATCACCTTGAAAACATTCTTTCATAAACCTTCAAAAATAGGTTAGAATATAGAAAATAAAAAAAATTATAAGAAGAGATGGTTTTGATAAAAAAAACAATATTCCTCCAAGAAGGGCCTCACAACACTCAAGATCAAAGTTAAAATGACCATAACTCTGATACTATATTAGATTTATTACCTAGGTAAAAATAGATTGACATAAATGAATAAATGAATGCAAAAGATCAACATCACCTTAGTATAAACAAGTCACAAAGTTAAGATGAAGGTGAAAAGTGGAGAAACCATCAAATGGAAAAAAACCCCACACTAATATTAAAATCTTGTAAAAATTAATCTCTAATTATAATAGCATGAAGAATCTAAGAGAAGAATGGCCTTAGGCTAAATGAAATAGAAAGACTAGATAAAAAAGATTATGTTGTGTTGTATCAAGTGTAGAAAAATAGGAGAGGAGAGATATTTATATAGATATAGGAGATAAAAGGAGTTACAATGGAAAGATTTAGGATGTGTGTCAAGTGTCATATTCTTCTTATAAGTGAGGAGGATGTGTGTGTAATGTAGGGGTATGATTTACTTGTGAGAGTAACTTCAGATTGAACAAGTGGACAAGATAGGTGAGTGGCACCTTTAAAGTCTAGGATAAAGTGAATTTATAAATACAATAAATACACACACAAATAAGACTTAGAATAATCCTAAAAACCTATAATAAGGACCCAAATAAGGTTAATTCTCCAAAATTGATTTAGGAGCCTTTACGAATATCATGCCTTTAGGATTTTTTCAAAAATTGAGACTAACACCTATTAAATTAGATGAAACAGTGGATGATTTGGATAAGTTTTAAGTTAAGGTAGTGGGTGAGCTCTTGAAAATCCATATGCATATCGAATCTAAGCCCAATGTCCAATAATTTATGGATATTCAGGTAGTGGAGATATAAAAGGATTATGGAATGTTTCTTAGTAGAGATTAGTCCAAAACCTTAAATGGATACATGGGTAATAACTTCTCCCTTATGCGGTTGCCTTAGAGGTGTATCCAATCAAATTTATGTTGATAGAGAACCCAAAATGAAACACATGGTCATGGAATATAATGTAGTCAATGAAAGATTAAATTTAACATCTTTTGACATAGGTTTTTATACTTTGTCTATAAAATTTACTAAAAACCAAGATGATAAAGCTCCCAAATTTCAAGGTCTATGGTTATTGTATTTTGATGGATCCCATTCTAAATAAGTTTATGGAATAGTAATTCTTATCATTGATCCATTAATGAAATGAACCTAGCTTCTTATATGATATAATTCCCTTACACCAATAAACTAACAAAATACAAAGCCTTAATATTAGGATTTTAGATTTCATTGAATCATAAGGTCAAATATCTAAGAGTATTTTGATATTTTGAACTAGTAGTGAGCCAATTTAGGAATAAGTTCCATTCTAATAAATTTAATTTGAGAAAGTATAAACATAGGGCATGGGATTTGATATAATTTTTTAATGATTTCAATGTCATCCCTATTCCTAGAGAATAAAATCAAGTGATTGATTCATTGTAAATTACTAATTCTCACTTGACACCCCTAGATGATTTATGGCTACCAAAATTTTCAATATAGCTCATCCCATGTCCCTCAGTACCAGACAATTGAATAAATTCTAGGTTTTTAAAGATGACCACCACATTTTATAATTCCTTAATAACTTGGGGGTGTTTGGGACCCATGTTATTGATGAGGTGGAAAGAGATAACCATATAAATTCATAATGTGGCTAGGATGACATTATTAACTTGAAGGAATACCAAGTTCCAAAATGGATGATCTCCCTTGAAAGAGTGCTCAACCTTGAAAAGAATAAACACAGACTTGAGATGCCAATATATTTATATAAAAATTATAGGAAGATTAATCTAGGATCATCAAACCATCCCCAATATTTTTGTATTGGTCTAAATTTCACTCTTGTTAAATTTTAATAACTCAATAAACTATTATTGTAGTATAGAGTTGTTATTGCTTGGGCCTATTGATACGTTAAGGTCTTTGATCCCAAGATAATAACTCACACTATCCCACTCAATCAAGAAAAAAATATCTTAAAAAATAGGCAATGACTCATGAACCCAATCATGGAACCACTTATTCATAATGAGGTTAACAAAATCCTCTAAACTAGGATCATTTCTCAATTTATTAGTATACCTAGGTAGCTAACCTAGTGCTAGTCTATAAAAAGAATGAAAGAATTTAAATGTGTGTGAATTTTATGAATATGAACCAAACTTCTAGAGAAGATAATTATCCTTTACCTTATTTATATGAGGTAATATAGATGGTAATTGGATCTGAGATGATGTCCTTCTTGGATGGATTTGTAAGATATAATTAGGTTCTAGTCAACTTATAAGACCGGTAAAAGATTGTATTCAAAACTAAGTGGGACACCTTCACTTAAAAATGAATGCCATTGGGCCTTATTAACAAAAAATCCACCTTTCATAGAGGTATGGATTTTTTTTCAAAGGTTTTATAAGTCAATGCATTGTTATTTACATTGATGACTTTAATGTTATTTCAAAACATAGGTTTGATCATATTCACCATCTCTATAAAATATTTGAAAGGTGAAAAAGGTATGGTATCTCACTTAACCCAAATAAAAACATATTTTTTGTTACAAAACGTAAGATTCTCAATAAAATCATCATGAATGAAGGTATTTATATTGACCTTAAGCATGCTAATGTGATTTATAAGATACCTTTTCTTATATTGAAAATGAATTAATGGCATTCTTTCGTAATATTAACTTTTTACACAAATTCATATCTATTTTTAATGGAATTTTAAACCTTTGAATTCAATGTTAAAACATGAAGAAAACATGGAGTGGAATCCTATAGATATGAAATCCTTCTAAGAAATCAAGGAATTCATCATGCAGGAACTAGTCTTAATCAACCTAGACTACATGAAGTAATTCTACTTATATTCCTTTGCATTAGATCACACCATATTTGGAGTGCTCACCTAAAAATTGGATGAATATGAACATCCAATCAATTTCATTAGAACCATTTTGAAGGATGAATATTTGAAGTATGCTTTGGTTAAGGCTATGAAGAAATTCATATAATACATTCTTAGAAATAAGGTGCATGCCATCATCCCATACCTACTTATGAAACTAATGTTGGGGTATAATTAACAAAGAGAATTTATAGGTTAATGGATGACCAAGATGCAAGAGTAAAACATTGAAATAAAACTTGTCAAGCTAGTCTGAGGTTAAGATCTCACTTAGTTGATCACTAAAATTGAACCATGAATCATGGTAGTGCAACTAGATTAATAAAAAATGGTCCATCAAGAATGGTATGATATGATTTTCCACTACATCCTTTATGTAAATCTTCCTCCAAGACTCAATTAGATGCATAAAATAGATCTCAAGTTGAAGGTATCCCACTATATGCTAAATAATGGAGTGTTATATAGAAATAAATATAAGGCATCTAACTTAGATGTATATCTAAATAATAAGCTAATAAATTCATGACTATATTCCATAAGAATTTGGGTAGTGGCCATCCTTCAAGAAATATAACTACACACAAAATTATATGAGCTAGGTACTATTTATAAACACCTAGTTTTGGCCACTTTCATGCCTAAATCGGGGTTTAGTTAAATTTCTAACAAATGACACAATTTAAGCCTTAAAATAGCATTAATTACCCAAATTTGTCCATGTAATGGATTTAATTTCCCAAAAACATGACAAATCAAGCTTATTTGGCATATTACCTTGTATGTACAAAAAACCTAGTAGAGTTTTAACCCTAGTGAATTTATGACCTATTAATTTTAAAATTTTATCCTATTAAGCTATTAATTCATAATATTTAAAATAATTACCAAATGACAAAAAATAATAAACATGATTAATTACATTGAAAATATTTATTAACTTGTTTAAACAAAACTATCAAATCAAATTAGTGAATTTAATTTACCAAAAAAGGTTTTTTTAGCCTAATATGAAGTCAAAAGGTCAAAATAACTAATAAATTTATATATTATTTCCTAGATATTCTAAAATTATGAATCATAAATTCACAAATATCTAAATTGAGTTGTCATGCCTCAGAAATATCTAAAATTGAGGTGTCAATATTTCATGAGTGATTTGACCCAACCTAAGGTTAGACTGACTCAACCTAAGTTTATTTAAACTCAACCCAAGTTATAATCTAACATAACCTCCCTAGGGTTAGATTTAGTTATTTTATATATAAATACAAGTCCCCACACCATATGCCAACAATATTTTGTGTAAGGTTATTCGCTTGGAATACATTCTTTAAGCCTTTGAGAGTAGTGTTATAATGCCCAATAAATTCCAAGATTCACACCAAGCCACAAGTGACTATTGGAGAGATGATACCACCATGGAAGAACATTTATATAATAATATAATCCTTATAGTTTGAACACAAACTTTCTTATTCCAAAAAGTAATAATCAAATTTGACAAAAGAGGTAAGAAATTTGTATTATCTTTATCTTTATTTTGTGATCTTTCTTATTATGTTATGATCTCCCTAGTTCATAGGCAAGAGTGTTTAGTCTTAGTGTATTTTTATGCTTGATTTTTTGTCATTTTTACTAATAAGGGACTACTCTACATATTTTCTACACTTTGAATACCTAAGGTATATAATTTCATGCTCAATAAGTTCACACATCCTATATAGCCAAGGAGAATGATATGTTAACCTTAGTTTTAATAACAAATGCATTTAATTATTAAAGTTTAGAGTTTTATCCTTTAAATATATGTCATTCTATTTTTTAGAGTAAATGGCATATTTTCCCTATTTAATGGAAACTTCATCATTCCCATACTTGTTTGAAATCTTTATTTGTGCAGAAACAATGGATTTGTAATGGTATATTTAACCTGCTAAATGGTAGCTTCACTTTGAAATATTAATGTCTTTTCCCCTATTGAATGGAAGCATTTCTAGTTAAACTTACTCTCTACTTAATATTTTATAACTTA
Source organism: Torreya grandis (assembly GCA_037957365.1). Lineage (NCBI taxonomy): Eukaryota > Viridiplantae > Streptophyta > Pinopsida > Cupressales > Taxaceae > Torreya > Torreya grandis. The sequence goes on along the minus strand of JARHVA010008518.1, from coordinate 456,415 downwards.
TTTCATTAGCTTTACCTAACCTAATTAGAAGCTTTGCCCTGATAAATGGTGGCTTCACCAAATTTGCTCTCTATGTTTGTGTTTGTACGAAATCAACATTGTTTCCCTACTCAATAGTGGCTTCACTCTATATTTTTACAAAACTTTTGAGTTTTATATGGATTTTTGTTTACTAACTTGATTTTTGTATTTTAGGCAAGCAAACATCATAACATTTTTTGAGACTTAAGGTGGAGAGAAAAAATCTTAAGCATCATTAACATTTCACATTCATTTTTGTTTGGTGCTTAAAATCCACTTAATCACATTTGTCTTTTAGTTTTTGAAGTATTTTTACAAGTGAAAACAAGGCCAAGGGGCCAAAAAATTAATCACACTTGATTTGGTGATATTGAAAGGAACACATGTCTTAGTTAGAGCTCTTAAGAGCCTTTTCATTATATATTTTTTTATTAGCTAAATTTCAAAGTTCATTAGACTAGTTTATTTATTTGTGGAAAATTAGAAACTATTTCATGTGTGATCTTACCCCATCTCATTTATGGAACTTAGGTGACCAAAAATGCTTAGTTTATTTCCTAGTTTATTTGGTCTTATCAGAAAGAATATCATGTATGCTCTCTCCAAGCTCTGATTGACTTGGGTGACCCAAAAATGACTTCTAAATTATTTCCAATTTATTTTCTTGCATATTACTTGTGGACAAGAGCCCATTTATCCCTCACAAGTTCTATAGGGGTGTGTTGACCTAGGGTTTCATCTCCCAACATCATACCAAACCAACTCCATGGTGAGGTATATAAATTAGGCACATGATACCAAGATTTCCATGAGACTGACTGGTTAGCCTCTTTGATCCTAATAAAAACTTGGGTCAGGTCTTACTAAACATCATAATCTATGAAGTATTACACATATGGAGTTGTTATGAAAATGAATATACCCTTGCATATCAAGTTATAAGGTATCAAACCAATTGACATGATTTCTCCCTTATGTTAGCCATACTTGAGACTATTTAGTGTGCATGAAATTTATAGATTTTTATTCAACCCCACATACCATGGAATTTATTACCAAATGTTGACTTCTCCTCACTCTAAGTTCATTCCATGTACCAATGCTTGAGAGATGTAGGGGGCATAAAAAATCTATCTACCCCTGTACTTAAATTTTTGGATTAACATTTAATTCATCACAAACATTGGTATATTAGTGGAAAGTTTGATAGAATCTATGCATTTTGTGTCAGTTTTAGAGATAGGACGAGCCATTAGCGTTACATATATATTTTATTTATATGTGTGTTTTTAAAATAAAACTATTTATTTGTATTTTCACATTAAAATAAGTCCAAAACTATCATGTTATTTTCACACCCCTTCAGACTAAGAGGTGTTACTCTATTTATTTTGTGTCACACTTTTTGTCTTAGAGTTTATTCAAAAACCATTTATGTGTCACTTGTTTAAATGGGGTGTCGTTACAATTCCTATTTTGTCTCAATAATTTTCTTTGAATTTTTGAATCTAAAACCATTTATCATGACATTTGTTTGAAGGAGCATTGTTACACTTCATAATTCATTTAATATCTCATCACTTTTGAAACCAAGATTAAAACCATTATTACACCTCTCTTATTTCAAATGTGTGGTTACACTACCTATTTTGGGATATCCCTTTTGCCTTGGAATATTTGATTATTTTCACATTAAATCCCAAACCCAACCTTTCAAAGTGAAAATCCTAAACTAATCAAGTTTACACTAAAGCTTCATCTAATTTAGGCTTAGGTTGTCTACCTTTTATGTTTAGATTATTTACTTGGGTTGATTTATTATTTGATCAAAAATACCCCTTGCCTTGACCTAGAGATTATTTGTTTTTTTGTATCTTATTTAGAGAGCCCTTTCAGCGATATTTTTACCATGTGTCTTGTTTAAGATTGTTGTGCCAAATTCTAAGTGTCCTAGTTCCAATATTTAAAAAAAAAAAAATTGTGAATCAAATATCGAGTCTTAGTGAGCCAATTATTGAGTGTTTCCAAAACCAAGTGCCCTAGTTTATTTTGTTTTCAATTTCTTGTTTGAGTTATTTATATCCAATTATAGCCTTGTGTTTTCCATGATAACAATTATAACTGCCTTTAGGCAAATTGATGTTATCCTTTGATCCTAATTTGTAATTGATCTACTTTGTCTAGATGCATTTTGTCACTAATTATAACTACATTTGAGAAAATTATTACCTTATCCATAGATGATTTTTGAACATTTATGTTACCTCTACCACTAATTATAACTGCCTTTGGGTAAATTAGTGTTGTTTTGTTAGACTAGTTTCACCTTTTTTTTTGTTTCCTACCTTTGCCTAGTTTATTTCTTTTACCCTTTGTGCCTATTTTATATAGCCAAAAGTTTTTTTGTCTTTTTACATCAATTTTTTGTTACCTTTAGACCCTTTCTTTTTCATGTGACCTATCTATGGATCTAAACATGCCTCATTACACATATAACAAGACCATGTATTATTTGAGATATGAGAGATTTATGACCAATCAACCTTTTGTTAAAGAGTTGTATGAAAATATAGATAATGATACATATCCCTATCCATATTATAACAATTCATACATTAAACAAAGTCATGTCCCTTTAGCATAGTATTTGGTCATTTTACCTCCTTATCCAGGCTAAGAACTAGAGAAAACAATATAATACCTTTCTTAAATAATGGATAATATTAAACAAAGCCAAAAATAATATCCCTACTATGTTATGACACCAAAATAGACAAGTTATGGTATTTACTTATTTGAACATCATTTTTTAGAGAAAAAAGGTGGAGTTCTTGTTAGATTTATTAAATTAGGAGTAAATTTTTTGCTAGACTTTCCACATAAAAGTTTGAGTAGTTTGATTATAACTCTTAGTAATGTGCCTCAAATTCAAAATAGGTATCAACTAGTTATAGTCAAGCTATAGTCTAGATGCCATGATAAGACACAAATATGCTTATAAAAGGGAAAATCCACATGAATTAATAAATGGAATAGGTAAAACAAGCATACTATAACTATCTCAACCTATCTCACAATATTAACACAAGGGTTGTTTCTAACATGTCACTTATTGAGATATCTCCATCAATAGGGAAACAATAGATGCTTTAGGTTATGTAAGACAAAATGTAGACCCAATTATCCAAATCAATTTGGTTGGTGACATTTATAATGTTAGTATTTATATAGAAGAGACTTTTTCTCAAACATAAGATCTCACTCAAAACATTGTGGATAGCATACAAGTGCATTCTAATTTAAACCAAAGTGAGTTTAGTTTCCTACCAAGTAATACATATCAAATTCTTCTAAATAATGTTATGAGTGGATTGTAAAAATAAGGGTTAGGCATGAATATTTCCCAAAATCAATAAGTAACCTCTACTCCTTAACCATCTACTTCCTCAAGTGTGTAATAATGGAAAAAACCCAACAATAGAGCAACTTACCACTATAAAAAATATAGAACACCACACCAACTCAATAGGTGACAATGAATTTTATATCACAACAAACATAAACTAATATACCTTATCAATCACAAACATTTCCTAACCAACAATGTGTTTCTATTGGTCATAAAGTGCCATTGTTAAAAATAAAAAATACCAAACCCTTAATAGTTGCCTAAACAATAACAAGTGCCTTGTTAATAGTAAGTGTCAATCCAATAATAGGTGTTCAACCAACAATATATTCCTTATGTAAAACATGTATCAGGTGCTAGGAAATTATTACCTTTCACCCAATGGGTATCACATGTACAATAAGGATCCAACTATCAACACCTCTAATAGTATGGATCTAGTCATAATGTGTTCCTTATATACAACATGGTTCAAAAGTAGGTAGAAGGTTCCCTCCCAAATCTAACAATCTCAACACATTTAATAGATATAATTGCCATTATCATAACCATAATTCACTAGTTAGGGTTATGTAGCTAGTCTAAACCATACTGTATTTCAACATCACCATATTTTATATCCATAGTATAATATAAATTCAAAGATACACATACCTAGTCATCTATCTAATTTAACCAACATCCCATAATATGCCTACCCTAGTCAAGTCAATCAACCTTTAACCATGCAACCTCAATAATAATAAGCCACTACTTCTAATTTCCCTTCCTAGGATGTTTAACACATGAAGGATACAATTCAAGCTATACAAATTGGAAAATAAATAAATAAATTCAAACTAGATGAAATATGATCTTACCCATACAACATGGGGTATCATTAATTACCATTTTTCCAATTTATGAACTACCTAAATTTGAAAAATACAAAGGTAAAGGTGACCCTAAAGAGCATTTCAAATAATTCTTTGTCTACTACTAGCTAGTGGCATATAGAGACATATACTTTCTTCTATTCTTTTCAAGGAGTCTAGATGGACAAGCCTTGGAATGGCTATGGAAATTGATAAATAATTTTGTACCTACATTTGATAATCTCTTAGAGAAGTTTGTAAAACACTTTTCATATAATATAGAGCACAATATTACTGTTGTGGATTTAGGCCAAGATAAATATAAGACTGATTAAATATTTGATACATACTTTCAATGTTGGAGAACACTAACAAGACATTTTACTCACAATCTATTATATAAATAGTTGGTCATGATATATGATAGTATCTTAAACAATAATATATCATACCATCTTGAGCTAAAATGTTCTCATATATTTTGAGAGGTTATATAAAAAGGAATACAATTGAGAAATCTCTTGTTAACAAAGGGATAATCAAGTTATCTTTTATAATCAGATCCAAAACCACAATAAATGTTAGAACCATAATCAAAACCCAATTAAAATACAATTTTTAATGCCACATCATGCCAATAATAATGAGAGACCAAAATCCTATAACTATCATAAGAATGTTATTTACAATAGGCTTATTGAATCATGCCATGTTCAGATGGTGCAAATATTGGATATTTGTTTAGCTCCACCTACTCAACAACCACTTCCTCCATACATTTAATCAAGACCTCAAAAAAACCAATGAGCATAAAATCAAAACCAATTACAAGCCCATCCTTTGAGGAGAAGACCAGCCATTGCCAAACCATTCAATGACCTTGGTGAGATGAGTGAATTTGTGTTTTGAATATTGGTTCAAGTAAATATGATTATTTGGCTAATACCAAAGCCATTTATTGAAGGAATTTATTTTATTTATGGGTAAAAATAACATGAATTTTATGAGTACCATTGTGTTAGAGGAATTTTCATAAGATCATGTATCCAACTTAGGCATTTGATTGAGAATATGCTAGAAAATAGAGAGATAGAAATAGACACCTATGCTCTTATGAATAATCATAACTTAGGCATCTACCAAAATATATTCCCCTAACATAAAAATAATAAAAACTAGTAGTAGTAACAACAAAAATAAAATCAAATAACTCCACCATAAAATCAACAAAAACAACACCATCCACAATAATAACAATAAAATGGTCAAAACTAAGGGGAAATGAGTAAAACAACCAAGGAGGTCATCATTCCATTATGTATACCTATAATAATGCTGTATGACACATTTTAGGTGGTCATGTTTCCACTATCACTATTAACCCTTGGTCAATTACCAATAAACCTAGACCTTCACCCAATAATGATTATCAATTGAGTAATACCTATCAACCTCCTTATACTATTGATTATTCTACATACCATGTTGATAGTGTGGATCCATATCATATAAGGATCATCATTCCAAGCATCACTACCCACCCTGCCATCTACTAAAGCCAAGTTCTATATCAAGATTGTGTAATCATAACTTGATGAGATAGGGTCACTATCAAAAGACCACATCCAAATACTAAAAGTGATCATAATCATCCTTTCATTCCTATCATAAATAAATCAACTGATAAAGTCAAGGGGAAGACCTATGATATTATGAAATAATTGAATAAGACTCCTTCACACAATTCCATCATGGATTTTATGCATGCATATACCATCCATAAAGACATCTTGAATGAGTATTTAAACCAATCTCTCATGCCATATGACATCACTATAGATAAATTACTAGCCATGTTAGCACACTTGGCCCCTAGCCAACATCTCCACTTTGACTAAAGTGACTTGTATTCTCTAGGACCTCTACATAATAACCCATTATTTACTAAGTTTGGTATAATAAAAAATAAAGTTAAACATGTTGTTATAGATAATGATTCAGGCGTCAACATTGTGTGTTTGAAGTTGGTCAAACATTATAGGTATATAATAGTTGACTTGCATCTAGATACCATTGTTATCAAGGCATGTGATAATGAAAAAAAGGTAATCTCAAGGTACTATTAACTTGATCATGGTCATTAGTTTATTACCCCATGATACTCTATGACATGTTTTATAATTGGAAATATCTTACAATTTTTTATTAGGTTAACCTTAGATCCATGAAATTTGGGTTATACTTTCTACATTGCATCAGTGTATAAAATTTAAACATTCAAGAATGGATGTGACTATACTAGTTGATCTTTAGCCATATCATTATTTTAATCACCTTGAAGCCAAATATAGAAGTTATATCTATCAATTTGGAATGAATATTATGCCCAAATCAGATAGAGAAAGATCCAAAAAATGAAAAGTCATTAAATTAGGAAAAGAAGATAATTAAATTGACCCAGACAACTTATCCTCTACCTTAGCCATACCTACACTAGAAATTTCCTACCACTTCTTTATAACTAAAAAGGGACTCAAAGAATATAATACCCATAATGCATTCCATATTTCTAAATTGCCTAAAACTCCAAAATCTTATGGGATACTTAAGACCAAACCTACTTATATGGAGTGGGAAATCAAAGGAAAATCCTAATTAAACAAACCCATTATTTTCAAACTAACTTATGGAATATAATAAGACCCCTTAGTAGAAGATGATTCATGGCTCTACACTAATGAGTTAATCAATTGTTACCAAAGTTTAAAGTATCCCATCCCTAACCTAATTATGGAGAAACTAAAAAATGAAGGTAGAGGCCTAGGGATACATCAATAAGGCACAATCAAACTAGTTTTGATGATTAAGTACAAGGGGACACATGGTATTATATTTAAACTACTTAGAGGTGACCCCATATACCTTATTCATGTTCCAACACCGAAAACTAGTGATAACAATGCCAATAATGATGTAGGGTCCAATTATAGCATTTATTATGACCTTTCCTCTATAAATGTGTTTAACCCCCATACCATCTACGTCATTATCCCTATGTATCAACCTTCACATTTAACCATTTACCATTCATAATTGATATACTTGGACAATAAAGAGTATATAATTCCATTAGATGAGTTTGAAAATGATGAGGCCATATACAACTTTTGGGGATTGAGGATTCACATTCTTTTTGGAGACCACAAGTATGGATTTACTATTAGATTAGATCCAACTACCTTCTTTAGAGAGGGGGTGAACTTACCTAAGCCAAAAATAAAAATAAAATCAAACATTGAGGTATGAAATTGAAAACCTTTTTGAGGCACTTTATGACCAAGGAAAAAGTAAAGAGAAAGGCAAGTCTCTTACTAAAAACTAGTTTCTAACACCATTATATAGGGATGTTCACCCTTCTTCCTACAAAACTTAAGAAACCTATAGCCCACAACCTATTTATGAATCTAATATCAATAATTAGTGTAAATATTTACACACATTATTCAAGAGTATATTGAGGTATTTGTTTCATGGTTGATGCCAGCATTAGGAGATTATGATTTTTCTTACTTATAAAAATTAGATGAGCCAGTCTATCTGAAGGACTTTTCCATTACCAATCCATTCAATTCCTTACTAAATATTTTAGATGATGGTTTTACACTACTTGTATAAGACACTTTAGAGGTAAAAATTAGGACTATAAAAGACCCAAAGTGGATTAAACTAGGTGTATCTCTCACTTATGAGGAATGTGTAGCATTTACAACCCTTTTGAGGGAATTTGTTTACATATTTTTATGGGCCTATTTGAACATGTCATGTTTGTAACCTTATTTGGTTTTACACTGTATTATTGTACATATTGATGCCAATTTTTTAAAACATAATTTCATAAGATGTATCCTTGTATCATTGTGATATTTAGGAAAGAGCTGTAAGAATTCTTAGACATGAAATACATTATACCAATCAACTATTTAGAATGGATTTCAAACATTGTGCGAGTGAGAAATAAACTAGAATGTATCATAATCTATATTAATTTTAGAGATATCAACAAATTCTACCCAAAATATGACTTCCATTTGCCTAATATTGACATGATAGTTGACTCAATGGCTGGTTATGAAATAATTTCTTTAATGGACAAATTTTTAGGGTATAATCAGATCATAATCACATTGAAATACCAACACAAGACAACATTCACCACTTCATGGGGAATGTTCTATTATCAAGTGATGTGGTTTGGACTTAAGAATTTTGGAGCCACTTACCAAAGAGTTATGATAATGATTTTCTATGACATGATGCATGACATTATTGAGTACTATATCAATGATATCTTGGGTAAATCAAATACCTATGCCAATCATTCAGTCAGGCTAGAAATAATATTTGAGATAATTCATGAGTATAAATTCAATCTTAATCCTAAAAATGTGTATTTTTCATAACTTATGGCAAACTATTAGGTTTCATTATCTCTCATATGGGCATTGTATTCAATCCAACCAAAGTTTGTGCAATTATAGACATGCCACCACCATCTACCTTAAAGTAGCTCCACAGTTTGTAGGGAAAAATTTAATATATCAAATTCTTCATCTCATAATTAACTAAAAAATTTCAATCATTTATGTACTTTCTAAATAAATGTGTTACATTCTCTTGGAATAAAGTGTGTCAAAAATCATTTGATCAACTTAAATAATATCTTTCCAACCCACATATTTTGTTACCATTGATAACAAATAATCATTTACTTATTTACATTTTAACAACTTATAAATCCCTAGGGTAACTTTTATCACAACATGATGTATAGGTAAATGAGTATGCCATGTACTATCTAAGATAAACATTAGTCATGTACAATCATAGCTATACAAAAATTAAAAAGGCCTATTTAGAAATGGTGTTTTTAGCTCAAAAGTTACATCATTATATGTTGAACAACAAGACCATTATTATTGCCAAATTAGATCCACTCAAATATATAATTTGAAAATTAGCTCTGTAAGGTCATATGATAAAATGGATCATGTTATTGAGTGAGTTTGAAATTGAATATGCCAACTATATGGACATTAAAGATAAAGTACTCATAGATAAACTTGTTGAATCTCCTCTTCAATATACTCAACTTCTTACATTTAGATTTCAAGATGAGGCCATTATGTCCATTGAAAAGAAAATGTACCTCATGACGTAAAAAAGTGGAATATTTACTTTTATGGATCATTTATGACTCATGGATCTAGGACCAGAATATTTTTTATTATGCCATAAGGGGTTCTCATTCCCAAGTCTTTTCATATCAGATTTCCATGTACCAATAACATGTCCAAGTAAAAAACACTCATTGAAGGGATTTGTTAAGAAGAATAGTGGAACATTCAACATTTACTAGTGTATAGTGATTCTTAGTTAATCATCAATTAGGTCATGGACCAATACGAGACGAAGGATGAGAAGTTGGTACCCTATAAAGATATTTTTGATATTCTCAAGTAATAAATTTCTAGCATCCAGTTTGAAATAATATCTTAGGATAATAATATAATAATGGATTCCATGGCCACTATTGTTTCCAAGATCCAAATCATAGATAGAGAAAGGGATTATCATTTTATTGTTAAACATATCTTAACACAAACACATGAATAATGGAGTGATGAGATGGTTTTTGACATTGTTGGTCCCACATATCTCTAGTACTCAGACATATATACCTATCTTTAACACCAAACCATGCCTCTTGATGTTTCATGTAAAAATAAAAAATTCTTTACCCACAAAGGCTCTCACTATACCCTAATTGGATTGACCTTGTATCATAGAAGCTATAATGGAACTCTAATTCATTATTTACCTTCATTAGAATCTAAACTAGCATTAAAGGAAGTCCATGAAAGAGTGTGTGAAGACCACACTAGCAATGAAATATTAGACATAACATTATTGCATACTAGTTATTATTGACCAACTATGGAAGTATACATAGTTGTATACATTAATATGTGTGTCAAGTGTTAGAATCATGCCAATTTGATTCATGTTTTAGCTAAGATACTCAACCATTGACAACACCATGGTCATTCTCAATGTGGGGACTCAACCTCATTAATAAGATCAATCCCACATCTTTAGATGTCCATAAACACATCCTGACTACTATCAAATACTTCACTAAGTGATTAGAATCCATTCCCCTCAGTTACATCATTAGTAAGCAAATATCTAATTTCATACTTGACCATCTCATCCACCATTATGGCATCCTATCTGATATTACATATGATAATGGTAGATCCTTTAAGAATAAATATATGAAAGAAATTTATTCTCAATACCACATCAAACAACATTTCTATACTACTTACTATATACAAGGTAATGACCAAGATAAGGATTATAATAAAACCATTGTTAACATTCTAAAAAATATTATCAATGACACTGGTCATAATTAGAACTTGTAGTTATTTAAAACCCTTTAGGCATACCATACCACATTTCATACTCCAATAGGAGATACACTTTATTCACTTGTTTATGTAACTAAATCCATTCTTCCTATTGAGGTTGATTTACCTTCTCTCTAAATTTAATTGCAACACATCATTGATGACAAAGAGTACAAAGTATCTCACTTGAAAGAGCAAGACCTACTTAATGGTAAATGCTTGGTTGACTTGAATAATGTTTAGGAATATCATAACTGACTAATAGGCCAATACAATAGGCATGTTAAGTATCATGAATTTGAGATTGGTGACATGGTGTCAAAGGAAAATTAGAAAAATGTAAATTTTAAAACCAATAAAAAAAAGTTCTAACCAAACTAGTTAGGGACCTATGTAGTTGTTTCCAACTATAGTTCTAGAGCATACATGCTCACTATAGCATAAATATATGAACTTGACAAACTAATGAACATAATGCACCTGAACCATTTCTGCACTTGAGGGACTTATATTATTATCTACAAGGATTGCTTAAGTTTTGTCACACTATACCTATTCTTTGTACTATATCCCATACCATTATACCATGCCCTTAACCCTTTACCAACTAGTTATTTTTAACTCAACCCACCTATCATGTTTGGCCTTGGTTCTAATTCATTTTAACTTTAGGCATGTTCAGTGGTTGATGATAGGTGCATTTATAGTAGTTATTTTATAATTAAATGTTCAAATGGAAGTATATGAAATTGGTATGGTTGTGGTCCTATAAATTGCATCCTTTATTTGTTGTTACATTTCCAACTCATGTTACTAATTATAATCTCCTATGGTAAAATTAGTGCCACTTAATTTTTATTATTATTTCTTAATTATAACCATTTATGGGAAAATTATGAGCAACACCTTTACCATGTATTAATGCATCACCTTGTCATTACTATTATCATTTACCTTTCCATTTTCTTATGCTTAAAACTTGATAGTACTTCATAAAATGCTTTTTATTTAAGTACATCTATAGTGACTTGAGGTCCATTTTGATTATGTAGGTAACACTTGATTCACATTGAGGCTATCTCAGTCACCTCTTTGCCATGATCTCATTATTTTGTGAGAAATTTAGGTTTGAATGCTCTCGCCATTTTATGAGTTAGATAATTCTATATCTCATAATTATTAATCAAGTTGAGATGCCTATAACATTCTAAAAAAATATTTTAAATAGTTTCAAAAACCCTAAACATTTTCAAAATATCTATAAAATCCTAAAAATTGAAAAATCATGAAAATGATCTTAGAGTTTCAATATGAGATAGATATCTATCAATCTTTTTGCGATGGGACATATAATTTATTCAGTTTATTTATAGACCATATTAGTCTTTTTCCTCTTATTTTTGGGGGAACTATATTAGCCTAAGTTCCACATAGAATATCTAGGAAACACTTGGATATATAGGGTGTCATGGGGGCAACTCAACAAATATGAAAACCATGTAGTACCACTTTCTCTCACATAAGTCCCTCCTTACAAATGAAACTATGTGATAACTACATACTACACCTTCATATTTTACTTGCATAAGAACATGTGCAACATAGTGGCATTCTACTTATATTTTAATGGATTAGTAGTGGAAGTTAGACATAAAAATTACAAATATCAATAAATCAACTCAAACACATGAACATTCACACAATGCAAGAATAACTAGTAAAACATGTATTTTATTTACTCTTGTAGGACAAAATGGTCCAAAGTACAATAAATAGGCAAAACAACCACATAAACAACAAAAACCAAGTTGGGATTAGTTGATAATGCTCTAAATCACTTAGATGATTAGCCTTAGTTGATTAGCCTTCCTTCCTTGATCACCAGTTGGCTTCTTTACAGACTTCCTCAACCCCTTATCAAAACCTCCACCCATGTATGTGCAAGGACCCAATGTAGTTTTGGATGAAAAATCACCCCTAAAGTCAAAGAGATGATTTGATATATTAATTACTTTGCTAACTTATGATACTTCATGGTGATGGAGTTCCACCTGAGCCTGTGAATAAAGACCATGAGTAAATTGGAATAATTTATCTACCTCAGACATGTTAGTGATTTAGAACAAAAGGTTTTAGAAATAATTGATGTACTCTCTCATCTCCCCAGCTTATTTTAGTTGACTCAAATTGATCTTAACCAATCATTTTATATTCCCAAGTTAAAACTTATCCCTAAAGGCTTTCTTCATATCTTCCCAAGAGTCCAACTTCTTTGTAGAACTCCTTGATGCAATGCCATTAGCCAAGGTTCTATACCAAACCTTTGTCATACTTGTGAGGTACCTTTCTATAGCACATACCTCTTATGCATCTGACAATCCCCCCAAACTTATTATATAATCCTCCATGTCCCATAATAAATCCTCTAAAATACAGTCATATCTTGCATAATTATAACACTCTAGTTCCTTCAACTTAGGGAGCTTTGAAATTGTTAAAGAGCTAGACCCTGATGCTTTCACCAAAATCAATATCACTAATCAACATAAATTCACTTCATCTTATAACTTAGTTTGGAACATCAAACTATCCTATAATCTTTTAATAAATTCCATAATCATCTACTCCATGGTGTCCACCTTCTCCTTGAGCTCACTATATCTCATTCCCACATACTCTTCCATAGACTGGAACCTATTACCATATTTATTAGAAAGGCCTTATTCTATATAAATAACTTCTAACTTACTCTTATGGAGACTACCAACAAATTCTCCTTTCGCCTTAACCTAGTCTTGACCTCTAGTAGTCACATTCTTGAGCAGTACCTCAGATGAATATCCTACCATATTGACTTACTTAGACATGACACACTAAACTAAATCAATAGGGGAAGGTGTATAACATAGTTTATCTAGGCAAACACAACCCAACCAAGACACAAACCATGCACTCTAATACTAATGATCATGGGGCCAGATTGAGAGAGATGAAAACTTTGTGTCACCACTTACTCTCACCTAAATCCCCCCTTGTGAATGGAACTCTGTGATAACTATGGACTATGTGTTTAGTGTTTACCTACATAAAAACATGAATAACCTAGTGCATTCTACTTATATTTAAATATATTAGTATCCAAATTCATACATAACACTTCCAAAGATTAGAAAATTGACTCAAACACACATGAGCATTCACATAATGCATGAACAATTGGGAAAACATGTATTTTATTTAGTCTTGTAGGAAAAAAATGGTCCAAGTATAATAAATAGGAAAAATAGACACATACATAACAACTACTGAGTTAGGCTAAACTGATAATTCTTGGAACCACTCAGATGATTACAATGAACAATTACCTCTTAAGGTCTAGTTACTCTCTACCTAAAACAACCCAACCCCTACTTCAAAAAATCTAAGAGAAACAAAACTACCCACAAATACCTGCATGATGTTACATAGATATGTGTCCACTTCCCAAAATAACTCAAGACATAATGTATAATGTTTCTCTTTCCAATACATTGCTAGTATAGACTTATGTTGACTCAAGTCACTACACAAAGAAAGCTAACAACTCACTTGATCAAGATAGACCAGCTCATGAATGTGGGTGATGAATGTCAAAGTCATTTCTCCATCATATGGGGTATCTCAGGTTAGGTTAATCATACCTTTCTTTCTTTTTCAACCACTTCTTTGCCTTAAGGATTTTGGGACTCCTAAATATTTCATGAGTAACCACTCATCATTTAGTTTCCCCATTCTTATTGGCCTCAATTGTATGCTTTCACCATTTTATGAGTCAATGTAATGGACATTGTGTATTTGATTTTGATTCAGTAATGACCACTTATATTTTCCCATGCTATTACCATTTTATGAGAAATTTCTATCTGAATGATCTCACCATTTTTCAAGAAACTGTTGGCTACACTCTCACCATTTTTGAAATATCATTCTCATTTAAAGCCTTAAATGTAGTAGACAATATGAATTATCAATTCAGTTCATTTGCGATACTTGTATTTCATCTTTTAGTGTGGTTTTAGCCTAAACCATACTCTTGCACTTATGTGATTTATTTGTGTTGACATTTTCATGATTGTGAAATTTCATCCCCTCTTTTTTCTCTTACTCACCATTTTATGAGATCATTCTTATTTTCCTCTACATGTTAATCATGTTTTCTTATCATTCATTTTTCTTATATCCCATATCTTGGGAGAACTACATTTGACCTAAAGTTTACATTGTATTTTATGTCCATAGAATTATATAGGTAGTGTCTGATTTCCTAATGTAACTGGAGTTGACTTACCTACCCTTTCCTTTTTTTATTCCCCCCATTTTGTTTGTTTGTGTCATTGTCTCTTATATCCTAAGGGAAATATTTGTTTTTTATTTGTGTTATTATTCCCTATAGCCTAGGGGTAGTGTTTATCATCTTGTTTATCTCTTTATTTCGCTATGGCCTAGGGGAAACTATTAGTCTTTTGTTATTATGTTGTTTTACCTATGTCATTGCTACCTAGCTTAGGGGTCACCCTGTCACCAAGAGAAACACCTCTATTAAACATGCATGAACAGTTTGTTTTATACTTAAACTAACATTGTGATTAACCATTATCTATGTATTATTGTTTATTTTGTTTAGTTTTTTTTTTGTTTTTTTAGAGTAATTTGTTTATTACACTTTTCTTTACTTTGAATTATTTAGTTGTTTTGATTGTTTTTTTTACCTTATTTATTGCATTATTTCCTTGTTTTATTTGTTAGTTAATTTATTTTATCTATCTTTGGTTGTTTTGATTATTTTATCTTGTTTATATTGTTTGTTTGTGCAATGTTTATTTGGTTGTTTATTATTGTTTGTTGGTATTTTGTTTGTGTGTTTTGTCATTTTATATGTTTATTTTGTTTTGTTATCAATTATTTGTGTTTATTGTGTTGTTTGTTTGCATGCTATTTTATTTGATTGTTAGTCTTTTATTTATTGGTGTTTTGTTGTTTGTTTTCATTGGTGTTTTTTTTTGTTAGTATTTTGTTGTTTGTTGTACTATTTGTTTATTTTATTCTTTTTGTTTGTTTATTGATTTTGTTTATTTCCTTGTATAGTTTTTTAATATTTCATTGTTCAATGTCTATTTTTTCATTATGTTCATTTGTATAACCATAGTTTATTTGTATTTATTTGTTTTTTTATCCTAAGTTTATTATTTTGTGTTTAGTTTGTTTGTATTTTGTTTACTTATGTTTTTTGTTTATTTTTATATGTCCATTTATTTTGTTTGTTTTTAACAATTTTTTTGTTATGTTATTTATTTTGCCTTTTTTATTCCTTAGTTGGCATAAGATTATTACATTTTGTTTACACCTAAGTCTTGATTATCCATATCATGTTCTTAAATTGTTAATTTTTTGTATTTAGTATTACACTTGATTTATTTGTTATATTCACACTTGGGATTTGATTATTCATATCTTATTCCTATGTTGTTTATATTTACATTTAAATTAAGTTTTTCCATAATTAGGTTATATATTGCCATTTTAGTTATCCATAACTATCATGCATAATATCAAAAGATAAACTAAAACCATGCTCACAAAGTCTATTCTAGAAATGTAATGGTAGTAATTCTTTGATATATCAAAAACTAACCAAATACCCAAACATGTGTCTAAATATATGAGTAATAAACAAGAGAAAGAATTATTTATTAGGTGTTTATATAGACATTCATCTCTGAATAAGCATCCATATGAGTCATACAAAATAATCAGATGATATCAAATAAAACATCTCATAAACATGGCATAATCAATAAATGATTAGGGCATACATGAGCATAAATATCAATAATGATAAACATCCATAATTAATGAAGATAACAAACATGGAATCATGTGTGTGTGTGTGTGTGTGTGTGTGTGTGTGTGTGTGTGTGTGTGTGTGTGTGTGTGTTTGTGGAACATCCATAGATCTCAAAAGTAGCAACTTGATAATCCCAAGGCATGATGGACTCATAACATTGGCTATAATAAGAGGCCTCATCCTTAGCCTAAAGGCTCTCTAAAATCATCTATGAAAATCTAACTAATATACTAGCTCCTCAAGCCACATCCCACTCTCATCTGATTCTATCCATAGTGGTTAATGTTTGATCTTGCTCACTAATAGCCTAATATCTCTTTGTAGTAAGTGTTGATGTAATGGATTGCACCCTATGAAGGGAGACTTAGCTCTCTTCATCCACATCATATATTGGAGACAACCCTCTTTCCATGGGTGGTAAATGTGAGGGATGAATCTCTAGATTAGGGGATAGCTCCCCTTGATGCACCTTAAGGTCCTAGATTTCCTACTACTAACTACTAGGGGGATGAAAAGGGAGAGAAATACTAAAAATAAAAATGTAAACTAAAGTGGTGATGCACTAAAATGGTTGGTCTGATCAGCTTTGACATACACTTTACACCAAGACAAGCTGACATACACTATCATTTAAGATGAGAAACTCCCATGCATTGGTATATCATTAGGGGGCCCTATGGAGATATAGGGAGGAAGAACTACCATAGGTGTTCTAAGACACACTATAACAGCCTATTCACATGAAACTATACTCTGCTATGGACACTTCTTGTTAACCTACAAGAAAGATCTCATAATACACTAGATATGTTGCATTCAAACTATGAAAGCATGAAAGAAAATGACTCGACACATGATCAAAACCATAGACATATGCAAAAGTGTAAACCCAAATAGAGGTAAAATTATTGTCTTGATTCAAGGCAAATTCCTATAGGGTTTCACCATACAAGCTGAGATATTTTTTCTCAAAATGAGAAGTTATAATTATATAGAGCAAGATGCTGATAAAACAAGGAAAAGAGACCCATGTTGGAGTCAAACACTTTTGAGACAAGAGACCATGTTGCTACCTTATTCTTCAAACTAAGTATGGGAGAGCCATAATGTAGATGTCTAAGTTAATTCCCTTGCTATCCTTGGGCTTAAAATCATGGAAAAACCATTCCCATCAACTAACAAAGTAATTCCAAGATATTGTGATTAACTGAACCCTCTTCAATGTTTGGACACAATTGGCTATGTATTAATAGCTTGGCATGAAAACATAGGCTATGGATTTATATATTTCAGAAATAAATCTATTTTATTGGTTTTTGGTAGACATATTCTACCTAAATGTATTAACTCCCTTGGATGAGTTTTATATGCCAGTTGTCTTGGTCTGAGTGGTCTCTGATTTTGCCCTTTGACTTCATCAATTGCTAAAACTATTTTTCATTTTTGTCCTTTTCCACTCTTTAATTTGCTCATATTTTGTCTCTTCTTTACCTTCTCCTTTTGCACTCCTACAAGCTTTTCCTTTTTTCCTTCAAATAAAATGTTTGAAGGATTCCTTTCATTTTCTTGCCCTTTGCACTATGGCCTTATCTTTGTCTACCTCAGGCATTGAATTTTTTACAACATTAATTTCCTTTAGATAAATTGTCTAAAGGGTTTCCTTCATACATTTTATTTGAAGGAAATCCTCCTTTCGATCTTACTTTGCCTTCACTTCTTTACCTATGCTTCATCAGCCTTTGAGCTTTTGTTCAAGAGATTTCCTTTGGAAAAAAATTTCAAAGGAATTCCACCAGACTTTTATCTCAAGGAAATTATTTGTGTGTCTTTATTCCACCTTCAGTCTTTAGCATCTCTTTACTTCAGACAAAATGTCTGAAGAAATTCCTTTAGACATTTTGTTTGAAGGAAATTCTCTCTTGGCATTAGCTTTTCTTGAAGGCCAAGTGCCCTTCAAATTTTTGTCTTCACCCCTTACTTCCTCTTGGTTCCCTTTGTAAGGGCCATCTGAGCTTTGAAGATACCATTTGATCTTTTGAAGAAGGTCCACTTTATCACTTGAGTGCCCTTCAAAGAAAATTTGTGCCTTTGATAAGCTGCATAGACCAAATCAGATCTTTCACTTGATTTTAATTATAAAATCCAATAAGTACTACACCTTCACAAACTTTAATTGCACGAGATAGACCATTTCAAATTTCTCATGATCTCTTAATTTAGTTTTTACATCAACTTCAACTCATAAAATAAACAAGTAAAGACACTTGGAAAACCTGATTTGGTCTACCAAGACCAAATCAAGTTTTTCAAGTGTCTTTACTTATAAACCTTTATAAATAAGGACATTTGAAAAGTTTGAATTACACCGTAAGGACAAAATCAAGTTTATCAAGTAAATTTTAAATTAAGACCAAATCAGGTTTTGAAAGTGACTTAGCTTATGAAATTTTCACAAGTAAAGTGTCTTGTAAAACTTGAAATGCACTACTGTAGGTGAAGTAACTTCTCTTAACAAACCCAAAATGCATGTGGTTAAGAAAATGAGGGAAACACTTGGATTTTTCTTAGGAAAGGTATGGTAAGATCATTTTTCACAAGGTAGTGAGGGATGATCTAGCCAAAACATGTATCGGATGAATTTTAGAAAGAAAAAGGAGGGGGTGCCTAATTTTGGCTTTTAAGACCAAAATTTAGTCAACACATTTGGTGACTCACATGGGGAGTATGCCTACTAT
Source organism: Torreya grandis (assembly GCA_037957365.1). Lineage (NCBI taxonomy): Eukaryota > Viridiplantae > Streptophyta > Pinopsida > Cupressales > Taxaceae > Torreya > Torreya grandis. The sequence goes on along the minus strand of JARHVA010008518.1, from coordinate 437,039 downwards.
ACTAAATAAGGTTGGTAGCCTCAAAGTCCATTGGGCATGGAGTTAGGATGCAGCTTGAAAAATTTAGCAATATTCTTCTAAATGCCTATGAACCAATAAAGTTTTACCTTAAGCAATAAGGAAAAACAACACATAACAAGGCTAAAACCACTACACTTATGTAAACAACACTTAGAGAAAACAAAGACAAATGAAAGAAAACTACTATGTACATCTAACTAGATATATTTGCCTCCCTCCTAGAATAAAGGGAAAACTTCTCAAGTCTCCTTCATGGTAAGAAAACTTATGGTGCCAGACAAATGACTAAATGGAATAGAGACTTGCCCTTCTTCCCTGCCACCTTGATTGTCTTGTATCTGAGTGAATTAAGGTCAAACATGTCTCCAACATATATGCAGTTACTTTTCTCATTGGAGACTACCTCATGTTAGCCCTTCTTGTTAATATATCTCACCAAGAAATCAATGACTACTAGCTCATCACCATAGGGCTCATTTATCTCATATCCCCCTTGATATGCATCAAACACTCCTCTTTGTACATAAGCTCTTACTGATATCTATTTTGCTCATCTAATCTATCTATTTCCATCACTTACTTCTTGAAATCCAACATTATCTCCCTTACACTAGGTGAAGGGAAACTAGGAGAGCTACTTGAGGTGATTCTATGAATAACCTGAGCTTGATAAAAACTTTATGAAGGAACACAAGGCCCATGCTACTCATCAATGGGATTATACATGCCATAGTGATTTCTTGATGGCACCAGGACTGCTTAACCAATTAATTCAACTCAAAGTCACCATTGGTGTTGATGAAAAGCCTCTAAATGTTGGTTGGTTAGAGAACACACAAAAATTATTCATCTCTTTGGACAAAAAACTTATCCCACCAAGAGTACCAAAAACTATTAACACTATGGATTACACCATGTGAAGGGAGACTCAACTCTCTTCATCCATGTGAAACAATAGAGACATCCCTCTTATTTTGGGTGGAAAACATGAGGGATGAATCTATAGATTAGGGGATAGCTCCCCTTGATGCACCTTGAGGCCCTAGATTTCCTACTACTAACTACTAGGGGGATGAAAAGGGAGAGAAATACTATAAATTAGAACCTAAACTAAAGTGATGATGCACCAAAATGGTTGGTTTACTAAGCTTTGATATATCCTTTACACCAAGACAAGCTAACATACACTATCATTCAAGATAAGAAACTCTCCTGCATCGGTATTTCAATAGGGGGCCCTATGGAGATATAAGAAGGAAGAACTAACAGAGGTGTTCTAAGACATATTATGATAGCCTGTTCACATGCACCTATACTCTACTATGGACACTTCTTGTTGACCTATAAAAAGAGATCATAATACAATAAATATTTTGGATTTAAACTATGAAAGGATGAAATAAAATGACTTGACACAAGTCAAAACCATAGAAATATGTAAAAATGTAATCCCAAATAGAGGTAAAATGCTTATGTCTTGATTCAAGGTAAATTTATGTAGGGCTTTACCATACAATCTAAGATTTTTTTTTTCAAAATGAGAAGTTACAATTATATAGAGAAAAATGTTGACATAACAAAGAAAGGAGATCGATACTGGAGTCAAACACTTTTGAGACAAGAGATTATGTTACTATTGTATTCTTCAAACTACATATGGGAGAGCCATGCTATAAATGTCCAAGATGCCACCCTTTCTATCCTTATGCTACAAAAGCATGGGGAACCCATTCCCATTAACTGACAAATTCATTCCAAGTTGCTCTAATTGATTCAGCCCTCTTCAATGTTTAGATGCAACTGATTGTGCATTAATGGATTGGCATGAAAACATGGGCTATGGATCTCTATAGTTCAAAAACCAATTTATTTTATTGATTTTTAGTAGATATATTCTACCTTAATGTATTAAATCCCTTGGTTGAGTTGTCTATGCCACTTATCTTGGTTTGAGTGGTCTCTGATTTTGCCCTTTTACTTCATCAGCTGTTGGAAATGATCTACATTTTTGTCAATTTTTTCTCTTTACTTTACCTGTGTTTTGTCTCTTCCTTGCCTTCTCCTTTTTCACTCTCGTAGGCTTTTCCTTTTGTCCTTTTGAAGAAAATGTTCAAAGGATTTCACTCATACATTTTTTCCAAGGGATTTTCTTTTCTTTACTTGTCCTTTACACTATCACCTTCTCTTTGTTTGCCTCAGGTGTCAATTTTTTTACAACATTTATTTCCTTTAGACAAAATGTCCAAAGGGTTTCCTTCAGACATTTTTTCTAAAGGAAATCATCTTTTGGATCTTCCTTTGCCTTTACTTCTTTGTTTATGCTCTGTCAGCCTTTAAGATTTTAGTCAAGTGATTTCCTTTAGATAAAAATCTATAGAAATTCCATCTAAATTTTGTCGAAAGGAAATTATTCATGTGTCTTTCTTCTACCTTTAGGCTTCGATGTCTCTTTCCTTTAGACATTTTATTTGAAGGAAATTCTCTCTTGGCATTGGCTTTTCTTGAAGGGAAAGTGCCATTCAATTTTTTTTCTTCATCCTTTGATTCCTCTTAGTGCCCTCCACAATGGCCATCTAAGCTCTAAAGATACCCTTCAGGGTTTTGAAGAAGGTCCACTTCATCGCTTGAGTGCCCTCCAAAGAAAATCTATGCCTTTGGCAAGCTGCATAGACCAAAGTAGGTCCTTCACTTGCTTTTACTTATAAAATTTGATAATTAATACACCTACATAAACCTAAATTACACTAGATAGACCATTTCAAACTTGTCATGAGCTATTACTTCAGGTTTTACATCAACTTCAACTCATAAAACAAACAAATAAAGACACTTGAAAAACCCAATTTGGTCTTCCAAGACCAAATTAGGTTTTACAAGTGTCTTTACTTATAAAAATTTATAAATAAAGATGTTTACAAAGTTTGAATTACACCATAAGGACCAAATAAAGTTTATCAAGTAACTTGACTTATGACAATTTCAAAATTAAAGTCATTTGGAAAACCGATTTGGTCTATGAAGACCAAATTAGGTTTTGTAAGTGACTTAGATTATGAACTTTTTACAAGTAAAGTGGCTTGTAAAACCTAAAATGCACTATTTTAGGTGAAGTAATTACTCTTGACAAACCCAAAATGCACTTGGATAAGAAAATGAGGAAAACACTTAGATTTTTCTTGGGAAATGTCTGGCACAATTTTTTTGCATAAGGTAGTAGAGGGATGATCTAGCCAAAACATGGATTGGATGACTTTTGCAAAGAAAAAGGAAGGGGTGCCCAATTTTGGATTACAAGACCAAAAATTGGTCAATATTAAGTTAGCCTTGAACCAACACCATCATGGCTATCTCAACCTTCATTCAAGTAATCTCTATCTACATCCAAGTCATATGATTGTCCATCATATTTAAAGTGCTATAAAAATCAAATAGTTCACACTATAACCCTCCAACCTCCAATAACCAAGAACTAATATCCTAATCAAACATGCTAGTGTCCCTTTATACTATAGCCATACTACAAGGCCCTACCTAGCCTTGATCCACCTATTTTACTAAATGCCTTGTCTAGCATAATCTAACCTATCCAACTACCACCACTACTGAGTTAGGATATAGTATTATCACATCAGGCCCCCTATCATATCCATCTCCTATACCATCTTCTCCGTAAAAAACACCACCATGACCATCATAATCATCATCATCATCATCATTATCATCATCATCATCTCTAGCCTCATTCTCCTACCAAGTACCATTATTACTACTCAAGGTCTTAGTCTCCATCTCCTTAATGTCCTTAGGTACTTGACCCCTTACCAGTAATGGAGCTATCATCCTTGAAGGGAACACTTGTGCCCACTAGTGTATATATGCAAGAGTGACCCCTGCATATATGACCCCTCATACATAGGCCCAAATAAATTTTGGTATGATATTTTAGCTTGTTATGGCCTCACTCATCAGGATTGCCAGAGCATCCTAGCTAATCTCTCATGTGAAATGTGCAAACCACTATGTCCCCTCAGGTACATCTTATGTCAAGTCAAATTTCTTGAGCACCTAATTAAGGTGATATTCATCTATAATGTTGGACTATCTCCAAGTAAGAAAACATCTAGTGGTCAGGAAGCCCATGTATCATCCATCCTAATTCAATGAAAATTATAGGTGAGGTATAACCTACAAATGAAAAAATATGGTGTCAAGTCATTTAAAATTTGATGGTAAAAACGGATGTCTCCTTTATACCCATACCTACTAGCTCTAATTCAAGCCCAACCAGAAGCTACTATATCCTTAGTATCTCATACTCTATACATCCCAACTGATCATTCAATCAAAATACACTCCCAATCCCAAACCATGAGAAGTGTGAAGGATCCAATAATACATCAACCTTGGTATGATATTAGGTATAAATATATATACAACTATGCTAGAATAGTTGGTCCTTAGGTAGCATGTGTCGAGTCTTCTATCATGCTCTTGAAAATGCCACCTAAGCCCATATGAAATTATTAGCCACTCTTATTAAGTAGAGAGATGTCACTAACAATTTCCATGAGAATGAAAACCTCTTGATCATTGAGATCTAGTGGTGATGGATCCCCAATAAGTAGATCGACTAGTTGAATATTTGTATAAGTATTAATTAGGTCTATATCAACCTTCCCCTAAACCATGGGGATATTGTGATAGATACATATATCATCTAACATCACCTATTTCTATGTTTATGGTGTCCAAAAAAGGTGCCACCCTTGCATTAGTATCTTGAAAATATGCTAAGTACTATAAAGTGTCATAGCGACCTCCCTAGTTAGCAAGTGAAAAGTGGATGTCTCACTATGTTATAACTTTGATAGTGTGCTCAAATAAACTTGAGTAGCCCATATAACTAACATTCATGCAATGTATTAAAATTTTAGCATTTGAGGAAAGGAAACCATGGCCTTGGCCTAAATCTATGGGGTTTATAGATAGTGTGATCATCTCTTGTAACAACTAATAACAACCAATCACTCCTAAAACTAAATAAGTTAGCATCAACCTAACTACATGCTGATAGTAGAGATTAAGCCTAGCCTATTTAGTTTAATTGACCTTTTTCAGAGGTTAGACCCATTTTGGGCCCTCCTAAATTAATTATTTTTGACTTCTAGAGCAAAACCATTTTTTTATCTATCGCAAAGGCATCGTTTAGGTGATTTTGTACATTTTCAAGTGAAAGAATCATTTTCATTTTCATGAAAATGATAACTTCACCTAAAAATGGGTGGAATCATCATTTCAATGATTTCTATCCTTTTTAGCATTACCACCATTTCTATAAATGGCTATTTTTCTTGAAACTACCACATTCCTTGGTGAAACCACTATTTTCCCTACCACACAAATTATAACTTCACTAATTTTTCACCTTCCAACTAAAATTAATGCTAATCAAAGGCAATTAATGATCAAGTTAGGTTTACTTACCAATTCCCTATTATGTGGTGGCCACATGTGATTCATCACTCACTCTTATACATGTCATCGATCTCCTTCATATGTCATTTTATCTCAGTAATGAGCATAGAAAATTAGAGCTCTACTTCTCAAAGGGCTAGGGTGAAAGTGAAATTTTTTCACCCCTAGGGTGAATATATAACCAGAAAAATTGAATTGTTACCCCTTTAAGGCCTATAGTTCAATGTATGAAATGTATTTTTCACATCCCTGATATGTTTTACGCATCTCTTGATCTTATGTGCCTTATTTTTTGGTTTTATTATAACTAGACCATATTTTTGGGCCTCCCTTGAGGCCTGTTTAACAACACTTTAAACTATATCCCATGTTTTCTCACACTTTCATCTTAAAACTCACATTAATGCTAGGAATGTTATGTTATACTTTTTCAAATCATTATAAATTATTTTATAGATTTTTTGCATAAGATACCCTTACCAATTTGTCCCAGTGTAGTAAATTATTTTATGATTGATCAATGATATATTATTTCCTTTCAAGGTCAAACATCATTTTAAATCATGTGATTTATACATGTAAATGAATATAAGTGCATTTGGGAAAATCATTATATTTTTTTAGCAATTTAATGATTATAAAAACCTATGGGCAAATAAATATTTTTACATCTTGTGTTACAATTATAAACACCATTGAAAAAATATTTACTTTTAACTAATCCACCTACCCTTTCATGAAAAATGCATGTGTTCTTGATTATAACATCCTTTGGGTAAATCAATGTTTCCCATTTTACATTCTTGGTTATAACTACCTTTGGGTAAATCAGTGTTTTTCATTTTCTTTTCTTGATATAACTACCTTTAGTTAAATTAGTGTTTCTTATTTTATATTTTTGATTATAATTGACTTTGTTCAAATCAACATTTCTCATTATATTCCTTATTATAAACACTTTTGAACAAACTAGTGTTTCCTATTTTGTCACTAGTTATAATTACTTTTAGGCAAATCATTGTTTCTCATATTATTCCTAATTATAACCACCTTTGGGCAATTGATGTTTCCCATTTCATTATTCATTATAACAACCTTTTGGATAACCAATATCCATTCTGCTACCCTACTAGGGTAAGTATCCATACCATTGATTATAACCACCTTTAAGAAAACTAGTGTCATACCCTTTTGTCTTTGATTATAACCACATTTGGACCATTTAATAATCCCACCCCCATTTCCACTATATCATGTCATTTTATTTATTTCAAGGTAATGTTCGATGTTTCTATTTTGATGCCCTCTCTCTCAAGGGGCATCAAGGGCTTACCAACCACACTTTGGGGAATGAACTATTCTAATTAATGACTCTTACATTCTTGAAAATATGTTACTATACCTATGTCTTGAAAAACCTTATTAAACATGGGCAAACTATAGACACTTAGTTTTGGCCACTTTCATACCTAAATCAAGGTTTAGTTCAATTTCTAGAAAACAACATAATTTAAGCCTAGAAATCACCTAAATTTCCCAAATTTGTCCTTATAATGGATTTTATTGCCAAAAAAATGTGACTAAGCTAGATTATTTGGCATGTTGCCCTATATACACCAAAAACCTAGAAACCTAGTCAAATTATGACCTAGTAATTTGACACTTCTGGCATGTCAAACTATTAATTCATAAAATTTAAAACAATATCCAAAATCCAAAAAACACTAAGCAAGATTAATTAAATTAAAAATCTTGATTAACTTACCTAAATATTAAATTTAAATCAAATTAGTGAATTTCATTTACCAAATAAAGAATTTTTAGCCAAATATGAATTCAAAATCTCAAAGGAGCTAATAAAATGATTTATTATTTCTTAAATATTCAAAAATTATGAGTCATGACCTCACAATTATCTAAAGTGAGTTTTCGTGCCTCACAAATATCTTAAACTAAGGTGTTAATATTTCATGAGTCTTTTGACCTAAACTAGGGTTAGATTGACTCAACCTAGGTTTAGTTAGACTCAACCCAAGTTTGAATCTAACCAAGCCTCCCTAGGGTTATATTTAGTTATCTAAGATATAAATGCAAGTGACCACATCATATTCCAACAATATTTTGTGTGTAAGGTTATACTACTAGACTATCTTCTTGAATTCTTTGAGAGTAGTGTTATAATGCCCAATTTATGCTAATCTTCACACCAAGACACAAGTTACTATTGGAGAGATGCTACCACCATGGAGAGATTGACCCTGAACATCCTTATTCCAAAATTTAAGCATAAAATTTGACAAAAGAAGTAATAAATTTGTAATGTCTTTATCTCTTTTTTATGATCTTGTTTATTATATTATGCTCTCCCTAGTTCTTAGGCAAGAGTGATTAGTCCTAGTGTATTTTTATGCTTGATTTTTTGTCATTAGGACTATTAAGGGGACTAATATACATATTATTTACTCTTTGAACACCTAAGGTACACTATTGGTTCACTATCTTAATATATGTCCACACCCATGTGTGTTTTTACCATTACTATTGAACCTTCACAAAGAAAGAAGTTCATGTTGTAATCCTTTTGTAACTTGTTATATAAAAGCATCCATTCACTCAATAGGGACTTTAATTCATTGGAGTCATCAAATTAAATTCATTAGTTGGATATAAATTCATAGTTATAACCACTTATTGCTATAGAATATGGATAGAGGTAGTTTCAACCAAGAACATCAAAACCAAATAAGTCATCGAGTTCCTTACACAATTTGGCACCCCAGCCTCTCTAGGATTAGATAATGGACCTATATTTTAGTCAGTCAAGATCACATAAAGGGATTATTAAAATGATACTACCTTAAGGTTATCATTTAATTACTACCCAAAATTGAATGGTTTGGCTAAGTTAACAAATAATAACCTAATAGATGCTATTAAGAAGTCTATATAACAGAAACCTAGAGTTTGGCATTAACTATTGAAATATACTCTATTGGTTGATCACACCAGATATAATAAATACCTAAAACTTTATCCTTTTATATTTATATATGGGTTAGATCCCATCTTACCAATTGCCCTTAATTTCATATCTTACAAATTTATGAAAGAGTATATGGAAGATACTAAAAAGACAAACTCAAGGCTACTAGATATTGTTCAATTGGAGGATGCACAAGAAAAGGATATGCATAACTTCAATAGAGATAAAGTGATAGTAGAGATGTGGTTCAATAAAATGTAAAATATGAAGTCCTTTTATATATTACACTTGGTCTTGTTATGGTACAAATCACATGAGAAGAAATGGAAACACTCCAAACTTGACTGAATTTGGATTAGCCCATATTATATCTCTGAATTCTTATGATAGAATGCATTTTAATTGATATAAATTAAATGGAATAAACTCCAACTAACTTTTAATGGATGGTTATTTAATAATTACTTCTAAATTTTCCCTTCCAATTAAATTTTATAATATCCTTTAGGGTTAAGGCTAGTGATGTAAATATTATATTAGAGTTAGCTAGTTTGTTTTAGTTGTGTTTGCTTTTATTTTGTTGTAATTATTCTTTATCATCCCTATTTTATATTGTTTTATCATGTGTTTATTTGTTTTTATCCTTCCTATATTTTCCCCTTGTTCACCCTTGATAACATTATAGTGTTTATACCTTGCTCCCATGATTCAAATTGAGAAGAAACTAAGCCAGTTTTGATAAGGTAGAGTCTAATCTAAATTTTGGTCCTTATGCTCCCAATTTTGATTACTTGAAAATTGATGAAGAAATAAAAATATATTCCCATTATTGGAAGTTAAAAGTCAATCCTACATTATTAAAAAATGTTATAATCAAAATAACTTCTCTTGAGACACTAAAAGGATTAAGAGTTATTGATTCAAAATTGAGCAAGTGAATTGAGAAAATCATTATTTTTTGATAAAGGTCATCAAAAAAATAAAATGAACATATCAATCATATCTAAATAACTAATCAATTAAAATACCTTCTTAGTGAAAATATTTCATTGAACCATCCATATGCCTTGGATATATTGATCCCCAACCCTCTTGTAGCAAGAAAAATAAACATTTAAAATGAAAAGAAGTCTAAATCTCATGAAAATTACAAGTTTCTTCCTAAGCAATGGTGATTTTAGAAACCTCCATCATAGGATTTATATCCTATATGTAAATGGATCAAGCCATTAACTGGGGCCAAAGGCATCTTTGTTTTGGCTACAGATTCATAAATGATAGTAGAGAAATGTCTAAGCTTTCCTTTGCTTAGCCAAATTTCATTAATAAATTACCTTTGAATGAGTTATAAGTACCTAAGATATGTTTTATTACTATAAAATATGGATATAGGTAGTGTTAAACAATAAATTCACAACCAAATAAGTCATCAAATTCCTTAAGGAAAACATAACAACATGATTTGGCACCCTAGCCTCTCTAGGATTTGATAATGGACCTATGTTTTAGTCAGTCAAGATCACATAAAGGGCTTATGAAATGAGATTAACTTAAGGTTATAATTTAATTACTATCTAAAATGGAATGGTTTTGATGAGTTAATAAATAATAACCTAATAGATTCCATCAAAAAGTCTTTAAATAATAAACCTAGAGATTAGCATTAACTATTGAAATATGCACTTTGGTTTGATCACACCAAATATAAGTGATACCTCAAAATTTATCTTTTTATATTGTTATATGGGTTATATCCCATCTTAATAATTACCCTTAATTTTTAAAATTACAAATTTATGCAAAAGTATATGGAAGATACTAAAAATATAAACTCAAGGCTACTAGACATTGTATAATTAGAGGATACACAAGAAAAGGATATGTATAAATTTAGTAGAGATCAAGTGATAGTAGAGATATGGTTCAATAAAAGGTTAAACATCAAGTCTTTTCAGATATTACACTTGGTCCTATTATGGGACAAATCATATGAGAAGAAATGGAAACACTCCAAACTTGACCTACTCTAGATTGGCCCATATTATATCTCTAAGTTCTTGGGGTAGAATGCATTTCAACTGAAATACCTTGAATAGAATGACCTCCCACTACATTTTAATGGATGGATATTTAATAATTAATTCTCAATTGTCCCTTCAAATGAAATTTTATATTATCCTTTGGGGCTAAGGCTAGTGATGTAAATATTAGATTAGAGCTAGCTAGTTTATTTTAGTTATGTGCTTACTTTTGTTTTATTGAAATTTTTATTTCTCATCCCTATTTTCTATTGTTTTAGCATGTGTTTATTTATTTTTATCCTTCCTATATTTTTCCCCTTGTTTACCCTTAATAACATTGTAGTGGTTATATTTCACTCCCATGATTTAGATTGAGAATAATCTAATCTAGTTTAGATAAGGTAGAGTCTAATATAAATTTTGGTCCTCATGCTCCCATATTTGATTACTAAAAAATTAGTGAAGCACTAAAAATATAGCCCCATAATTTGAAGTTATAAGGAAATCCTCCATTATTAAACAATGTTATAATCAAATGAAACTCTTTTGAGACACTAAAAGGATTGGGGGTTACTGATTCAAAACTGAGCAAGTGAATTGATAAAATCCCTATTTTTGATAAAGGTCATCACAACACTAAAATTAACATATCAATCATAGCCAAACCACTAATCAAGTAAAGGACCTTCTTACTAAAAAGTGTTCATTAAACAATCCTTACCCCTGGAATATATTAATCCCCAACACTCTTATATGAATTAAAATAAACATTAAAATGAAAGGAAGTCTAAATCTCATGAAAACTAAAAGTTTCTTCCTAAGAAAGGGTGATTTTAGAAACCTCCATCATAGGATTTATATCCTAGATGGAAATGGATTATGGCATTAAATGGGACCAAAGGCATCTTTATTAGGCTTATAGATGCATGCCTAATCGTAGAGTAACGTATAAGCTTTCCTTTCCTTAGCCTAATTTCATAAATAAATTACCTTTAAATTCAAGTTCTAGGTACCTAAGATTTGTTTGAGATTGCCCAGTGGATTCAAAATAACAAAAAAAACACTATTTACACAAAATGACCTTTTGAAGGAATCATGTATTGATATGTTATTTTTTAAACTAGAATTGAACACTCTCTTTTCCTTTAAGTTCATCTAAAGGGAGATTTAGTTGTTTATCTCACAGTTTAGTAATGGAGGCTCATAGTCTGGATTCTAAATGTTGTGGTAACATTTTTACCATAGTATCTTCCATTTTTTGTGACCAACATGACATTTTTCATATTTTCAAATGAGGAGTCTTTTTAGGTTAAAATTCCATGTTTAGGTCTTGTTAAATGAATTGGTATAAATCTATGTTGGAATCCATTGTATTAAGTTTGAGTTGTTTATTTAGAATGAAGTCTTGATCTAATTCTAAGTTGGTTGAATGTTCCCAAGTTTTTATAGTAATTTAACTAATACATGAGTATAAATATTAAAATGGACACATTTACTGAAGATATTTTATGCCTCTATCTAGATTTTAGTATTATGACATTCATTAGATTCAAATTGTGTTTTTATAGACTAACCTAGCTAAATTATTTTTTCCTAAGGTTTTTTGTTATTAACATGAGTGTTTTGAACCCATAGGGATACCTTGATAAAACATACTTGGTCAAACTCAAAATATGCCTTTGAAATATGAGTAAATTTTCATACTTATTCATTTTGTTTAAAATATCCTCATGTAGACTATCACTGAAATCTCTCACACAATTAGAATAATCATAAAATTTAATATTAGTAACATATTCAAATTTAAATGGCTAAGTTCATATGTTTAAACTATAAAAACCAATCTTTAATCTTTAGGATCATTCCATGTGTTAACACCTACCTTCCTTGTAAAGGATTTTTGAAACAACAAAGTCTTTCCTTCATTAAGCCCCTAAATTCATAGGATTGAGATGTTTTTCTTCATCTTACTTATCAATTATTGATGAGTAAAAAGGTACTAATTATAAGTTCCCTAAGCATATGAGTAACTAGGATTGTGCCACATGACTTCATCTAGGTTATTCACTTTTGTGACTTAAAATAGCTAAGGCAAAGACTCAATAGGGCCTTAAGATTTGAGATCATTCCATGTTTCTCCATCTAGTTAGTATAGAGAAAAATAGGATTAGGCCAAAATATTGAGTATATAATACCCTTTGGGTAATTGGTATTTTCCATGTGGCATGATCCCATTCATTTGGATCTTGTAGGAAAAATCATAATTCACAAAGTTACCTGATCATGTAGATAAGTGAGATAATTCCACATGGCATGATCTCACTCATTTATGATTAAAAATACTAGGAAATTAATCCAAATGTTAAAAATAATATGGGAAAATGAGAATGTTCCCCATGGTAACATCTCACTCAACTAGAGCCTATAGATAGAGATACACATTTTGAGACAAGGTAACACTCTGAATACTATAGATTGTACCACATGGCATGATATCACTTACCCATAGATTGTTAGGAGGGATAATGGATATTATTGTAATCAAATATAAAATACCCCAAATAAGTGAGAGCCATCCACATGATAACATCTTAGTCATCCATAGCTTACATACTTAGAAAAATATAATGTGAAGCCTGCAAACCCCCAAATTTTAATGAGATTCAGACATGTGTTAACATCTCATTATTCAAGAATAAAATAATTAACCATCCTAAATCTTGAAGTACTTTATATTATATATAAGTGAGGTTGTTTTATGTGACATGATCCCACTCATCCATGACTAATAGAATTAGGCTAAACTCATAAGGTTCCTTGAGCACCTAGATAAGTGAGGACCATCTGCATGGTGACATCACACTAACTTGAGCCTATACATATAGTAAATGACTATACAGAGTAGATAAATCTATGGATAAGTGATATTATGCCATTAGTATGATATTTATCATATATATCTAAGGTCTTAAGGGTACCTACATCAAATATTAGTGACCAAGTGAAAGAGTAGGATCATGCCACATGCTGACATCTCACTCACTCAAAACTTGAGGGGGCCTAGGGTGATATTTTTTTATTTTAAATACATTGAAATATAAAAAACATGGCAAGTTTCAAGATGAAAACTAATTAGATATGTGGAAGAACATATGTCCCAATGACATGCCTAAGAAGACAAACTCATTGACATTGTGCCACATGTTTTTCTCTATGGAAAAATATTAGTAAAATGACTATATGACCTAGGAGAATTATAAGGACATATATGTCACTTTAAAGATGACATGGAATTCAAATTAGTTTTAGTCCACAAGCTACAGATAAGGTCCACATGTCCAAACTGAGCAACAAATAAATAACTATCACAATCCCAAGGAACTTGACTAGGATACTTGTTTCTACTTCAATACATAACTAAAATTTAGGAAAGTGGACATAAAAACATTATAATAAGACATTTGTATTTTTTTAAGTACTACGTAGTCAAAGATATTAATAAAGCACCATGTATCCAACCCCTCAAACATTCATAGTGAAACAAAGATAAAAGAGGCATGACTCCCCATACTTTGTGTACATATCAATTTAATAAAATATGTTTGTTTGTGATTCTTTTGTTAAATGGAATAGGTTCAACTTTGTCAAACAATCATTGGTAGCTCAATAGAGCTTGCTATAATTGTTAGGATGTAGTCTACATCAAAACTCTCCTCAAGAATTCTTAGTGGGCCATGGAATTATATTTTATCTTATCCATTATAGGATGAGGAATATTTTTGAATAATTATGTTTTTCTATTTTAGGCCATGATGGCCAAGAGTTGGATCTCATGACTCTTGGAGCTAAGACCCATCTCTCACTTCTATATACATTGATACCTATTATGTTAGAAGGGTCAAATCTATTTTCAAATAAATCCTATCAGAATAATGCAAAATTTATTTTTTATGTAAATGTGATTGGTTTCTTTGAAGGTATTCCATTTTATTTTTCTTTAATAGATCAATAGTAATAAGATTACGCATGAATCAGGATGTGTTTCTACTTCTAATATTTTATGTAGGTTCTTTGATTCCTTTTACTTTATTCAAAGTCTCTAAGGATCTATGTGTAATTAATGATAGACCTATTTAAATTTGATTCATTAAAGGATCCTTATAATTAATCATTTTTATTTTCTTCTCACACCCTCTCTTCCTATGTGACTGAATCCTGATCCATTATGAAACTTAACATATGTATGATGCAACTGTAGCTAGGCATGTTGTGGTCCTAGAATCATTTTTATTCCCCTTTAATTATAATAATTTATTTATGCCTTACCCTCCATCTCTTTTGATTTTTATTTGTGAAATAAATGGTGAATTGAATCAAAGTAGAACTTTAAAATATAATATGTTGCAAATAGTATAACTAGGAGTGTATAAGTTTCATAATTCAATGATAAAATTTGTATTGGAGCTCTGGTGGTAGTGTTTCATCTCTTGTATATATATTACAATTAGGCTATATAATGTATCCTCATACCTACAGGTCATGACTTGGATTGTCTCAAAAACAATCCTAAAATGAGAGGATTTAAGTCCCTCAATTATTCCCCAACATCGCTTAATACATCTAACCTCATAGGTGCAACTGGGACTGTGATCTTGGATATAATAGAAGGTAAAAAATCTAGCTAAATCATATGTATAAAATATAAATAAATTAATTATAAATTAAAAACAACTAATTTAAATCTTATGAAATATAAAGAACCTAAATTATTTAGCAATAAATACAACTATAAACCCAAACTAAATTAATTATATAATAATATCAAATAATATAGAATTTATTATATTATTTAACATTTGGTTGCATTTTATTAACTATTATGATAAATCCTCTTTTACTTTTCATTGTGTGGAAGATTTTACTTCAATATCTATGGGGTCCCAGATACTATATAATCCTATTATAGTTGTTATGGATTCTATTGTAGTGGTTATAGCTTATTTTTGTTACTATGGGAGCCTACTGTTGTGACTAGATAAACTTTACACAATGGCTATGAAATTTTTTAGTGTATTGTAACCATTTTAGAATTATTTTTAACTATAAAATCCTCTACTTATCCATTATTCTATTTTATTCATATATGATATATGTTATTTCCTATTTTATAGAACATCCATAAATTAGATAATAAGGTCATACAATATTATCTGCAACATAAATAAAACATTCATTTTTATGCTTAGGATGATGCCAAGAAATACAAATTTCTTGGAATCATCACACATATTTCAAAATAAATGGATTATGATCACCATGTGTAAGATATAAATATAAAACATTGGTGTATAATCGTATTAATATGTCATTGTGAAAACATGTATGTAATAAGTGATTCAACTCATATGCATTTTAGTGTAACCTATATAATCCAACATATAAAATTATGATAATGACTAATTTATCATCAATGTAATCATAATAATAATGTTATCCCCTCATGAAACACATATAAGTGATTTAAGCATAAAAGTGCCAATTTTCTCCATTATGGGTAAGGTATCATCAATGTGTAATATATAATTAACAAAGTACTAGTGTAAAATAATCTATTGAGTGTGGATGATATGATCAATGCAAGTAAAATAATGGTTTTCCTACTTATGGGAAATATAAAATCTATTTGACATGAAATTAGTGTGCCTTAAGTGAGATAACTATGTATTAGGTACTATAAAGCATGATTTTGTAGGTAAATTTCCTCTAATTGGAAATTTTGAATGGTGCATAATATATTTTATAATGTGTTAAGATTTATAATATGTCACTACATGAAATAAAATTTTCAATCAAGTATTAAATATTGATTTGAATTAGTTGATAATTCTTTTAGTAAAGTAACCAATAAATATAACCTTGTAGCCTACTTGTTATATGAAGTGAGAGTAAAATTGAAAATATAAATCACTTGTCATTTGCACTCACTTATTTTTTTATTTGTATTTTTAGGTCTAGGATATAAATATGGATCCATGATGAGAGGTATTATAACCATTTATAATATAGTGAGTGATCAAGGAAATAGTTCCAGTCATAAAAATTTGTGAGCAAGAATATTTAAATTTTTAATTTAATAATGTTTTTAAATTAGTGATATTAAAATATTAAAGTTAAAATGATCATATACATTGATATAATATTAAATAAAATAAAATACAATATGATCCAAAATTTATAGGAAATGGAAACTTGATAAAATATTTAAAAAGTCTAAGGATGTGCAAACCTCCCTAAAATTGATCTAATTATGAATGTGTGAGCCTATTGAGTTGAAAACTATGAGAAATAACTTTTAAAATAATGTCATGTTAAAAAAAGTAATTAAAAGTATGTTGGGAAAAGTTTTAATGATATATACATGGGAAAAATTCATCATTTTCTAACTACTATGGATGTATTTTAGTTAACTATATTCTTGCTTTTTAGATCTAGGTTTGTGCGATAGCCTACAAGGGTTGATTGTTGAAATTTGTGTTTTATGTTGTCATGTGGAAGAATTTCAAGATAAAACCCTAGATATTATATAATCAAAAATATAATAATTAAATAAAAATAGGGGGAACATGTAATGGGAATATCCTAGTAAGCCTATAAAACCCTACATAACTGAGCAGTACCTACATATCCCAAATGGGCCTCAGGCTAACTATAGTTCTCCCTCCTAGTGTGCTTGTTTGATACATGATTTTGAAATAAGAATGAATATAGATAAAATATTTATTTAATTTATTGAAAATATATTCCTTTGACATGTAATAAATATTATTCATACTTGGCTTAAGATTGTTATAATGTTATAGAGTTAAAAGTAGAAATAAGTAGTGTGTGTTTACTTAGTGTGAAATGAAATTTATAGAGAGATCCAGTCAAGGGATAATGAGTGACCTTGATGTGATTATATAGGATAAAATTTGAAAAAAAAATTCTAACAAAATTTAATAAATTCATACTTTATCTTTTGTGAATTTTTTTAATTCAAAAGAATACCATTGGAGTGTAGGAGACAATGCCACATTAGGGTACAAAGATGCAATGCAATGTTGCCTACCTAATGTGGAATTGTCATATGAGACTAGAGACTATTATATTACATCTGACATGATCATGTTGGTTAAATAGGGATGATATTTTTAGTGATTATAAGATAATGAAGGCTTTGGTAAAGATTTTGAGTTAGAAAAATGGTAAATACTCCAAGCAAGGGTAAGGATTTATTAAGAATAAAAATTATCAATCACTTGATGATTTTTTTATGTGTATAAAACTTTACACACTTTATTTTGGAGATGTGTTAATTGAAATTACTAACTTCAAGTAGATGTGAACTTGAGTGTGTATACACATTTTGTATTTTGATGTAAAAATTGATTGTGTAAGATGCCTTAATGTAAAAAGTATGTAAAAAATCTACTGAAATTAATATTTGAACATATAAAACAAACTATTTATAATTTGAAAAGAGAGAAAAGAAATTATACACCTAAAATATAATATTGAATCTAATTTCCCTATAAATTGAATATGGTGAAGTGTGCATGCCCCCTAGTTGGTACATTTGGAGAAGTGGTGAAATGTGGGGAATTGAGAGTGATCAAGTCTCAATTTGAAAACCATTGAATTCTCCAACTCTTATTTTAATGTGTAGAGTAATCTATAAAATATTTTAAAGAGTGTAACCATGAACTATGGCCTGATAAATATTTAAAAAGTGTAACCATAAACATTGAGTGTCATTAAACTCTAATGTGGCCCACTTTTAACTAAGATGAATCACACTGCTATAGATGGATCTAGATTATATTTGAAACTTTGAAACTATAAAATTGTTAATTTTTGGAATTAAAAATTATAAACATGAACATGAATGATTATCACACCCCTATATTTGTATTATATTGAAATAATATTATAAACTTGTAATTAAAACTTTCTAAATTTGAAATTTGTCACTTTGGTAAACCTTTTGAAACTTTTTAACTTTTTAAACGTATAATTTTAAAATATAGGAATGAGTTCAAAAGAATTCTACATGCCTCCATAATCTAAGAATGTTTAATCATATTACCATTTAAAAACTACATTTTTCCATAGATCTTAATTTTACTTATTTATTTTTTTCTCATGAGGGTTCAATATTCTAAACAAACCCATTATGATGTCCCTCATTTGAGATGAGAGATATATCCTAAATGTAAATTATAAAAATAAATCATATAAAAAAGATATATTATTTGAAATATTTTAAATCAATTGGATTTAGAGTATTTAATATAGCATTTCATTTGCATATGAAACCCATATTATAAAGATCTATCATTGAAGCATATAAGTAATGTGCACATGATATGAATCATAGAATTAAAGTATGAATAAAGTATATAAGTGATTAATGACATGACTCATGAAACAATCATAAAATAGATATAATGTGTGATATTAATCATGGCACCATAGAAATGAATTATTACAATGACACATAATTTTCATAATATGTCACTTATAAGGCTATATAAGCCACATACAAGAGACATGTAATATGCCACATAACACATAAGGCCAAGGGATATACTAAAATAGAATAATTATTCCATACAAGTAGTAATTTGAACATATAAGGCCAAGTTACGCACACACAATAAATAAGCAAATCCAACCTATCATGTAGGAAAGTAATAATGGGAAGAAAAACATGTAGTAAATGATATTGGTATAGCTCAATAATATGTATGATTGTGAATGTTAGATATTATCACATTTCATGTAATACATTAGAAAAATATGAGTGATTTATAAGTAAATTTATATGATTTGTAGTTCAACATGGTAGAGAGGTTGTGAATAAATACAACCTATTAAAATGTTCATGGAGAACTAAGAGATTCCCCCCCCCACCACCCACCCCAAACTTAACAAGTTTTTTGGGCAATAAAAGAATCCCAACTTAAAATAATCATGTGAAAGTATGTCTTATATCACACTCAATTACCTAATGAGAAGAATTATGTATTTAAATATGATATATGATATATACTTAACATAGAATTAAAAAATAAGAAAATAAGTAAGAAAACATCATATGAAAATACTTTAGGTGTTGATTTTTAATTTTTGATAATATTTTGATTTTTTTGGAAATATTTGCATGATTTTAAAATTTTGAAAATATTTAAATGCTGACATATATTTTTAAAAAGGTTATAATAATCAAAGTTTTATAAATGAAGGAATTAGGAGGGATTTAAACAATACTCAACAAGTTGAAAATCATATTGGAATAAGAAGGAAGGAAGTCAATGTTCCTCCAATGTATGTGAAAAATTGAGCCATATAAATATAACATGAATTATTAAGATATATATTAATATGCATACTCCAAAAATATGGAAGAGGATATATGTGCTAATGTAAAAAGTAAATATTGAACAACCATATGGTTTATGTTATGCAATAGTAATCAAGTGTGGTTTCATAAATATACACATTTTATATTACTTGAATTAGTTTGAAAATAAAAAAGGTAAGTACCCAAAGTAAAAACAGAGCCAAGGGGGTAAAAAAATTATTTAATAAGGGATAAAATAAATATCAAGGAAAAATCATTATGTACATGGGGAGATATGAAATTATAAGACAAGGATATCATCAATGGTATGCCTCTATGTAGGTCTTGTATCATGTTTATTTTAACCCTCACTTTTTTTTTTGCATATTCACATTCTTCATAATAAACATCATCAAGATCATACCAATATTCTATAGAATTAGTATCATAGGAATCAATGTAATCATTACCATAGGATAAATTTATCTTCTTAGATTGTGCTTGAGAGTTTGAGTTTCCATTTTGAGTATCTTTTATATCTTCATTTGAGACACTTAGTGCATCATAGATTAGAGTTTATATTTTAATATTATCATAATTTTTAGTATATTTAATATTATCTTGAATTAGATAATGATAGTGTATGATTGGTTGAACATTAGGAAGATAAGTACTTGGTATTTTGACTTTATATTTTTTCCTATGCATGAATAATATGTAATTCTTGATTATTTAGCAACCATATTTTTTTTAGTATATTTTATATGAATATTTTTATTTGGACATTTATTCATGATTATTTTTTCAAAAATGTTTTTTTTTCTTATATTTAAGTTATGATTGAAACTTTTTTTAAGGTAATTGTTCATTTTACAATCTTGCTTTTTTTGTCTTTTTATTTTTGTAATCTTGTTTTTTGAATATTTTCTTGGTATAAATTGGTATTTTGTATCCAAATTTTATATTTATGTTGATTTTGTACTTTTATATTAGGATATTCAATAGTATTGGGTTGTTTAAGTGATTTATATATTATAGTATCACCACCATCACTAATAATTTGTATTTTATTCTTTAAATCCCATTAATTATTTGTATGATGCCCATGAAATATATGATATGTAAAATGGCATTTTGATCCTTTTAGAGGAGGCATAAAAGGCAATGTAATCAACTTATTTTGAATCATTTATCTTATAATCTCACTTTGATTCTTATTAGCCTTTAATATTATTTTTTAACCATTAATTTTTTTTTTTTGATAATTAGGCATATAATAACTAGATTAAGAAGATGTAGGTACATGATTAATACTAGCATAGTTTTTATTTTTATTAAATGTATTCATATTTTCAAGAGATATGATTTTTGAACTTAAATGTCAATCTTAAATTTTCAACATTTCTATTAAACTTTGTATAGTGATGGTTTGATCTTGAAGGGGTTCACAAGCAAAATCCCTATGTATGTTTGATTGAATATAAACACCACCAAGAGGAGGTGAGGGAAATGGAGGGATAGGATCTTATTTCAAATTAAGATATTCATTGATTGGTCATGATTTGGTTTCTTCTTATTTATTTGTAACCTTGAAAGAATTGGAATTAGAAAAAGATGCATTATCATCATGTAGTAATTATGTACTAGGATTATGACATTATTGCATAAGATAATTACGGTAAGACAAGCATGAATAAATAGTAGGTGATAGATAAAAATATGTGTGAGAATAAAATCCAATTCATTCAATTATATATTGTGATGTGATAAGATACGATAAAGGAAAAATAAGATTTTACTCATGAATGGCCTTATCCTTTATGATATGTATCTTATGTGAATTTTCAATATATTAATCATGAGAAATATTTTTAATCTCTAATGTGACACACACACACACACACACACATATATATATATATATATATATGCGTGTGTGTGTATATATATATATGTATATATATAATGTATATATATATGTATATATATAATGTATATATATATATGTATATATATATATATCCATACATATATATATATATATATATATACATATATATACATACATATATATATATATACATATATATACATACATACATACATATATATATATATATATATATATATATATATATATACACACACACACACACACATATATATAAGGAAATTTAATGGAATATTCAAAAATGGAATTTATGGGAGGATTTGTGGAGGAATCTAAGGGTATGGTAATAGGTAAATCCATAATAGGGAGTAGGGAAGGACTAGAGAGGAAGATATAGGAAGGATCAAAGTTAATTTTAGAGAGGATTATATAGAATATCCAAAATATTAATCTATATATATATGACAAAATATGTCTCTAAAGAGAAATGTAAATAAAATTCCAAATAAAAATCTAGAGTGACCAAAGAGGAAATTAGAGAAGGCTTTGAAGGGGGATATATATGATATTCCAAAAGATAATATATATGTGTAATCAAAGAGGAATATATATATATATATATATATATATATATATATATATATATAAAATTATAAAATAAAATATATATGTATAACCAAAGAGGAATTTATAGGAGATTCTAAAGGGGAATCTAGAGGTGTAACCAAAGAGGACTCTAGAGAAGATTTAAAGAAGGAATCTAGAGATTGAAGGAAAGAGGAATATAGATGATATTAAAAGGGTAATATATAATTTAATTTAATTTAATGGTACCTTATTCCTAAATGTCACAAAAATCATATTCATCATCATAAACATTATTAAAACCATCTTCCCTAAGTGTTTTTTAAAATCATAAAAGACATAGTATGAGTGGAGAATAATATATCTAAAGGATGTGCATAAATAATATATTTAATTTGAATATCCATGATATATATAATTAAAAATGAGATGCATATAATAAACAATCAATATAGTATGTACAAAGAAGCTAATGACTATGAATACAATACAAGAAAAAATCAAGGTATGAGGGTGATATAAGGGGTTCAAATGATTGATAGGATCTCAATAATAATTTATTTTTAATTTATTATAGTTATTCCAATGTTTTTATATCACTAACTATAGAGGTATAACCATGCTTGTAGCCTGCTAATCCTAGTTTTGAGGGTATAATGAGTGTACATTGCCTAGGTGATACACTCTTCTTAGGTGCATCAAAAATAAAATAGATAAAAGAGTATTCATATGGTATTAAAAATTTATAATATGCATTTTTTATGTAATTATATACTTATAGGGTCTTTTGGTAGAGTTATTTGATGACAAAAATGATTTTACTCTCTTGTTTTTAGGCCTAATCTATTTTATAGAAGTTTATAAATCAAAACTACAACTTGAATGACCCTTAAAATTACTTAAAATATTCATTTATATATTTTTCATGACAAAAAATAGGTTATTTACTCTTATACAACTTGATTTTTTGAGAGAAATTAGAAAATAACCTTTAAAAGCCTATTTTAGGCCTAGTTGTAGGTCTGTAAATAGAGAAACACAAATAAATTCAACTAAAAGTTGCTTAAAATATTAAAATCACCTTGAAAATGTCATAAAAAACATCTCTCTTATATATGAAAAGTTTCACACACTTTAGATTATTGGTTTTGAAGATATGCCCTTTTTAAGATTGTTTACAAGGGTTTTGACAGTAACCTATAAGTTTGTAGTACTATAAGCTTGATTTATTCCTTTTTATATATAATAAACTATTTAAATCACATTTATCCTTTCAAAACTATATATTCTACCATTATATAAATTTTTATGACTTTATCATGGTTCAATCAAAAGTTATAAAGGTTTTTGTGTCACAAAATCCTAAACTAGATTTTACAATCTACTAGCAGGCCAAGAGCAAGAAATTTGAGAAAAAATAACATTTATCCACTATAAAATGCTCCATTTGGATGGTTTAATACCTTTACTTGTTTCTCTCAATCTGATAATTACTCTTTAAGATTGATTAATCATAAAAATCATAAGAAATTACCAAAATTGTAACCTATAAATTATGATAGACTCCTATGAATTAAGTAATTTCACAAAAAATATATTATAATATCAAATAATAGACAAGGTAATTCAATTAAAAATTTACAAGATCAAATAATTATGAAAGGATTATAACATAACTCTCTCTATTCATAGATCTTCAGACTAATATATATACCTACAAAATGTCACACATACACCAACTAACCTAATAATTGATCTTCTCCTCTCTTTTTTCATATATTATATCCATCCTTTTTTATGGTTTAAGGTTTATCCTTAGTTAACTAATGTCTAAACTTTGTCTTCTTTATTTCTATGCACAATTATCTCTTAGCTATTTATAAATTATCTTAAACATTCTAAATTGGACCTTCTTCCTATGTTGAATATCCTCCATTAGGGGGTTTTAGGATAGATTTAGACTAGGTAAAGGAATAAAAGAAACTTATGACACATGCTCAAACCCTTAAGAATCCTTAAAAAAGGATCATCCCCTTACAACATATCAAAAACTTCAATATCCTTACAAAAAAATTCAAAATTTGAATTTCTCATTTTGGTGGGAAACTTAAAACA
Source organism: Torreya grandis (assembly GCA_037957365.1). Classification (NCBI taxonomy): domain Eukaryota; kingdom Viridiplantae; phylum Streptophyta; class Pinopsida; order Cupressales; family Taxaceae; genus Torreya; species Torreya grandis. The sequence goes on along the minus strand of JARHVA010008518.1, from coordinate 412,566 downwards.
TTTTATAAAAGGCCTAGAAATTATGATAAAAGTTTATACAAGGATTTTTATTGACATCCTAAGACCAAAAACAAACTCAATTTTACTATTTACAAGCATTCACCTACGCCATACTACCATGGAATAAAATAATTATTCATGAGATCCTACTCATGAGTTCTTCAATATTGCTATCATGTTTGACTATCTCTAAAGGTGTCATCTATGTTGCATCCTCAAGTGGATGTTTCTTCTAGTTGATCAAGTATTGAAATTACTCCTTCTCTCTGGTCTTCTTCACCACCTTCATGTCTATAAAGGCTTCAATATGATCTACTTGTACCTTTGGTCCTAGTTGATGGTTTGATATTCTTTATCTTTAGGTGCATTTTATAAGTTTTCCTCTACTTTGAAAGGATAAATTTATGATACATTAAATATGGGTGAGATTCCAATGTTAAATGGAAGATCCAATTCATAAGCATTAGTAGATTTTTTTTCTTAAGACTTTACAAGGCCCAATTTTATTCATCTTCAACATATTCTATTCCCCTTTGGGAATATTTATTTCTTAATATGTGCTAGTAATAGATCACCTACCTCAAAATTCACTTCCTTCCTTCTCATATCAACATTTTTTTTGTACTTAAACTTAATTCTAGTTGTTGTTTAACCTATTCATGCAACTCTTACATAGCTATAGTAAGATATTCACCTTTTGAACTTATTTTTTCCTATTTTACCAAGTTCCTCAACTCACAAATTCCTCTTGGATGGATTACATACAAAATTTCAAATGGACCATAACATGTATTTATATTTATATAATAATTATATTCTAAATATGCTTGAGCTATTACTTGATCCCATTATTTAGGCTGGTCACTTACCAAACCTATGAATATGTTTCCAAGACTCATATTGACCACTTCAGTTTGACCATTAGTCTAAGGATGGTAAGATGAGATGAAACATAAACTAGTCCCCAAATTATTCTAAATATTCTTCCAAAAATGTCCAAAAAAATTGGTGTCCCTATCAAACATAATTCTTTTAAGAAGCCCATGTAATCTCACTACTTATTTTAAGAACATGTTTGCAATGTTAGTTTAAAAACTTATTTAAAAAAAGGTATAAAATGTGCCATGTTATAAAACCTATCAACCATAAAAAATGTAGAATCATTACCTTTTTGTTTCTTTGGTATCCTAAGAACAAAGTCCATACTCAATGAATCCCATGGCCTACTGGGAATAGGAAATGGTTGATATAGGATTGAATTTGACTTTGTCCTTTAGCATGATGATATATTCTAAACCTTTATACAAAGATATTGAAATCAACTTTAATTATTGGCCAATTATAATGTGCACTCAATTAAAAAATTATCTTTATTTACCCAATATGTCTTTCCAAACTGCCACTATGTTTCTCCTTTAGTATATTATCTCTCATTGACCCTATTGGTATGCATAGATAACTTTCCTTGAATAATAGTCCTTGTTTCAACATATAGTCCATCCATGGACTTTTATCTCTACTTACTAGATTATCACATGCTTCATAAGCATCCTTGAAATCATGTTCTTCTTTATATAAGTCTTTAAATCCATTAGAACTTGAGATATTCACTTGGAACTCTTGCATAATCAAACTTATCATGCTCAATGCATCTAAAACTTTGTTAGATTATCCACTTTTGTGATTGATAAAAAAATAAAATATTTTTAAAAATTTAACCCATTTCATATTCCTTTGACTTAGTTTAGCTCCAATATTAATGAATTATGAGGAATGTTTATCTGTATATAATACAAACTCTTTAGGCATCAAATAGTTCCTCTATTTATTCAAGGATTAAAAAATGTCATAGAACTCTTGGTCATATGTTGAGTAATTTTTATTTTCCTCTTTGATTTTTTCACTAAATTAGGTAATTGGTTTTCCCTCTTGGCTCAAAATATCTCATATGGCAGTCCCACTAGCATCGCACTCTAATTGGAAAAACTTACTAAAATCAATCAAAACTAATATTGGCCACTTTGAAATATTTTTCTTTAGAATTTGAAAACTTTTTTCAGTTTCCTTAGTCAATTTAAATTACTTCATATTTCCTTTGATAGTTTCCACTATTGGATCATAAATTCTACTAAACTTCCTTATAAAATTTCAATAAAATATATCCAAGCCATGAAAACTTATCACCTCAAATACAATCCTTAGAGTAGGCCATTATACTGTGAATTTGACCTTCTATTTATCCATCTTAAAACATTATTGGGAAATGGAAAATCCCAAATAAACAAATTCTATATTTAAGAAGGTACACTTCTTGAGATTGATAAGTAGCTTCTCTTCTTGTATCTTATTTAATTACTATAAACTAGAATATCATCCAAGAAAATAATGACAAATTTACCTATAAAAGCCTTGATCACCTCATTCATTATCCTCATGAAGGTGCTTGGAGTGTCATTTAGTTTAAATGGCATTACAATCCTTTCATATAGTCCATAATTGGTCTAAAAAAAATTCTTTCATTCATTTCCTTCTTTGATTATAATTTTATAGTAGCCACTTTTCAAGTCTATCTTGGATAAATACCTTGCACCACTTAAAAAATCCATTAGATCATAAATTATAGGAAAAATAAATCTATTCCTAATTATAATCTTGTTTATATCTCTTGATTTAGTACACATTATCAAACCTCCATCATTCTTAGGATTTAGGACCATTGGAACAACACAAGGACTTAAACTTTCTCTAATTATGCCTTTGTCCATCAATTTTTACACTTGTTTCTATATCTCCTCATTCTCTCATGGTGTCATTTTGTATCTTTCCTTGTTTGGCATATTTTATCTTGAAATGAGATCTATATGATGGATAATGATTCTCATTAGAGGCAGTACATTAGGCAATTCATCCACAATAATATCAACAAATTCTATGCTTTTAAAGTTAGATTAGTCAATTTTGTGGCTATAACAATTGTTATAGGTTTACCAAGTAATGCATAACTTACCTCTTATTTTTTTATTTTTTTCAAGAACACTTTTCCACTTTTTAGAAACACCTTAGTGTTATATTATACTATTTTATTATCCTCTTTCAATGTTATGAGTGTGTGATTCTTTCCATCTTTTTCAAAAGTGCAAGTATTTCTTCTCCCATCATATAATATTTTCTTATCAAATTGCCAAGGTCTACCTAATAGGGCTTGACAGACATCCATATGCATGACATTACATAACACCTCATATTTCTAGTCACCTATTTGAAACTCCACTTTGCATTATTCATTTACCAAGACTTGGTGTCCTTTTTGTATCTATGGCAACTTATAAAGAGTGAGATGTGTTGATTTTTTAAAGCCTAACTTGTCAACCCTTTTTTAAGATACTAGATTATCAGTACTTCCTCTATCTATAAATTACTTAGAACACTTGAATTTTGAATTGAAAGTGGTTAGAAATAATGTCTTCCTTTGTGCAGGTCCCTTGAGCTCCTTATTAGCCATTAACATGTTGAGTTGTGAAGCTAAAAGCTTCACTTTTGAGCTCTTGTGGAGGTTGCTAGGCTTTTACCAATAACCGGCATTGGTAGTGTCACCGACATTAGTCAGGCATGGACCAAAAGCTGCTGACATCAATCAAGGATCAGCTGACGTCAATCATATGTAGACTGACATCAATCGATGTCAGTCAACTGTGTGTGTGCATGTAATTGCATGCATTTCTAGAATTAGACTCGTCTAATTTTAGGTGGTCTGAGTGTTTTCATGTGAAGACTAATTTAAGTCTTGTGTCTGTGTTTCTAATTATTGTAGTTGGGATGTCTAATTATTATATGCCTTGGATCCTATTTAAGAGACCCATGGGGCATGTTGTAATCATCCAAGAAAGTGGTGAGTAAGATCAATTAGATCTACAAGGTGTGTAAGATCAAGAAGATCTATTGTAGTAATTGGTTGAGAGAGAGAACTCTTTAGAGAAATATTGTACACCTAAGAGGTGTGGTGGAAGAGTGTGATTTCTTCATTGTATTCTGGAAGAGTTTAATACAAGTTTTCATTGTTTCTTGTATCTCATGTTCTTTGTTAATTCTGATTTCTAGTTACTTGTTACTTCTGGTTAAATTTTGTGTTTAGTTGCTTATACAAAAGTAATCAATTGTACTCATTAGTTCTTAACAAGTGGTATTAGAGCTTGGGTTCACTAACAAGTTGTATCAGATTGGGTTAGTGTGTGTTGATTATAGGTCACTCACAGGGGTTTCTATTTGAGTGGGAGCAAAGCAATGGTAGAAGAAAGTAAGCTAAGAATGGAGAAGTTTAATGGCAAGAATTATCATTATGGAGGACACAGATAGAGGATTATCTGTATCAAAAAGATCTATTTTTACCATTGGGTGGGGTTGATAGCAAGACCACAGATATGGAAGATGAAGAATGGAATGTTCTTGATAGAAAGGCTCTTGGATCTATAAGATTGAGTCTGGCATCTTCTGTGATTTCTAACTTGTCACAGGAAAAGACAACGGTAGAGTTAATGGATACTTTAGAAAATTTATATGAAAAGCCTTCAGCTTCAAATAAGGTATATCTTATGAAACAATTATTTAATTTGCAAATGCAGGAAGGTGGATCTGTATCTAATCATCTTAATGATTTCCATGGAATAGTAAATCAATTAAATTCAGTCAAAATAATTTTTGATGATGAAATTGAAGCTCTCTTAATTTTATGCTCTTTACCTGAAAGTTGGCATAGCTTGGTAATGGAAGTTAGTAATACTGCATCTGCTACAAATATCTTGAAAGTAGATGATGTTGTTAGTATAATCTTGAATGAAGAAACTCATAGGAAAAGCATAGGGGAAACATCAGGTAATGCTTTAAGTATTGAAAGCAGGGGAAGGTAAAGAGAGAAGAGCAAGCAAGGGAGATCAAGGTCTAAGTCAAAGATGAGAAATAGATCCAAATCTAGAAATGGAAAAAGAAAAATAACCTGCTGGAATTGTGGAAAGAGAGGACATGCAAAGAAAGATTGCTGGTTGAAGGTTAATGAAGAGAATCAGCATGAAGGTAATGAAGAAGCAAAAGTTGTAGGTATTGTTGCACAAGATGCTCTTTCACTTTATTTGCATAATAAAATAGAATCTTGGGTTTTAAATTCTGGTGCCTCTTTCCATGCTACCCCAAATAGAGAATTTTTCAATGATTATGTCTAGGGATATTTTGGAAAAGTTTATTTAGGGGATGATGAGCCTTGTAAAATTATTGGCAAAGGAAAGGTACAGCTGAAATTGCAAAATGGCAACACATGGGTGTTGAAGGATGTCATGCATGTCCCAGCCCTGAAGCAAAATCTGATTTTTGTAGGAAAGTTGGGTGATGAGGGTTGCACAGTAACTCTCATAATTGAATCTTAGAAGGTTACCAAGGGAGCACTTGTATTAGTCAGAGGTAAGAGAGTAGGAACTCTCTATTTATGTAATTGTATTACTAATTATTCTCCTTCTGTATTATCTACTTTAGATGTAGATGCAAAGATGTGGCACTATAGGCTTGGTCACATGAGTGAGAAGGGAATGAATGTTCTTAAGTCAAAAGATAATCTTTCAGATTTGAAAAGCATAGATCTAGATTTCTATGAGCATTGTGTTTTTGGAAAATAGAAGAAAGTGAGCTTTCTCAAGACTGGGTCAACAAAGAAGAAGTATAGGTTGGAGCTTGTTCACACAGACGTGTGGGGACCAGCTCAGGTAGCATCTATTGGAGGATCACAGTATTATGTTTTTTTCATTGATGATGCTTTAAAAAAGGTATGGGTTTATTACATAAAGAGGAAGTCTAATGTTTTTGACACATTTAAGAAATGGAAAGATTTGGTTGAGAATGAAACAGGTTTGAGATTGAAGTGCCTTAGATCTAACAATGGTGGTGAGTACTACAGCAATAAATTCAATAGTTACTATTCTATGAGTGGAATACATAGGGAAAAGATGGTTCTAAGGACACCTCAACAAAATGGAGTTGCTGAAAGGATGAATAGAACAATTATGGAGTGTGCATAGAGTATGAGGTTGCATGCTGGTTTGCCCTTAAAGTTTTGGGTAGAAGCTATGGATATTGTAGTGTACCTGATTAACAAAGGACCATCTACTACTCTGGATGGTGGAATACTAGAAGAGGCTTGGACAAGTAAAAAGGTAGATCTTTCAATTCTCAGAGTTTTTAGTTCTGAAGCTTTTATGCACATTGATAAAGAAAATAGAAAGAAGCTGGATGCTAGATCTATGCAGTGCACTTTTATTGGTTATGGCTCTAAGGATTTTAGATTCTAGTTTTGGAATCTAGGAACTAAAAAATAATCAGAAGCCATGATGTTGTTTTCAATGAAAAGGTGATGTACAGTGATCAGCTCAAGAGGCTAAATAATTCTAAGCAGGGTAATGTTGATTTGGACAAGGTAATGATCCAAAATGAGCTCGCGGGTAAAAATCATCAGCCACAGGAAAACACAAAGACTGACATCGACCAAGGAACCAATGTTGGTGGTCTAATAGAGACCGATGTTGGTTAGGGAACTGATGTTAGTGGTCAAGTAGAACCGACATCAGTCAGGTACAGATAGAAATATGACTGAGATCGCTTATTGACAGAGAATTTAGGCAGATAACAAGCTATGGATGAGTCTCAGATGCCCATAAGGAGGTCAAAAAGGGTAAGTAAACCTCTAATTCAATATTCCCCTTCTTTATACTATGTATTGCTAATTGATGGTGGAGAACCAAAAAGTTTTGATGAGGCAATGCAGATAGAATCCAGGAAATAGTGGGAGTAAGGCATGAGTGAGGAAATTGATTCCTTGAAAGAGAACCAAATGTCGGATTTGGTTGAGTTGCTAGCCAGAAAGAAAGCACTGAAATACAAATGGGTATACAGGTTAAAGGAAGGAGAGAATGGATAGATGAGACATAAGGCCAGGTTGGTAGTAAAGGGATTGGCATAGAAACCAGGTATTGACTTTGGTGAAATTTTTTCTCTTGTAGTAAAGATGACTTCTATTTGGACTGTATTATCTTTAGTTGTTATTGAGGATTTGCATCTTGAGTAGCTTGATGTTAAGACAATGTTTCTTCATGGAAATTTGGATGAAGAGATATATATATGGAATAGTTAGAAGGTTTTGAGGTCACAGGTAAGGAGAAACTTGTGTGTAGGTTGAAGAAAAGCTTATATGGTCTTAAGTAGGCTCCAAGACAATGGTATTTAAGGTTTGACAGGTTTATGACTGAGCATGGTTTCAGTAGATGTCAATCTAACCATTGTGTTTATTTTACCAGATTGGATAATGGTCATTATATTATCCTGTTATTGTATGTGGATGATATGCTTGTTACAGGTTCACACATGTAGGAAATTACTGAGCTAAAGGTAAAATTAGCTCACACATTTGCCATGAAGGATTTAGGAGCATCAAATAAAATCCTTGGCATGAGTATCAAGAGAGACAGGAAAAATCACAGGCTGATTTTGTCTCAAGAGAATTATGTGAATAAGGTGTTGGAAAGGTTCTATATTTAGGATGCAAAACCAATAAGCACACCTATGGCTAGACACTTTAAGTTGAGCAAAGAACAATGTCCTGAATCACATGATGAGGTTGAGTACATGAGCAAAGTTCCATATGCTTTAGTAGTTGGGAGCTTAATCTATGCTATGGTATGTACCAGACCTAATATTGCCCAAGCAGTGGGAGTTGTTAGCAAGTTTATGGCCAATCCAGGAAAGGAACACTGGAAAGTAGTTTAGTGGATTCTCAAGTATTTGAGAGGGACCAACAGTAGGTATTTATGCTATGCAGGGTTAAGCACTTCTCTACATGGGTATGTAGATTCATATATGGTAGGTGACTTAGATGGCAGGAGAAGCACCACAGGATATGTGTTCACTATTGGTGGAATGGTGGTTAGCTAGATTTCAAAGTTGTAGAAGGTTGTTGCTTTTTATACTACAGAGGTGGAATACATTGCAGTCACAGAGGCTAGCAAATAAATGATATGGTTGACACGGTTCATGGAAGAGTTGGGAAAGGAGAAAGAGAGTTGTAGATTGTATAGTGATAGTCAAAGTGTAATTCATTTGGCAAAGAATTCAGCCTTTCATTCGAGAGCCAAACATATACAGCTTAGGTACCACTTCATTCGATAGGTATTGGAAGATGGACAGTTGAAGCTGGAAAAGATCCATACAGATAAGAACCCTACAGATATGTTAACAAAGTTGGTAACAAAGGAGAAGTTGAATCTTCATTCAACTTTTGTTGGTCTTCAAGATTGATCTTGAAGATGGAGATGCAAACCAAAGAAACAAGATAGAGGATGTTGCTATACAGGTACAAGTGCAACTATTTATCTCCAAGTGGGAGATTGTTGAGATATGGAGCTAAAAGCTTCACTGCTGAGCTCTTGTGGAGGTTGCTGGGCTTTTACCAGTAACTGGCATCGACAATGTCACCAACATCAGTCAGGTGTTGACCAAAAGCTACTGACATCAGTCAGGGATCAGCGAATGTCAGTCATATGTAGACCAACATCAACTAATGTCAGTCACCTATGTGTGTGCATGTGATTGCATGCATTTCTAGAATTAGACTCATCTAATTTTAGGTGGTCTGCGTGTTTACATGTGAAGACTAATTTAAGTCTTGGGTCTGTGTTTCTAATTATTGTAATTAGGATGTCTAATTATTGTATGCCTTGGATCCTATTTAAGAGACCCATGGGGCATGTTGTAATCATCCAAGAAAGTGGTGAGTAAGATCAATTAGATCTACAAGATGTGTAAGATCAAGAAGATCTACTGTAGTAATTGGTCGAGAGAGAGAACTCTTGAGAGAAATACTGTACACCTAATAGGTGTGGTGGAAGAGTGTGATTTATTCATTGTATTTTGGAAGAGTTTAATACAAGTTTTCATTATTTCTTGTATCTCATGTTCTTTGTTGATTTTGATTTCTAGTTACTTGTTACTTCTGGTTAAATTCTGTGTTTAGTTGCTTATACAAAAGTAATCAATCGTACTCAGTAGTTCCTAACAAAGCAACACTCTCTTCATGAGAAAGGATTATCCAAATTTAGGTGCATCTTCATGAGAAGTTGATCCCACACTCTCCTCATCAACTTGTATAATTTGAGCACTACCTTGAATTTTATAATTATTCTTTGGGAACTCATAATATCAATGCCCATACTTTTTACATTTGAAACATATACCAATAAAACCTCTTCTTTTACCTCTTTTAAATGGTCTCCTACCTTTGATTTAGTAACCACCTCTTGTGGTTTGACCTTTAATTTATGAACTTTTATCTTCTGCATTACGAATATATATCGTAATCCTTCTAACATGTTATCCTCTACTTCTAAAAGTTTTGCCTCTACCCATTGACTGTTGAGTCTACTTCCTAGATAATTTCTCCTTTACTTTAAGGTAAAATTGGTATGCCTCCTCAACTAATATTAGTGATATAAGGTTGATCTCATATTTTATTTTTAACCTTAATCCATTGATATATGTATCCACCTTTTTAGCATCTTCTTCTATATGTCTTGATCTGATGGTTAGCTTGTGTAACTCCTCTTTGTAATCCTTGATTGCAGTCTCCTTTTGTATTAGGTTTTGAAACATATTTTGGTAGTATTTTGGAATGAATTTTCATTTGAACTTATCCCCACCATTATGTCCTAACTCTTATTATTTAATTTTCTTTTATTTCTTCTCTCATCTTGCACTTCATCCCACCAAAGGGTTGCATGACATTTCAATCTTATACTAGAAAATTTGACCTTTTGACCATCATCCACTCCATATTCAAATTACTTATCAATGGCATTGATCTATTCAACTAGCTCTTCCACATTCAAACTACCTTCATACATATGTACTTCTAGTTTAGGCTTGGAGTTGACTCTCATGACTACTTTAATAATTCTCTCTTCTACCCTTTATTCTCCTTCTCCTTATTTTTATGCCTTTTATTATTGAAGCCTTTCATCTTCTTTATCACTAACATCCCATATATCAATTACTCTTCTCTAAGTAAGCTCCATAGCCTACAAACTACCTCCTCTGACCTCCTATAGAAATGCTCCAACTACCATATTTACAAACCTATTTCATATCTTTTCAATTAAATACATAGATCCTTTTGACTTGAGACAACCTTAACTGAGCCCTAATACTCATATGGTGTAAGGAGATAGTTATAGGGTATTTTATTTGAATTATATGATAAAAATATTATTAGTCTTATTTTTAGGCTAGATCTATTTTTTTAGAGGGTTATCAATCAAAATTTAGACTTGAATGACCCACAAAATGATTCAAAAATTAATTTATATATTATTCATGACAAAAAAATAGGATATTAACTCTTTTCAACTTGATTTTTTAAGATAAATTTAAAAACTATCTTCAAAACCTTGTTTTAGGCTTAGTTATAGGTTTGTAGATAGATAAACACAAATAAATTCAACTATAGGTGTCTTCAAATCATATAATCACCTTCAACATGTCATAAACATCATCTCTTCTATCTACAAAGTTTCATATGCTTTGGATTATTGGTTTTTAAGATATGCCCTTTTAGGACTATTCCCAAGGGTTTTGATATTAATCTACAAGTTTGTAATGTAAACACTCAATCTCATTGAATTTCATGCCTAAACTAGGATTTAGTTTAATTTCTAGTGCATGATACAATCTAAACCTAGAAATCACTTGAATTTTCCAAATTCATCCATGTAAAGGATTTAATTACATATAAACATGATGAGGCTTGCTTATTTGGGGTATTACCATATTTGCACTGATTATCTAGTTTGGTTTTAACCCTAGTCAAATTATGACCTAGTAATTTGACACTTTTAGCCTATCGAGCTATTAATTCAAAACATTTAAAATAATTCCCAAAATCCAAAAATCACTAAGCAAGATTAATTACATTACAAATGTAAATTAACTTGCCTAAGTAAAAATTCCAAATTAAATTAGTGAATTTCATTTATCAAAAAATGATTTTTTAACCATATATGAATTGAAAGGTCAAAAGAGCTAATAAAGTGATTTATTAATTCCTAAATATTCCAAAAAAGGTGAGTCATATCCTCACAAATATTTAAAGTGATTTGTCATGGCTCATAAATATCTAAAACTTAGGCGTCAATATTTCATGAGTGTTTTGACCCAACCTCCTAACTTAACCTAGGTTATTATAGACAACCAAAGTTAGGAATTAACCTAACCCCCATAAGGTTATAGTTAATTGTTAGAGATACAAATACAAGTGCCCACAACATATGCCAATAAGCTTTTGTGTGTAAGGTTATTCTATAGGAATGCCTTCAAGAAGCCATTGAGATTAGTGTTATAATGCACATTTTATGCTAAGATTCACACCAAGATAATCCAATAGCAAAAAAATCCATAAGTGACCATTGGAAAAGTGTTATCAATATGGAGAAGCATTGCTAAGAGTCTTTAATTTCATAGACCAAGCATGAACATATTTATTATAATAAGTGGACATCAAATTCAACAAAGGAGGTAAATTAATCATGTTATTTTTATCTCTATTTTTTTATCTTGTTCATTATGTTATGTTCCCCCTAGCTCTTAGTCAAGAGTGTTTAGTTCTAGTGTATTATTATGCATAGATTTTTATCATTTTGACTAATAAGGAACTAATCAATATTTATGTGTTATTTAGAATCCTAAGATACATGATGGCACACCTGGTGGTACCAAACATTCTATATGGACAAGGAGAATGATGTGCAACCTTTAGTTTTTATAACAAAAGAATTTAATTATTCAAGTTTAGAGTTTTGTGCATGAAAATCCTCTTATCCTATTTTTTATGTAATCAATGACTTCACCTTGTGTAATGATGAATTCATAATATTTGTGATTTATTTATGATATTTATTTAAACATAAATAGTGAATTTAAAGCGGTGGATTTGACATACTAAATGGTGATATTTCTAATTGGAATCAATGGCTTTTACCCTTCTAAATAGTAACTTCAATAGGTAATATTACATTTTATTTTGATGAATTTGCCTATTCTGAGGCTATAATTGGTGACTTCACTATATATAATTGGTGGCTTTACCCTATTTATGGGCATCTTCACCAAAATCTAGTCTTTGTCTATGTCTAGGTTCTCAAGAAAATTGTAGCTTTTCTAAAAATGACAGCTTCTTTCTATTACATAAATGAAATCTTCTCTCCATGTTTTCAAAAACATAAGAGATCAAAATGGAATGTTGTTTATTTATTATCTTTTTCTTAAATACAAGAAAACCACCCAAATTTTTTGTAGGAAACAAGGTGGAGAGAGAGGCCTAAACACTTCTAAATCTCACATACACTTTCATTTATGATTAAAATCAATCTAATCAAACTTATCTTTTAGAATTTTAAAGTTTTATAAGTGAAAACAAGGACAATGGGGTCAAATTTTTAATCACATTTGAGTTAGTGCTATTAAAAAGAACATACACTTTATTTAGAGCTCTTAATAGTTTTTTCACTTTTTATTTTTCCTTATTTATTATCTATTTTCAAAGTTCCTATATTAAATTATTTGTTTATGGAAAACCAAAAACTATTGCATGTATGATCTCCCTCATCCCCTATAGGCAACTTTGGTGACCAAAAGTCCTTGGTTCATTCCCTTGTTTTTTTAGTCTTACTGGAAGGAATGTCATGTATTATCTCCCCAAGCTCTGAGTAACTTGGGGAACCTAGAAATAACCTCTAATGTCATTCTATTCATTTTATTGAATTTTTATTATGGGTTGAGTTAGTTTCTTCCTCATAATTTATTTAGGGTTGCATTGACTTAGGGTTTCATCTCCCATTATCATACTAACCCCACTCCATCAAGGGGTATATAAATTAGGCACATGATACTAGGACTGATAGGGAGCTGAGTGACTAGCCTCTCTGATCCTATTGAAACCTAAGTAAATTCATGCTAAACATCAGACTTCACTACGTAATACATGGCTAAAGTTGATATACAAAGGAATAAACCTTTACATAGTAAATAAGTGAGTTTGAAAATAACTGACATGATGTGCCCCTTTTTTAGCCACACTTGGTACCATTTAGTGCATTTCAAAACTTATAGATTTTAGTAAACCCCACTTGCTGTGGAATTTATTGGCAAAATTTGAGTGCTCCTCAATCTAATTTTGTGTTGCATATAAATTCTTAAGAGATAGAAAGGGGCATAAAAACTCTACCTACACTTATTCTTTAATTTTTGGATTAACACTTAATTCCTTTCGAGCATTGGTATATCAGTAAAAACTTTGGCAGAATCTATGCACACCTATGTGAGTTTTAGGTATAAGATGATCCATTAGTGTTATTTCTATTTTCTTTTATTTACATGTGTATTTAAGATTGAATTTTTTTATTTGTATTGTCAAAATCATCACATTGTTTTAACACCACTTTAACCTAAGAGGTGTTACTCTACCCATTTTTGTCACACTTTTTTCCTTGGAGTTTTATTCCAAAAAAATTTGTGTCACATGTTTAAATGGGGCATCATTACACTACATGTTTTATCTCAAACATTTTCTTTGGATCTTAGTCCAAACCCATTATTTACCATTTTTTTTAAGGAGTGTTGTTATGTTACCTAAATCATTCCAACACACTTGTCATATTTAAAACCAAGATTCAAAATCATTGTTATACCTGTTATTTTAAATGTGTGGTTATGTTACCCATTTTTATATATCTTGTTTACCTTATAACATCCGAGTCTTTTTGTATTAAATTTGAAACTCAATATTTCAAAGTATAAATTGTAAACTAATCAAGTTTATTCTAAAGCCTCCTCTAATTTGGGCTTAGGTAGTCTACCATTTATGTTTGGATTGCGTTACTTGGGGTGATTTCTTATTTGATCTAAATACCCCTTACCTAGACCTAGTAGTTGGTTATTGTCTTATGACTTATTTGAGAGTATTTTGAGCCAAGTTGTTGTTACATGACTTATTTTAAGTTTTTTTGTTGAGTTCAAAAGTGTCTTAGTGTATACACATAATATTTTCAAATTTTATCAAATACTGAAGCTTTATATTTTAAAAAAACCCATCAAGACTCAATCCCTCTAAGTACATACCCTAGGGGTGCACTGGGAAAGGGGTGGGTAGACTATTGGTGACTTATAGGATTATTTTCCCTTATTACCATTTATTTCTAATCCAACCAAATCCTAAAACCATTTCCCTAAGCTATTACTCCTCTTTTGTACACTCATCTAACCTTTTCCCATCTTTCATCCCTCTTTTCCTCACCTAAATCCCCTTTTGAAAATATTTAGTACTAGGCCAATTGGGTCGACCCTATACTCCTATGGGTGAAATTAATTTAGGGTCTAGGTCAGATCTTGGTCAACCTAGCCTATGACTTAGTGAATTTTTATCCATAATAGTACTAGGTCGATTGGGTTGACCTTGTTGGCCAAAACTTTCAAAAGTGCTTAGGTTTAAATCTGCCTATATATACAAGTTCATTTCATCATTATTTACAAATGATCAAGAGTTATTATTCACTTGCACTTCTTTACAATCTACTCTTCCACCATTCTACAAGAGGAGTCTTAGCTTAAGGTTTCTACTTGGATAATATAGTCTTTTAGAGAAGTCTTGAATGCTTTGGCCTTTCTTAATGATCCTTACAAACCATAATAAACTCTTTTAAATTCCCTTTAACCAATGGATAAATTGAGTCTCAATGGGTTCATCTTTTAGGTAACTATTCTCTAACTTTTCACGTCTCTTTAGTAGATAGAAGTAACATAAGTATTGGATTAAAATAATATTACTCTTCTTCTACATGAATTATGGTCTTAATCATACATAGATTAATTTAGATTCTCCTATTCATATTTGTTTATTTACTAACTACCATATTATACCACAAGCTTTGGTGAGCACTAGATTAGATTTATTTGCTTTACTTCTTATTATTATAGTGAATGTGAAAACATAGGGCTTATTTAGGGTTATTACATGATTGTTCTTGAATAGAGGCTTTAAAACCCTCCCTAGTATTTTTTATTGTGATAAGAGATCACCATACTAGGTCTAGTGGATCCTCATACTAATCATGTTCTTGATTATCTAATGTATCCCCAATCAGAAGTATAAGTGTGATCTATCTTCTCTAAGTAAGGATTGATTTATAGACATGATGCATTTTTGATTGCATACACTATGGTGAACCTAATGTGAATCTAACCCTTAAACTTTTTATTTCATGTTTTTCATTATTTTATCATTTTATTTATATTTTATGTTTATGATACTAGGTTGATAGGACCAGTATAGTTTCTAACTTCTATGCATAGGTTTAACACATAGTCACATCAAAATGACTCTATTCTATTTGTGTAGATCTTCATTAGATATAGGTTATTAGATCAAATAGGTTGACATAGTACAATTTTTCACTTTCAAATAGGATACTAGGTTGAATAGGTTGACACCATACACTTACAGGTTTCCAAAAAACATACTAGGTTGACCAAGCTAGTGTAGTCATCTTTTAGGTTTCCAAATAACATACTAGGTCAAACAAGATATTAAAATCATCTTCTAAGCTTCTAGAAAACATACTAGGTTGACCAGGGTAGTATAGGCATCTTCAAAGGCTTTAGCAAATAGGGAACTATATAACTAGGTCAACCTAGTTGACATGGTAGAATTTACATGTAGTATTTAGGTCACTTCAACAACAATCTCACTTTCCTTTGCATCTTCCAACCCACCAGGGTTCCTTTCCCTCTTTCTCTTTCTCTTTCTCTATCATTCTATTATTCATTATAGTTCTATTTTGTATAATTTGTAGTCTTTTAAACTACCCTTATATATTAAACTAGGTCATCTTAGTCATCTTAGTTCTGAATTTTATCCTCTATCTGAAAGACTAGGTTGACACGGTCGATGTAGTTTTTAACAAATCCTTTCTTTAATAGTATAGTGGTGACACTATCAATAATTTACTATAGTGTTTGCATACACCATCATTTGAACTGATATTATCCTATGTTTTAAAGGTGGAATTAACATCTATATGCTAGTAATTACTTCACACTTTCACTTCCTATTGCTTGCATTCTTAGAATAGATCCATAATTGCATTAGGTGTTTTTTCATTATATCATTTAGTTGTACTATTTTTCTCTTTCTTACACACACTAAAATCATATTATCTTAAAATACATTTAAACAATTATCTACCAAAGGCCTACCTACTTGGATTTCATCACCAATGGGGAAGCCAACTTGGTTTTCTAGCTAATTATAAACACATGGTTAATGGTATATATTGGCAAATCACCTGACACCCTTATCATTATGGTGTGTGAAGTGAGGGGGTAGTGTTAGAGTTATAGTCACTGAAAGTGGGGTGAATCAGTGAGCCTAAATAATCCAATTTCAATTCCAATCTTGCAAAACTCTTAATCAATTACCAAAATTATTCATGAAACATACACATTATTCATATAAATGAACAAGAGTGACAATGCAAGATCAAGTACATAACACATGACATATATGGGAAACATTCTTGGGGGAGAAACCCCACTAGAACCTATGATTAGACTACTATCCTATAATAGCAAGAACCAATTTAGACCAGATGCAACTGATCAAGGAACTACCGTTCCATATTTTAGTGAGACTACAATCCCACAAGGATCTACTACACCTATCTATTTGAGCTTCCATGAAAACTAGACCTTTAGCAAGTTTCACCTTACAAGGAGGCTATAAACCCCTAGATGTTGAGCTACCATAATGACACCTATGAACACAATGTCTCCTAAACATTGATTTCTTACCAATATGATGGAGATACAAAGTATATCATCTCTCTTCAACTTTTCACACTCATTGTATCCAAAGCCACCTTTTAGATCACCCTAAACCTCTTCTCTCATCCTTAACCTAGAATAGCACTATTCTAACATCAAAAACATAACCCAAAAGTCATACATAGTCCTCAACATACTCCACTCATTAAATCATCTACTAGACACTCTACCTCTCCTTTGCTCCGTAATTTTCACATGCACATTCTTCTTATAAATCTAGAAACCATCACATTTAGTTTCACTATTTATAGATCATTCATGATTATCAAAATCTTGGTCATCCATTAGGCATACCTTAACCCTTAAGGCATATATAATATGAATACATAACTCAATACAATCTTCATAGGTTGGCCATAACATCTATGGGTCACTCTTAAGTAGCTACACCTTTCAATTAGGCCCTTGTAACTATTATAGGTCTCATGGAGACATATTCACCCATTTAGTAATTCATCAAGAAAAAGAACATAGGACCACTTAAAAATACATGGACCTATTATACATGACCCCTTTGACATCCTAAAATGATCATAGTTTCCAAAACAATCTTCTACTAAAGCACAATTTGCTCAAACAATATTTTGTGCACATAGTCACCATAAATAAAGACATAATCACCTTTTAAGCCTCTATTAATACTATTTACGGATTGGTTAAACCTTAAAAATCCTTTAAAATGGTCCTCTTAGAGTCTACAACACTATTCGATAGCTATCTCATCTTGAAACATTGAAATACCATCATGAACAATTTAATTACCCTTCTTAAGTCACTTACAGAGCATAAACCAAGACATAGTTAGTTTTGAATATCAATATATTTAAATGTATGTACATTTAGAAATTATAACTAGGTTAATTATATTATCCATGGATTCTTCTTCAACTCTTATTTTTATATCACCCTTTAATTCTTCTTGGATCAAAAGTTATGGATAGAATATAGAGCACTGGTTTTTCCCTTTGTAAAATTCAAATATTCAAGTGCCAATGATCACAATTAAAATTCAAATAGTTTTCCTAATATAATTAAATATTTACTCAAAATTTATCATCAATATATGTATTATTTATGTATTTATATTATAGTTCTCACTATTTGACCTTTCTTAGAACCCTTGTGATCATGGTACTTGACACCCTCTTGTGCCTTTTGAATACTTTTACTGTTAAACATCATGCACTTCTTACTATCTCACTCAACATGCACCATTAGATTAAAAATATAAAATCAATCATGAATTATTATATCTTCATTTGGTCTTGATATTGAACTAATGCAAATTAGACTAAGTATGGGGACCATTGTTATCTGTCAAGAAGGCCAACCTTGCACAGTCATATCTTTTACCTTGCTCACTCGTAGATTATCAAATTTGGACCATATGTTATCCTTTTAAATTTTAATCCAAAAATGTATTAATCATTTCCTAAAACCTTTTCATGTGTGATATATAACTCCATTAATCTACTCACTCATATTTTTCTCTCACAAGGCCAATTATGTCAATAATTGTCTAGAAAGGCCAACATTGCACATGCATAGCTTTTTATGAGCTTTATCACATAACCTAAAATTTAGAAAAAAATAATTGGGAATAAAAATAAAAAAATACATATGATCAACTTATTTTAAAACTACCACACATGAAAAATATGACTTCATCAAAATTCCTACTCATCTTTTCTTGCCACATGCAAATTTGGCTATGTATGGGAAAACACTATCAAACTACCTAGGATCCCAACTTTGATCTTGAATATATTTTTTCATGTTTCATCACATGAAATAAAATTTAGTGCATATAAACTAGGAATAATACTTAACTAACCCATGTGACAATTTACTCCTAACACCTCCATGCATGCAAATGCTAACATCATCAACATGCTTACTCAACTCTATTTGAACATAGAAAATGCTATCAAAATGCCTGAGAGCCCACATCTACACCCACATATATTTGAATATGATTTAATGCATGACTTGAAACTTAACACAAAAAATTATGGAATAATTTGATCACAAACATATGACCAATTCCCCTTGACTCATCCACACGTGGCAATTATGATGTTAGCAAACTACCTACTTAGATTTTCAGCCATTAGAACCAAAATGTCCAGATGAAAATAATGATGAACCAGTTGAATTCCAATCATGAAAAAATATCTCAAATCATCCTTGACCACTAATAGGACCTATTTGACATTCTCAATACTCCATACTCATCATTATTAAAATCAAACCATGCCAAAATTGAAGATCAACCAAGCTAACTTCAAGCATACTAGGACAAGTACATTTCACACTTTGTCATTGTCACTTAGACTATAAATTTAATTCATCTAATCAATTTTAAATTTACATGACATCACCATGAAATCATTTAAAACTCTCAAAAAATCTCCCCCTTTGTCATTGATGTTAACAACCATCATATAGCAATAAATAGCTCACCTTCCTTCTCTCTCTTTAAGAACTCCCATAATAGGAACTTTCTCTCCCTTTGACACAATGATAAATTAGGCACCAACTGATCTTAAGGACTTGAAAATACCATCAATATGAAAGTAACACCTTATAAATATGATACAAATTACCCGTTACCATGAGCCTACCTCTTCTTACCTTGGCAACTTCCTCTTACTCCAAGCCAACACTCTCTTCAACCAAGCACTACAACCAATAAAGAAAGAACATAAAAAGTACCAAAATATGATGGAAATCACCAATAAAAAAATAATAGGGACTCCCCCTAATTATTTATAAGTAATTTCACCTCCTAAGCATCTTCATATCTCCACACACAATGAAGAACCAACATAGAGGCTTACTAACCTTGTCTCTCAAACTACCTCAAGGACCACAAAAAAAAATTCATGCCACTCACCAAATAGAAAAAATTATCTAAACCAATCTTGAGAAATCACCTTGAAATACTCATACCTTGATATTTTGGATAAAATGATCAAAAATCACTCTTCTTTTTATTAGGCATGTCTAGTCTCCTTATATCCCTACCTAGAACTTGCAGACCCCAAAATTTTTAGTAGACACACATTCATGACATAAAAATTCATATATGGAGAATTATCATATGCCTCCTTAATAATGTCAATTTTAAACAACTAGTTCATCTTCTATAATATACTTCCTTCACAAACCAACTTGCCAATTAGGCATCCATCTTGACAAATACATGAACAATTTGAAAAACACAAACCTTCAAATCTCTATGAAGGTTGATTTGATAACCCATTTGTACCATTAAATATATTAATAATCCTTATACCTTAACTCATAAGGCAAACTAATTTCATATCATAGCCCAAAACCCTAGAATCTTAAAATAAATAGAGTCAATAATCAACGTCCACCTCTAAAACTTATTGTATAGCTGGAGACAATCATTACACACTTTTGTGCCAATATTTGAGATTCTAAATATTTGGGAACCCATACATACTATATCCCATTTTAGGACCTGCATACTCTTAAACACAAACTGAGAAACCCAAGAGCAAACAAAAATTGTTCAATTACACACAAAAGATCTTCAAAGCTTTGAAATCACCTTTAACACATCACAAATAAGTGCACAAACCTTTCTTAGCATCAAAATCATTAGGCCACTTGGAAACACCCATTCTGACCCTATAGACATTATATACACAATAACATTTACTTCCCCACTAAAAGGAGTCTCTTAAGAAGCATAGACAGAGACACCCTACTTCACATTGTCTTGGAACAATGTGAAACTAGGAGTTGTCCACAACTCATATTACTTCTCCTTGGTCATCTAATAATTCTAGTTATTCTTTTTATTCTTAGGATTAATGGAAGCAACATGCTCAACCACTACAATATTCTCCTTCTCTTTTATGATTGGATTGATAATACATGGAGACAACATAGATTCATGACATACCTTTTCATCTATAGAATCTTCCTTACAGCTTGGAACATCATAACTAGACACTAAAAATTGATTTTGTTTTCATGATACATGCTCAAAAATGGAAAAATATTCACTTGTATCCATACTCTTCTCAGAACTATCCTTAATTAGCACCTTGGTTCTCTCCTTGAGCTTAGTCTCTTTATCCACAGCATGAGTAGACAATGAGAGCCCTTGACACTCTTCAACTTCTAAAGCATTCTTCACCATATCAAATAGAATACTTGGACCTACAAACTCATCATGGCTCACACTTACCACATTTGGCTTCCATGAGTTGACTTGCCTTCTTTACACTCTAATATCTTGATTAAACTCATTTTGACTTGATGGCCTTTGCTTGAAAAATCTAGCAATGTGACCAATATTTTCACAGTTGTAACAAACAATACTCCTTGATGGAAAAAAAGTTTTTATTCACTTTTTTGGAAAGAAACTTGCAATGTGTTCTATGTCATGAAAAACAAAGCAACCTTCTCTTTTTAAAGAGGACTCACCTTGTCTAAACTTATATAGATAATGGTTTGAAAAGTGTCCCACAATGAGAAAATTGAATCACTTAACTTTTTTCACACCTTTTGACTAATGACCCCTATCATAGTTCCATGCAAACTCATTTCTAACATGTCTCTTGCATTCTCTAGCTTTATGCCCAAATTGATTACATGTATAATAACAACCATTGAAACTTACATACCTTATGGCATTTGGTTGTCAGATCTAATTCATCTTCATTCTACCAACACCTTTATTCCTTGTCTGATGATTTGTCTTCAAAGTATTATTTTCCTTGTTCACATTAGTCTTCATCTTGTCTTGAGTTACACTCTTTTATTATTCTTCATATCCAAGATGAGTTCCATCACTATCATGATTTTGAGTACTTAGAATATTATCTAGATCACTTGAGCTCTTTTTAAATATTACAAATTCTTTCACCTTACTATATGTCTTCTCTAACTCATATTTCAATGACTCATTTTCAATTACATACCTTGAACATTCATCTTCTTTAGCTTTTAGGCTTATAAATAGGATTTCTAATTAACAACTGAGATGATTGACTATATCTTCATGCTCTTTGGTGTCTTCATTCATCCTTACCTCATACACACTAAGTTTTTCCTCATAGTTTTTGAGTTTAGATTTCATCTTCTTATTGAGCTTCTTCTCAATCTTTAGTTATTCAAGAGCATTTGTCAATGTAGTCTCATACTCTACCTCATATTTATCATCATCTTCATCACTCCAAGTAGACTCTTTTTGATGTGATCAACTTCCTTCCTTATCCATGAAAAGGGATTCATCTTTGACAGGACCATCAACTTCATGATCATACTCTGAGTCACTATCTTCACTCTCATCTGATGAGTTGTAGTCTTTATTGGTGTAGAGACTCTTCTTGTTCTTGAAGAACTTCTTCTTGTTATTATACTTTTTGAATCCTTTCTTCCTAAACATATTCTTGTCTTCATCTTCATCTCCATCATGTTCTTCATCATCATGATTATGAGGGCACTTTATATAAAAATGTTCCATCTCTCCACAATTGAAGAATTTGAAGGGTAGTTTACCTTATGCTTGCCTAAACCTATTTTCAACTTCCTTGTAAATAAAGTAATCATTTCATCCTCATAAATATCAAAAATGTCATCCTCCTTGGATTTCTTACCTTGGAAATTATTCTTAGGATTCATATCTATCTTTAATGTTACTTCTTTATTCAATGGTATATCATCATTCTTCCTCATCTCATAGGCAGTAAGGGTTATATGTAACTGATCCATCTTCAACTGAGTAAGATCATGGTTTTTTTATATAATAAATAATTTTGGATCAAAATTGAGAGATAGAGACTTTAATAAATTTTGGACTATAATATCCTCTTCAAAGTTCCCTACAAGACCTCTAATGATGTTAAAAAAATCAACTCTCTACAAAAAGGATGCCACATAATCTTCCTCCTTCATCTTGAGACTCTTAAATTGTCTTTGTTGAGTCTGTAACTTTACCAACTTAAATTTTGAGTATCCTTTATGAATGATATACAGTTTGTCCCATGTATCTCTAGTGGATTTATAATGGATTACCTTGGTGAACTCAATATTTTTAAGACCACAAGTAATGGCATTCATTGCCTTGGAATTATTCTCAAACAACTTCTTGTCTATAACACTATATGGAGGAGTAGTAAGAGAAACATAACCATCCACAACATATTACCATACATCAAACCCTAGGGACATAATATATGTCCTCATCCTTGCACTCCAAAAATCATAATTAGATTTGTTAAACATCAGTGTTTTCTTAGTACAAAAACCTCCTTGATGACTACCCATATTGTATTTTGGACCACCTTCAAGATGTCAAGTCTTTACCAAACGACCTACTCTGATACCAATTTTTAGAGGTATAATCACTAAGAGGGGGGGTGAATTAGTGAGCCTAAATAATATAATTTGAATTTGAATCTTTCAAAAATCTTAATCAATTACCACAAGCATTCATGAATCATACACATTATTCATAGCAATGAACAAGAGTGATAATACAAGATCAAGTACATAATAGATGACATATGTGGGAAACCCTCTTGGGATAGAAAAACCACTAGTAATTTCAATTGAAATATTATCCTATAATAACAGGAACCAATTTATACCAATGACAACTGATCAAGGAAGTACCATTCCTTATTTTAGTGATACTTCAATCCCACAAGGAGCTACTACACTTGTCTAGCTGAGATGTCATAATAACTAAACCTTTAAAAAATTTCACCTTACAAGGAGGCTACAAACCCCTAGAGATTCCATAACAACACCTATGAACACAAAATCTTACATCTCTTAAAAATTGATTGCCTACCAATCTGATGGAGATACAAAGTATATCATCTTTCTTCAACTATGCACATTTAATATATTCAAAGCCACCTTTTGGATCACCCTAAACCTCTTCACTCATCCTCAACTTAAAAAATCACTATTATAACATCAATAAAATAACTCATAGGTCATACAAAGGCCTCAATATACTTTTCCCATTAACTCATCTACTGGGCACTATACCTCTCTTTCACTCCACAATTCTCACATGCACATTCCTCTTACAAATCTAGAAGCCATCACATTTAGTTTCACTATTTTATAGAGCATTCATGATTATAAAAATATTGGTTAGACATTAGGTAAGACTTAAAACTTAAGGAATATATCATTGGAAGACATAGATTAATGCAATCTTATAAGTCAACCATAACATCTATGGGTCACTCTTAAGTAATTGCACCTTTCAATTAGGCCCTTGTAGCTCTTATAGGTCTCATGGAGACATATGAACCCATTTAGTACTTCATCAAGAAAAAATAATAACATAAGACCACTTAAAAATGCATGTAACTATTCCAAATGCCCCCTTTGACATCCTCAAATGATCATAGTTGCCAAAACTATCTTTTGTAAAAGTACAATTTCCTCAAACAACATTTTATGCACATAGTCACCATGAATAAATACATAATCACCTCATAATATTTTGTTAATAATAATTAAGGATTTTTAAAACCTAAATAACCCATAAAAATTATCCTCATGGACTATAAAATACTCTCCAATAGCTATCTCATCTTGAAACATCAAAATACCAACCTGAAGATCTTAATTACCCTTCTCAGGTTACTTGCAGAGTATGAACGAACACAGTTAAATTTGGAGATAAATATATTTGAAATTAAGAAAATTAAATTTTTGTAACCAAGTTAATTATATGCATCATGTATTTATCTTCAACTTTTATTTTTATATCACCTTTGAATTTATCTTGGATCAAAAGTTATGGACAAAATAAAGAGCATTGGTTTTTCCTATTGTAAAATTCAAATATTCAAATTACAATGATCACATTTAAAATTTAAAAAGTTGACCTCATCTCATGAAATATTTCAATATTGACTCAACATGCACCATAAGTATATACATATAAGTTATGTATTTATCTTATAGTGGTCACCATTAGAACTTACTCAAAACCCTTGTGATCATGACACTTGGCACCCTCCCATGCCTTCTAAGAACTTTTACTATTAAACATCATGAACTTCTTATCATATCACTCAACATGAATTATTAGATCAAAAATTCATGATAATTTTTGAACAATTGTATATTTATTTTGTCTTTATCTTTCACTCATGGAAGGCCAACTTTATATCGTCATGTCTTTTACCTCTGTCACTCGCATGTTATCAAATTTAGAACATATGTTATAATTTAAAATATGAATCTAACCATATATTAAACAACTATTTAAACCTTCACACTAAGAGATATAACTCCATTAATATGCTCACTTAGAGTTTTCTCCCACAGAGCCAACTATGTCAAGAACTGTATGGAAAGGCCAACTTTGCACATGCATAAATTTTGATGCACTTAATTGCATGACATAAAATTTAGTGAAAATAAAATAGGAAAAAAATTTAATAAACCCATATTATTAACCTGTTCTGATACTACAACATATGCAAAATATGACTATATCAAAATGCCTACTTAGCTTTTCTTGCTACATGCAAATTTGGCTAAGTATGGGAAAACACTGTCAAACTCTTGCATATATTTTGTTTTCATTCATTGCATGACCTAAAATTTAGTGCATAAAAACTAGGAATAATAATTAATAAACCCATTTACCATTTCCTCTTGACACCTCTATGTGTGTGAATATTAACATTATCAACATGCTTACTCAGCTTTATTTGAACATAGAAAACACTATCAAAATGCCTAAGATCCCAACTTTGCATCCACATATATTTGATTAAATTTCATCACATGACTTGATAATTATGACATAGAAACTAGGAACTAATGTGATCACAACCATATAACCAAATCCCCTTGACACATCCACACATGGAAATTATGATGTCAACAAACTACCTACTAAGATTTTCTACCACTAGACCCAAAATGTCTAGATGAAAACAATGATGAACTAAGTGAATTCCACTCATGCACACAAGATCTCAAATAATCCTTAAACAATGATAGGACCCCTTAAACATGATCCATACTTTATACTCATCCCTAATCAAATCAAATCATGCCAAAACTCAATATCAACCAAGCCAACTTTAAGTATACTAGGACAAGTACATTACACACTTTATCATTATCACTTAGACTATCAAGGTACTCCATCCAATCACTTCAATTTTATGACATCACCATGAGATCATTGAAAAATATCCTATATGTATGCCCCAATGTCAATATGATACCATTACCAACATATATCCTTTGTAGCGTAAGCATCTTGAAACCATCCATAGATTGCTTTCTAGTTCCCTACTTCCAGCCAACTTCCCTATCACACTTAAAATAACACTTTATAATAATATAACAACATTAAAGTGACCACTTAGTTATCATTTGCTTTCCAAGTTGACTACTTTATTTTTACTCAATTATATTTTGTATTGTAAAAACTTACATTGTTCAGCATTGGTTCAATGTTTTATGTTGTGTGACTCAATTGGATCATCCTCATTCACCTAATAAAATGTGTGTTTCCTTTCCTTTTTATCTTTCAAATTATATTGCAATATTTTCCCCTATTTTAAATACACAGTCATTCTATTTGACATAGTATTTTATAGATTATTTCTTGTGCATCTTATAATACTAAGTTGATCTAGTCAACTTTGTATCTCTTTTGCTAGTCAGATAATAGTACTAGGTTGACCTAGTTGACTCTATATTCTTATTAATCTCTATTTTCCCTAGTTTGTAATACTAGGTCAACCCAATTGACTCCATGCTCTTACTAATTTTATTCTCTATCCAACTCAATTTTCTATTTTTATTTCCTTAGTATTTTGTTCATTTGTTCAAATCATCATAAAGTCCCCTATTATAATCTTCTTGGAAAAAATAAATCCATTTTGACACTATATGTGTTTCTCTTTACTTTTTATGTTTTCCTATCTTTTCTTCCACTTTTTATCTTATGGGGCATATTACAATGCCCATCCATATATTACTTGAGACTTTGGGGCATCTTACAATGCCCACCCACATATCATTTCAGAATCTAGGGCATCTTACAATGACCATCCCTACATCCAATTACCCTTTGGGGAATCTTGCAATGCCAAATTTTATTCTCCATACCATGATACCAAACTAATTTAACTTCAAGAAACCTACTGAGACACAGAGGCTTGTATCACATGTTCATTCTTAATATGGACATTAATTTATAGTCATTCCCTTCTTTTCATTCTCTATATATGTTATCTAACACTTTTTTAGGTTACTTACATAGGTATCACCCTCTGTAGTAGTTATCTCCTTTCATAAACCTTAGTCCCTCCTTTTGTTATTTTAGTTTCTCTAATTTATCATGAGTTTCATTATAAAACTATGGATAGGACCCAATCCTCTTCATGATGTACTATAATCTTCCTTGTTTTCATACTTTTTCCAACACTTTTTGACACCCCTTTGGTTTCTCATTTGTGAGTTATAGTGTAAGATCACAAATATGACCTGGCCTTCCTCACAAATACCATATTTTGATTATCTCATTTATTTTTCCAATAGTTTTTGGAAGTATAATGGGTTTCACTTTTATGAGTTGTAGTGTAAGATCATTGATAGGACCTGGCCCTCCTCATAAAATCACTATCTTGTCATTTATTTTCTAGAATGTATTATTGATCCTTCTTCTTAACTTTAGATTCTACTTCTTTTGATAGATGGAATTTGTAAAAACCCTATGTTAACATGCTTTTCCTTAATTTACCTCATTCTTATGATAAGGAATCATACTTTTATATCATTGTATCCCTTTTTCACCCTTTGTCACTTTTTTGGTAATTTAAAGTATTCAAATTGTTTCATGTTTCATTTCTCTTGATTTCTTTACCTTTCACTCCACATTGGATAAAACAAGGTTGAGTAAAGATAGATATTTTATTTCACCTATACTTATGAGACTCTTAGACACTATGCTCTATGATTTCTCTCTCTTAAAAACTTAGTCTTAAGTATTCAAATAAAAGTCATTTTTAGCATGCATGTTTGGTTCTCTAAATCCATATGGAAGAGGAATGAAAGAATCCATCAAGAAATTTAAAAGCCAAATCATTTGAAACAAAAGGAAATGATATAAAAAAAGTCAAAACATTCAAAATTATAAAAATTCAAATTAAAATAAAAGAATTGATTCCAAGTGCATCTCATATCTCCAATTGAAGCTCAAACTCCATAGTTGTCCTCACAATAAATATGAGGTATAGTGGGATGTGGTAAGCTAGTAGACTATAATAAGGTAATTAAACAAACTCTATGGTACTACCTACTTTCTCATGCAAGTACATAACCTTTGTTATAGACTAATGGATCTGTAAGGGGTCTTAAGGAATGGGGAACACATTGTGAGAAGGTAGGTCCATTTTACATTTCATGCATATTGCCTTCATGTGATTATCTATATCCTTCATTTATTTACCTAAGACTTGGCTGGATAAGAGAAGTTATTCAGAGTCCTTAAGGTTGAAAGTCCTCTTGTTTTGACAAACCTAATTTTAGTGTCTTGACTTTAGAAATAGTTCTTCTACCTTGGTTTCTCCTTCATTCTCCCCTCCACCCATTTCATTTCCCCCCTTGATAGGTAAATTATGAATCTAAATACATTTTACCTTATTTTATACTTACTTCTTCTTCACATCTTAAAAACATGATAGAATTAATTTGTTTTAGTTGTATTTATCCTTATTAAAAAATGCTTGAATAACTATGGATTACTTTCTTTATACCATGGCTCTACATTTATAGACTTGTTTTGATTATTTTTTATCATTCTTGTACTACCCTTTTTGTGGACACCTAAGATAATTTTTACTCTTATTTAATTTTTCCATTATTGAGTGAGGTTAGATTGTTACTTCTCACTCATTGATGTTCTTTTCCCTTTTATGCACCTTTTTCCATTTATGATTGAGTAAGGATTGTTACTTCTCATTCATAAATGTTGTTTTACATTTTTGTCTGCCCATTTTTGTTTAAGTAAGGATTTTTAATAATTTCACATTGATTTTTGATTACCATCATTTTTCAACATGTATCTTTGGTCTAACTTGGTGAGTTTTCCATTCTTACTTAAGGTTTACCTATCTGAGTTTTTTAGTCTTTAGTAGCCTTGGATTTTTAGTTACCTAGTTTAATCGAAATTTTGACTTGGTCATTTGGTATAACATAGAACTTTTTACCACCACTTGAAAAATTTCCAAGTCTGTCCCATCCACATAGCACCAGTTATTTTGGCTTTCTTGTGTTCGTTTGTTTTTGATCTACAGTTTTGTATTCTTGGGTTTGTCAAAATCAGTCTCTACACACTACACAATAAAAAATACAAACATATTAGATAACCATATAGTGATAAACATAATTTAAGGTACACAATACATTTAATTTTTTAGTTATTTTTATTTCTATCATTTACTTTCAATTATTTTTGCTTTAAAATAGTGTAACTTTTTTTTAGCCTCAACATTATGTGTTACTATGTTCTTTCTTGAAGCACTATCCCCTATTGCACCTTAGTGACACATGATGAGCTTCAAGTGGGACATATGTATACACATAATATTTTTATATTTTATCAAATATTGATGCTTTCTATCTTATAGGAACCCATCAAGACTCAATCTCTCTACGTGCATTCCTTAAGGGGTGTACTAAGAAAGGGTTGAGAAAACCATTGGTGCTTTGTAAGATTATTATCCCTTATTTACAATCTAAATAGCTCTTAAAATCATTTCCCTAAGCTATTACTCCTCTTTTGCACACTCTTACAATATTTTACTATCTTCCATCTTGATTTTCCTCACCTAAAGCCCTTATTAATGGTCTATAGTATTGGATCAACTAGGTTAACCCTATACTCTTATGGGTTAAATTCATTTAGGTTCTAGGTTAGATCTTGGCCATTTTATCCCATGACCTAGTGAATTTTTATCCATAACAGTACTAGGTCAGTTGGGTTGACCCTATTGGTCAAATTTTTTAGAAGGGCTTAGGGTTAAATCCACCTATATATACAAGTTAATTTTTTCATTATTTATAGATGATCAAGAGTTATTATTCACTCATTCTTCTTTACAATATTCTCTTCCACCATTCTACTTGAGGAGTCTTATCTTAGGGTTTTTACTTGGAGAATCTAGTCTTATGGAGATGTCTTGGATGATTTAGCCTTTCTTAGTGATCCTTACAAATCACAACTTCTTACAAACCCCATTTGGCCAAGGGAGAGATTTATTCTCAATGGGTTAATCTTTTAGGTAAGTATTATCTAATTTTTCTCCTCTCTTTAGTAGATAGAAGTAGCATAAGTATTAGATTCAAATAATATTAATCTTCTTCTCCATGTATTAATTTCTTACTCATACAGAAATTAATTGAGATTATCTTATTCATGTTTGTTTATTTACTAACCTCCATATTGTGCCATAAGCTTTAGTGAGCACTAAATTATATGTATATGTTTTACTTGTTATTAGTATAGTGAATATGAAAACATAGGGCTTAGTTAAGGTTCTTGTGTGATTATGCTTGAGTGGAGGCATTAGAACCCTACCTAGTATTATTTATTATGATAAGAGATCCCATAATTAGATCTAACATATCCTCATATTGGTCATGTTCCTATCCCCAATCATAAATGTAAGTATGATCTATCTTCTCCAAGTTAAGATTTATTTATATACATGATGCATTTATGATTGCATACACCTAGTTCCATTGTCAATTAATCTCTTGTGAACTAAATATTGAGTCTTAATGAGTCAATTGTCTAGTGTTACCTAAGTTAATTACCTTAGTTGATATTTTTTTGAGTTTTTGCTTTATATTTATATTTGTTTCTGAGTCTAGCCTTATTTTTCACATAAAATAATTATAATCACCTTTAGGCAAATCATTGTTATCCTTTTGACATAGTTCACATTTATTCTACCTTGTCTAGATACTTTTATCATTGATTATAACCGCATGTGGTTAAATAAGTACATTAGCCATAGATAAGGTTTACTCTTTTGTGTTACCTTTACCTTTGTTATAACTAAATTTGGGCAAGTCAATATCATTTGTTAGAATGGTTTTGCATTTTTTTTGTCTTTGCCATTACCTAGTTTAGTTTTTTACCATTTTGGCCTCTTTTAATGAAGATAAAGATTTTTTTTAGACCTCATTAGTTTTATACCTTTTAGACCTTTGTTTTCATGAGACCTAGCCATAGATCTAAACAATCCTCATTACACATGTAATGTGACTATGAATAATCTAGACTATGAGAAATTTGTGACTAGTTACCCTTTTGTTTAAGAGCTATATGGTGATGACAGAGCCTATCAGATGGATACCCATCCATTTTATAATATTCCATAAGTTGAACAAAGGTCAGACCAACTAATTTAGTATTTGGTTACTGCACCTTCTTATCTAGGCTAAGAAAAAGAGAAAACATCATAGTACCTTACTCAAGTGATGCCTAAGATTGGAAAAACCCAACAACAATACCCCTACTAGGTTATGACACCAATGTAGACAAGTTATGATTAATACTTTTTTATCATCATTTTTTAGATAACAAAGATGAAATTATCATCAGAGCCATTGAAGTAGGATCCAAATTTATACTAGACTTCTCACATAAAAGTTTAAGTAATTTAATTAGAACTCCTAATAACATACATAAAACCAATAGTTCAAATAATCATCAACTAGTTATAGTCAAGATTTAGTCCAAATTTTGAAACAAATTTGAAGTACTCTTGTAAAAGGGAAAGGTCATATGGACAATGATATGGAATAGGTACAACAACTGTACCAAAACTATCTCACCCTAGATCACATTTTAACATAATGTTTTTTATAACACACCACTTATTCAAATAGCTCTGTCAATAAAGAAATAAATATATTATTTGGTATATGTAAATAAAAACATATAACCATTTAGCCAAAGCATGCTAGTTGGTGACATGTTTAATGTCCCCATTTTGACATAATAAATTACCACTCAAATGGAATACCTCAATTAAAACATTATGGATAGTATGTAAGTGAACTCTAATTTTAACTAAAGTGGGTCTAATTCACCATTAAGAAACCCACAAAAAATTCTTCCCAATATTTCCTAGATTGAGTTTTAACAATAGGTGATATACATGCCTATTTTTCAAACACAAGTGACCTCCACTCCTCAACCAACTACTTCATTGAGTGTGCAACTGGGGGAAACTAGCCAATAATAGACCAAATTACCACTTCAACAAGTGTAGAACACTACTCTACCTCAATAGGTGGTAAAAAATGTTTTTACACAACAAACACATACCCATATACCTCAAAAATCATAAATGTTACCTAATTCACAATGTGTTTTTATTGGTAAAAAAGTGTTAGTTGGTTAACAACAAAATTTTTTAAACCCCTAATAAGTTCTAATCTAACAACAAGTGTTCAACTAACCACAAGGTTCCTATGTATAATAGGTACTAGGCATTAGACAATAGTTTCCTTTCACCCCACATGTATCACATGTACAAAAAGGATCCAAGTATCTACACCTTCAATAACAAGTATATAGTCAATAATGTATTCCCTATATACAATAGGGTTCAATGAGTAGATAGAAAGTTCCTTTCCAAACATGATAATACCAACACATCCCACATATCTTAAATCCTTTTCCATGATCGTAATTCACTAGGGAAGGCTATGTATCCAATCCAAACCAGAATGTTTTCCAATTGAAACATATTATGTATCAATCATAAAATCCCAATGCATAGATATGTACACCTAGTCATCTAGCTAATTCATCCAACATTCCAAAATTTACCTACCCTAATAAAGGTAATCGACATTTGGTTGTGTAACCCCAATAATAATAGGTAACTCCATCTAACTTCTTTGTGCAATATTTATAGAAAATAAAGGATGTAATTTAAATTATTCAAATTGGAAAGAAAACAAAAAAATTCAAACTTGATGAAATATTCTCTTATCCATTCAACATGGATTATCTAAAAATTACATTTATACCAAGTTATGATCCACCTAAATTTGGAAAAATATAAGGGAAAAGGTGGCCCTAAAGAGCTTTTGAAATAATTCTTTATTTCTTTCCAACAAGTGGCATATAATAACATATATTTTCTTCTTCTCTTTCAAAGGAGTCTATCCAAACAAGCCTTGGAATGGACTTTGAAATTTATAAGTAATTCTATAAATAAATATGATGATATTTCATATAAGTTTGTATAACAGTTTTCATATAATCTTGAGCATGAGATTATAGTTGTGGCTTTGGGCCAAGCTAAATAGAAGAGTGGTGAAAGCTTCACTACATACTTGTAATGTTGGAGGTCACTAGCAAGCCATTCTAGTCTTAAATTTATAGATAAATAGTTGGTTATGATATTTAATAGGAGCCTATATAACAATATATATTACCACATCAAGCTGTAATATGCTCATACATCAAAACATATTATAGAGAAAGGAATACATATTGAGAAATACCTTGTTAACAAAACGATAATCAAGTTATATTATTATAACTAGAGCCAAAATGAACATCAAAGCCAAAAAAAATAAAACTAGAACCAAGGCCAAAACCATAATCAAAACCAATTTCAAATACTAGATTTAACACCACCTCAAGCCAATAAAAATGAGAGAACAAAACCCTAAAAATGCAATAAGAATGTTGTTAGCAATGGGTTTATTGAATGATGCTATGTTTAGATGATGTAAACACTAAATATCCATTTACCTCCAACCATTTAGTAACCATCACCTCCATACATTCAACCAATATCTCCATAAAACCAATAACCATAGATCAAAACTAATTGCAAGCCCTTCTTCCAAGGAAATGACTGCCCATTACCAAATAATTTAGTGACCATGGTGAGCCTATTTAATTTGTGTTCCAAAAATTTATTTATGAAAATCTAATTAGTTTTAGAATACCAAATCCATTTATTAAAGGGATTCATTTTCTTTAATAGTATAAAAAACATGAGATTTGTGAGTACCATCATGTCAAAGGACATTATATACATTGGTGTATCCAACTCAAGTATTTTATTGAGAATATGCTAAAAATGGAAAGATACAAAGAGATACCCATGCTCTAATGACCAATCATAAATTAGGCATCTACTAGAACCTATTTACCAAATATAACAATAAAAATAACCAACAATAGTACCAATAATAGCAATAATAGTGAAAGACAACTCCACTACAAAATCAACAAAAATAAAATTAGCTATAAAGATAGTAGCATAATGGTCAGAACCAAGGGAAAACTAACCAAACCAATAAAATAGGTAATTATATCATCACATATACCTATAATAATGTTATGGAACACATCCTAGGTAGTCATGTTACCACTATTACCATTAACCTCTGGCCAACTACCAATAAACCTAGACCTTCACCCAATAATACCTATCATCCAAGAAATTCCTATCAACCCCCTTTTACTAAAAATTCTCCATCAAACCATGTTGGCATCTAGGCTCAACACCACCCTAGAAATACCATTCTATGCCCCATTACTTCCCCATCCAACTACCAAAGTTAAATATGGGATCAAGATTATACAATCATAACTTGGCAAGCCAAGATCATTATCAAGGGATTATAGCCAAATATCATGAATGATCCCATTCAACCTTCCATGCCTATTATAAACAAACTAATTAATAAAATTTAGGGGAAGACCTATGATATTATAGAGTAACTAAATAATAATCCTATGCAAATATCCATTATGGATTTGTTTCATACATCTATCATCCATAAAGACATCATGAATGAGTACTTAAGTCAATCCCTCATACTAGATAACATCACTCTAGATAAATTCCAAGCTATCTTAGGATACACATCCCCTAACTAATGACTTACCTTTGACCAAAGTGACATTTCATCCTTGGGACCTCTGCATAATAGCCCATTTTATATTTAAGTTAGTATAACAAACCACAAAGTTAAACACAACATTGTAGATAATGGTTTGATCCTCAACATTATGTTTTCAAAGTTGATCAAATATATCAGATATACATCATTTGATTTATAGCCAAATACCATTATTATTGAGTCAAATGATAACAAAAATGGTAATATCAAGGTACTATTATCTTTTTAGTGGTCATTGGGCCTTTAACCCATTACACTCTATGCCATGTTTTATACCTAAAATTATAATATAATTTTTTATTAGGCTGACTTAGATCCATGAAATTAGGGCCATACCTTCCAAATTGTATCTATGTATAACATTTCCCCATTTAGGGATAGAAGTGACTATAATAGTTGTTATCCAACCAAATCAATATTTTAAACATCTCAAGGCTGAGTATACAATCTATAACTATCAATTTGGAATGAATCATATGCTTAATTCTGATGAAGGAAGATCCAAAAAAGGAAAATCCATTAAATCAAGATTAGAAAGAGCCTACCTTATACCTCATCCATACCTCCACTACACATTTCCAATAACTTCTATATAACTGACAAAGGTCTCAGAGAATATAGTACCCATGTCTCCTTCCATATTGCCAATTTTCCATAGAATTTAAAATATTATGGGAGACCCAAGGCCAAAATTAGTCACATGGAGTGGTAAACCAAGGGAAAATCTTAGCCAAACAAAACCATTATTTTTAAACCTACCTCTAGCTTAGAAAAAGACCCTTTAATCAAAGACGATTCATGGATTTAAATAGAGAAGTTAGCTAATTATTACCAAAGTTAAAAGTATCATATTCCTAACTAGATTTTATATCACTAAGATTATGAAGGTGGAGGCTTGGGGATACATCAAAAAGTCACTATAGATCTAGTATCAATGACCAAGTGTAAGGGAACCCAAGGTATTAGATTTAAACCACTTAGGGGTGACCCTACATACCTTATTCGTGTTCCCACACCATTGACTAAAGAAGATGATGTTGATAGTGATGTAGGGTCTAAACTAATAGTACCTCAAGATTCATGTTTTTAGTACCTTGAGATTCTTATTCTTCATTATCATATGCCTTGATAACAATGGTATCTAGTTGTAAATTGGTCGATGCATATCCAAGATGTTTAATAAACTTTAGAGACACAATGTTGAGGCCCAAACCATTATCTATAAAGATGCATTTAACTTTGTGGTTTGTTATACCAAATTTGATGTATAATGGGTTATTATGTAGAGGTCCTATGGATGACATGTCACTTTAGTCAAAGGTAAGGTATTGTCTAGGGACCAAGTGTCCTACCATAGCTTAAAATTTATCTGGAGTGATATCATATGGTATGAGGGATTATCTCAAGTACTCATTCAAGATGCCTTTATGAACACTAAATATACATAAAAAATCCATAATGGATATTTATGTAGGAGTATTTTTTAGCTACTCCCTTCCCCTTAGTTTTAGTAGTTGGTTTATTTCTATTAGGCATGAAGGGCTGAAAGGTCCCATTCATGATATTTTGTTGTAGTCAATTGATAGTGGTCTTGACTTGTTGAGTTATGACTATGCACTCTCAATATAGTATTTGGATTTAGTATATGACTAGGGAGCTAATGGGTCCTAGAATGGTAATTCTATGGTGGTGTTGATTCTAGCTACTAACACAGTATAAAGGAGAATTTATGGAAAAAGGGGGTTGATAGGAATTACTTGGTTGATAGGTATTATTGGGTGAAGGTCCAAGTCTATTGGTAGTATACCAGTGATTAATGGTAATAGTGTCAACATGATTTCCTAAGACATGTCCCATAACATTTTTATAGATATACATTATGGAATGATGGCCTCCTTGGTTGGTTTGGTCAGTTTTCCCTTCTATTGTTGTTGTGGCTAACATTATTGTCATTGATTTTATAGTGGATTTATATACCATTGTTATTGTTTTTATTGGTACTCATGCTATTTTTTATTATTTTTATGTTAGGTAAATGGATTATAGTAAATTCCCAAGTTATGACTAGTTGTAGAGTATGGGTATCACTTTGTATCTCTCCATTTTAAAACATATTCTCAATCAAATTCATGAGTTAAATACATTGACGTATAAAATGTCTTGTAACATGATAGTACTCATAAAATTCATGTTCTTTGTACTAATCAGGCAAAATTATCCCTTTAGGAAATGTCTTCCATATTGGCTAACTCATATTCATCTGAACCAATTTTTAGAACAAAAATTCAATAAACTCACCAAGGTCACTAAATTGTTTAACAATGGAAAATCTTATCCTTGGAAGAAGGGATTTAAATTGGTTTTGATTCTATGACTTTTGGTTTTATGGAGGCCTTAGTTGAATGTATGAAGGTGGTTGTTGTGAATGGGTGGAGATAAATGGACAACCAATGTTTACATCATCTAAACATGGTGTGACTCAATGACCCCATTGCCAATAATATTCTTATTGTGGTTTCATGGTTTATTTTATCTCATTTTTATTGACATGAGATTGTGTTGAATATGGTATTGTAATTGGGTTCTAATTATGGTTTTAGCCTTGGTTCTGGGTCTATTTTTGTTGTCCTTGATGCTGATTGTGGCTCTATTTAGTAGATGATAGCTTGATTATCCCTTTTTTAACAAGGGATTTCTCAATATGTATTCCTTTCTATATAACCTATTCAAACATATGATCACATTATAACTCAAGATGGTAATATATATCACTATGTATGATCTTGGTAAATATTACATCTAATTGTTTATCTATCAAATTATGAGTAAACCAACTTGGTAGTGCTCACCAATGTTGTAAGTACATAGCAAAGCTTTCACCACTCTTATATTTAGGTTTGACCAAATATAAAACTATATTCTCATACTCAAAATTATATGTAACATTTGTGATTATTCTATTATTTTTATGGTGAAACATTTTTTTCCACTTGTTAAGGTGGCATAGTGTTATGTACTTGTTAAAGTGGTAAGTTGGTCTATTGTTGGCTTGTTTCCCCCAGTTGGGCACAAGAAGAATAAATTAGTTAAGGTCACTTGTTATGTTTTAAAAATATATATTCCTATCCCATATTGTTATAATCCACTCATGAAATTGTTTGGAGGAATCTATTTTGTGTTTCTCAATGGTAAATTAGACCCACTTTGGTTTAAATTAGAGTGTATTTGAATATTATCCATTATGTTTTGAATGAGGTCTTTTGTTTGAGAAACAATTTATGGTATTGAAATGGGGACATTAAACATGTCACCAACTTACATGATTTGTTTGAATGGGTCTATATTTTAATTTTCATAGCTTGAAGCATATATTTATTTCTTTATTATAGAGCTAGCTCAATAAATGACATGTTAGAAATAACCACTTTGTTAAAATTATGATCTAGGTTGAGATAATTTTGGTATACTTGCTTAC
Source organism: Torreya grandis (assembly GCA_037957365.1). Taxonomy (NCBI): domain Eukaryota; kingdom Viridiplantae; phylum Streptophyta; class Pinopsida; order Cupressales; family Taxaceae; genus Torreya; species Torreya grandis. The sequence goes on along the minus strand of JARHVA010008518.1, from coordinate 374,150 downwards.
CTATTCATTTTGATTATCCATAAGACCTTTCCCTTTTGTAAGTGTACTTTGGATTTATTACAACATTTGGACTAAAAATTAACTATAACTAGTTAAATGTTTATTCAAACTATTGGTTTCAAGACACGTTACTAGGAGTTCTAATCAAACTACTTAGACTTTCATGTGGGAAGCTTGGAATAAATTTGGCTCCTAATTTAATGGATCTAATGATAATTTCATCTTTAATATCAAAAAAATGATGATTAAAGAAGTACGGATCATAACTTCTCTGCATTGGTATCATAACATAGTAGGGATCTTATTATTAGATTTATTCAATGCTAGGTATCACTTGAGTAAGGTACTATGTCATTTGCTCCTATTCTTGGACTAGATAGGAAGGTGTAGTCACCAAATATTATGCTAGTAGGTCTAAATTTTTTTCAACATATGGACTATTATATGATGGATAGGGATCCATCTCATAGTCTATGCCATTACTATACTTCTCTTGAACAAAAGGGTTACTACTCAAAAAAGTTCTCATAGTTTGGATTATACATTGTCCTGATATGTGTGTAATAAGGCATGTTTGGATCTATGGATAGGTATCTTGAGAACAAATTTCTAAAAGGTATTAAACAAATAAGGTATAAAAATAAATAATCTCTAACTCCATTCAAAGAGGCCCAAAGGGTAAAACAACTAAACTATGCAACAATAAAGATAACACAAACTGAAAACTAGTCTAACAAATGATACTAATTTACCTAAATGTGGTTATAATTAGTGGCAAAGGTAACACAATATCTCAAAAATCATCTATGGATAAGGTATGGATTTTCCCAAAGGTGGTTATAATTAGTAACAAAAGTATCTAGACAAGGTAGAATAATTATGAACTATGTCAAAATGATAACAATGATTTGCCCATAGGTAGTTATAATAATTTTACTTGAAAAACAAGGATAGTCTCAAAAATAAAGATCAGTCTAAATATAGAATTCAAAAAAAATCTGAACTAAGGTAATTAGCTTGGGTAACACTTGATAATTGACTCACTAAGACTCAATGTTTGGTCCACAAAAGACTATTTGATGATGAAACTAGGACACTTTCAAAATCAACACAATAAACTTCAAACAAGGCATGTGTCAAAAACTTAGCTCAAAGGAATCTCAAAAAAGGCACAAGACAATAAATAACTACTACGTCTAGGCAAGGGGTTTTTATATCAAATAGGAAATTGACCCAAGTAACATAATCCAAACATAAAAGGTAGACTACATATGTCCAAATTAGATGAGGATTTAGTGTAAACTTGATTGGTTCAAGATTTATACTTTCAAATATTGATAATCATATTTAATACAAAAATACTCAGATGTTATAAGGGAAACAATCTAGACCAAAATGGGCAACATAACTATGTGTTTGAAACAAGAGGTATAACAATGATTTTATAACTTATTCAAATATGATAATTATTTTGGAATGATTTAGGTAGAATAATAATGTTCATTAAAATAAATGGTAAATAATGGTTTTGGACTAAAGTCTAAGGTAAATGTTTGAGATGAAATAGGTAGCATAACAATGCCCTATTTAAACAGGTGACACACAAGTAGTTTTAGAAAAAAAATCTTAGGAAAAAAGCGTGAAACAAAATAAGTAGAGTAATTCCCATTAGATTAAATTGGTTTAAAAATAATGTGATAGTTTTGGTCTTATTTTGATTTTGAAAATACAAAAAAAAAAATTTAGTCTAAAACACACATGTAAATCAAAGAAAATAGAAAGAACACTAATGGCTCATCATATCCATAAAAATAACATAGATGTGTGTATATCCTATCAAATTTCTCACTAATATACCAAATATTGAAAGGAAATAAGTGTTAATCCAAAAATTAAAGAACAGGTGTATGCAGAGTATTTACACTACCTATATCTCTCAAGCATTGTTACGTGGCATAAACTTAGAGTGAGTAGCACTTGGAAATTGATAATAAATTCTATGACAAGTTGGGTTGACTAAAATATATAAGTTTTTAAACACATTAAATGGTCCCAAGTGTGAATAATACAATGGTGAATCATGTTAATTGGTTTCAAGTTCACTAACTTACTATGAAAAGGCCTATTCCTTTACGCAAATACTTCAACCATGTATTGCTTAGTGAAGTTTGATGTTTAGTGTGAATTGACCTTGGTTTTCATTAGGTTCAAAAAGGATATCCATCTAGTCCCATGTAAATATTTTTATCATGTGCCAAATTTATATACCCCACCATGGAGTGAGGTTGGTACGATGTTGGGATATGAAATCCAAGGTCAGTGCACCCTAAAGAACTTGTCAAGAGGAAATGAACTCCTACCCACAAGACAAATGAAATAAAATAAATGGGAAGACTTTAGAGGTCATTTATATGTCACCCAAGTCACTTATATCTTGAGGAGAACATATGCAACATTATTTTTGACAAGACTAAATAAACAAGGTAATAAACCAAGTATTTTTGGTCACCTGAGTTCCTTATAGGGGATGGAGGAGATCATACATGCTATAGTTTTTTATTTTCTACAAATAAATAATTTAATCTATGAACTTTGAAACTAGATAATAAACAAAAAGTAGAAAAAATCTTAAGAGATTTAACTAAAGTGTTATTTATTTTTAATAGCACTAACTCAAATGTGATTGAAAATTTGACCCCTTGGCCTTGTTTTCACTTGTTAAAACTTTAAAATACTAAAATACATGTTTTATTAGGTTGATTTTAAGCACCAAAAAAAAGTGTATGTGAGATTTAGAAGTGTTTAGGCCTCTCACTCTCCACCTTGTCTACTACAAAAATGTTATGGGTTTTTTTGTCTTTAGGCCAAAAATTAAATCAATAAACAAAATGTTGGGGATCAACCAACAAACTTGATTACTTTTATGCAAGCAACTAAACATGAAATTAAACCAAAATAATAAGTAACTAGAATCAAAAATAGCAAATAATAAGAGATATAAGAAACCACCCTAAAAACTTGTATTAAACTCTTCTAGAAGGAAATACAATGAAGAAAATCACACTTTCTTCTCACACCTCTTAGATGTATAGATCTCTTTCCCTCAAGAGTTTTCTCTCTCAATTACAATCAATTCCAACAACCTAGATTGATACACATATAAAATGAATGTCTTGTACTGTTCCTCCTTACAATAAGCTATGAATATCTAATCCTATTATATAATATTAGGAAACATGAGCATGCATTCTCCACCATTAGATATACCTCTTAATCAAGGGTTCAAATCAGTCCTGCCAAAAATAGAAACATGGACTCAATACCAATAATTAATCTAATCATGAAAACAATTTGTTCATCCATGAAAATAGACTTTCTAGATGCACAGGTAACCGACGTCAGTCCCTACCTGTCTACACATGACCGACGTCAATCGATCTATAACCGACACCGATAGCTCCCAGTCAACCCTTGACTGACGTTGGTCACTCCTGACTGATGCTGGCAACTATGTAACTCTAGCAACCTACAATTTACTCATTTGATGAAGCTTTTAGCTCCACAACTCAACAATCTCCCACTTGGAGATAAAAAGATGCACCAGTACCTGTACAGCAACATCTTCTAGCTTCTCCATCTTCAAACTCAATCTTGAAGACCAACAAAAGTTGAATGAAGATTTAACTTCTCCTTTGTTACCGACTTGGTTAACATATCAGTAGGGTTCTTATCTGTATGGATCTTGTCTAGCTTCAACTCACCATCCTCCAATACCTATCTTATGAAGTGGTACCTAAGCTATATATGTTTGGTTCTTGAATGAAAGGCTGAATTCTTAGCCAAATGAATTGCACTTTGACTATCACTATATAATCTGCAACTCTCTTGCTCCTTTCCTAGCTCTTCCATGAACCATGTCATCCATATCATCTCCTTGCTAGCCTCTGTGACGACAATGTATTCTGCCTCTGTAGTAGATAAGGCAACAACCTTCTGCAACTTTGAAATCTAGCTAACTATCATTCCACCAATAGTGAAAACATATCCTGTGGTGCTTCCCCTACCATCTAAGTCTCCTGCCATATCCGCATCTACATATCCATGTAGAGAAGTGTTTGACCCTCCATAACATAAATGCCTACTGCTGGTCCCTCTCAGATATCTGAGAATCCACTGAACTACTTTCCAGTGCTCCTTCCCTAGATTGGCCATATACTTACTGACAACTCCCACTGCTTGGGCAATATCTGGTCTAGTACATACCATTGCATACATTAAACTCCCAACTACTGAAGCATATGGAACTCTACTCATGTACTCTACCTCATCATGTGAATTAGGACACTGTTCTTTATCAACTTGAAGTGTCTAGCCATAGGTGTGCTTACCGGTTTTGCATCCTGCATATTGAACCATTTCAACACCTTATTCACATAATCCTCTTGAGACAAAATCAACTTGTGATTTTTCCTATCCCTCTTAATACTCATGCCAAGGATTTTCTTTGCTGCTCCCAAATCCTTCATGGAAAATGTGTGAGCTAATTTTACCTTAAGCTCAGAAATATCTTGCATGTGTGAACCTACAACAATCATATCATCTACATACAGCAACAAGATAATATATCTACCATTATCCAATCTCTTAAAATAAACACAATGATTAGATTGACATCTACTGAAGCCATGCTTAGTCATAAACCTATCAAATTTCAAATACCATTGTCTAGGGCTTGCTTGAGACCATAAAAGCTTTTCTTCAACCTGCACACAAGCTTTTCCTTACCTTTGACCTCAAAACCTTCCGGCTGATCCATTTATATTTCTTCATCCAAATCTCCATGAAGAAACACTATCTTAACATCAAGCTGCTCAAGATGAAAATCCTCAATAACAACTAAAGACAATATAGTCTGTATAGAAGTCATTTTAACTACAGGAGAAAAAATCTCACCAAAATCAATATCTAGTTTTTGTGCAAATCCTTTCACTACCAAGCTGGCCTTGTATCTCATCTATCCATTCTTTCCTTCCTTCAATCTGTAGAACCATCTATTTTTTAGTGTTCTCTTTCTCGCTGGCAACTCAACCAAATCCCATGTTTGGTTCTCTTTCAAGGAACCAATTTCCTCATTCATGCCTAGCTCCCACTGATTCATGGATTCCACCTGTATTGCTTCATCAAAACTCTCTGGTTCTCCACCATCAATGAGTAATAAATAGTATAATGAAGTGGAATATTGAATTGGAGGTTTACTTACCCTTTCTAACCTCCTGATGGGCATTTGAGACTCATTCACAACACACTATCCACCCAAATTCTCTGACAGTGACCGACCTCAGTCACCTCCAGGCCTGTAACTAACCGATGTCGATTCCACATGACTGACGTCAATTATTACCTGACTGACGTCAATCACTATTTGACCAATGTTAGTTCCTATATTGCCAATGTCAGTTCCTACCTGACTAAATTCAGTCTTTGTGTTTTCCTGTCTGTGATTATTCTTTCCTGTGAGCTCATTTTGGATCATCACCTCATCCAATTCAACATTGCTCTACTCAGAATTGTTTAGCTTCTTGAGCTGATCACTGTACATCACCTTCTCATTGAAAATAACATCATGGATCCTAATTATTTTGTTAGTTCATAGATTCCAAAACTAGAATTTGAAATCTCTAGAGCCATAACCAATAAATGTGCACCTCATAGACTTAGCATCCAACTTCTTTCTATTTTCTTTATCAATGTGCACAAAAGCTTCAAAACCAAAAACTTTGAGAAATGAAAGATCTACCTTTTTACCTATCTAGGCCTCTTTTGGAATTCCACCATCCAGTGTAGTACAAGGTCCTCTGTTAATCAAGTAAACTACAATGTCTACAGCTTCTGCCCAAAACTATAAGGGCAAACCAACATGCAATCTCATACTCCGTGCACACTCCAATATTATTCTGTTCATCCTTTCAGCAACTCTATTTTGCTAAGGTGTCCTTGGAACCATCCTTTGCCTATGTATTCCATTCATATAAAAATACCAGTTAAACTTATAGCTATAGAACTCACCACCATTTTCAGATCTAAGGCACTTCAATCTCATACCTATTTCATTCTCAACCAAAGCTTTCCAAATCTTAAAAGTGTCAAAGACAGATTTCTTCCTTATGAAATAAACCCATACCTTTCTTGTAGCATCATCAATGAAAGAAACATAATATTGTGATCCTCTAATAGAAGCAACCTGAGCTGGTCCCCACACATCTGTGTGAACAAGCTCTAACTTGTGCTTCTTCTTTGTTGACCCAATCTTGAGAAAACTCACTCTTTTCTATTTCCCAAAAATACGCTGCTCACAAAAATTTAGATCTATGCTTTTCTAATCTAAAAGCTTACCTTTTGACTTAAGAATAGTCATTCCCTTCTCACTCATGTGGCCAAGCCTCTAGTGCCACAACTTTCCATCTACATTTGAAGTAGATAATACAGAAGGAGAATCATTAGTAATATAATTACATAAATAGAGAGTACCTACTCTCTTACCTCTGGCTAATACAAGTGTACCCTTGGTAACCTTCCAAGATTTAGCTATGAGAGTTATTGTACAACCCTCATCCCCAAACTTTCCTGTAGAAATTAGATTCCTCTTTAAGTTGGGTACATGCATGACATCTCTCAACACCCATGTGTTGCCATTCTACATTTTCAGTTGCACTTTTCCTTTGCCAATAATTTTACAGGGCTCATCATCCCCTAAATAAGCTATTCCAAAATCTCCATGGACATAATCACTAAAATATTCTCTATTTGGGGTTGCATGGAAAGAGGCACCAAAATCTAAAACCCAAGATTCTACATTATTATGCAAAGAGAATATAAGAGCATCTTGTGCAACAATACTTGAAACTTTTGCTTCTTCTTTACCTTCATGCTGATTGCCTTCTTTAGGTTTTGACCAGCAATCTTTCCTTACATGCCCTATCTTTCCACAATTCTAGCAAGTTATCTTCTTGCCATTTCTGGATTTGGATTTACCTCTCATCTTTGACTTAGACCTTGATCTCCCTTGCTTTCTCTTCTCTTTTTTCCTTCCCCTGATTTCAAAACTTAAAGCATTCCCTGATGTTTCCTCTATGCTTTTCTTGCAAATTTTTTCATTCAAGATTACACTAACAACATCATCTACTTTTAAAATATTTGAAGTAGATGCAGTATTACTAACTGCCATTACCAAGCTATGCCAACTTTTAGGTAAAGAGCATAAGATTAATAGAGCTTTAATTTCATCATCAAAAACTATTTTGACTAAATTTAATTGATTTACAATTCCATGGAAATCATTTAGATGATTAGATACAGATCCACCTACCTGCATTTGCAAATTAAATAACTGCTTCATAAGATATACCTTATTTGAAGCTGAGGGGTTTTCATATAAATTTGCTAAAGTAGTCATTAACTCTACCATTGACTTTGCCTGTGATAAATTAGATATCATAGTAGATGCCAGACTCAATCTTATAGATCTAAGATCCTTTCTATCAAGAACTTCCCATTCTTCATCTTCCATGTTTGTTGGCTTCTTTGAAACCCCACCTAACGATAAGTATAGATCTTTCTAATACAGATAATCTTCTATCTGCATTCTCCATAATTGGTAATTCTTGTCATTAAACTTCTCCATTCTCAATTTACTTTCTTTTGCCATTACTTCTCCCACTCAAACAGAAACCCCTGTGAGTGGCCTGTAATCAACAAACACTAACTAGATCTGAAACACCTGTTAATCAACTTGGCTCTGATACCACTTGTTGGGGATCAACCAACAAACTTGATTACTTTTATGCAAGCAACTAAACATGGAATTAAACCAAAATAATAAGTAACTAGAATTAGAAACAACAAAGAATAAGAGATACAAGAAACCACCCTAAAAACTTGTATTAAACTCTTCTAGAAGGAAATACAATGAATAAAATCACACTTTCTTCTGACACCTCTCAGATGTACAGATCTCTTTCCCTCAAGAGTTTTCTCTCTCAATTATAATCAATTTTAACAACCTGGATTGATACACATATACAATGAATGTCTTATATTATTCCTCCTTACAATAATCTATGAAGATCTAATCCTATTATATAATATTAGGAAACATGAGCATGCATTCTCCACTATTAGATATACCTCTTAATCAAGGGTTCAAATCAGTCTTGCCAAAAATAGAAACGTGGACTCAATACCAATAGTTATTCTAATCATGCAAACAATACGTTCATCCACAAAAATAGACTTTTTGGATGCATAGGTAACCAACGTCGATCCCTGCCTATCTGCACATGACCAACATCGGCCGATCTATAATCGACACCGATAGCTCCCAGTCGACCCCTGACCAATGTCGGTCACTCCTGACCGATGTCGGCGACTGTGTAACTCTATCAACCTATAATTTACTCAATTGGTGAAGCTTTTAGCTCCACAACTCAACACAAAATTCCATTTTGAGCTCTCAAGTTTTTGAAAACATAGAGCGAAGCCATCATTTTTACAATAGAGTGAAGCCTCCATTTTTAGTGAAACCACCATTTTCCTGAGAACACAAAAACATACAAAGATTATATTTTGGCAAAGTCTCCATTGGATAGGGCAAATCCACCAATCATATTTTGTGAAGTCATTGATTAGTATTAAAATAGGTGAAGTAACTGAAACCAAATGCAATTTTACATGTCAAAGTCATTATTTAGTAGGGTTGAAGCTACTGATTCTAGCTAGCGATGTCATCATTTATCAGGTCAAATATTCTATTTTTAATCTACTATTTTTGCATACATAAATATCATAAATAGAGCACAAAATGGTGAAGTCACCATTACATAAGGAAAAGTTACCAATTACAAAAATATAAAATGATGTGATTTTCAAGCATAAAACTCTAAACTTGAATATTTAAATGATTTTATTAGAAAAACTAAAGGTTGCACATCATTATTCTAGTCTATATGGGATGCATGGTCCCATTAGGTGTGTTACTATATATCTTAGGATTCTAAAGAGCACACAAATGTTTATTAGTTCCTTATTAGTCAAAATGATAACAATCCATGCATAATAATACACTATAACTAAAAAATCTTGCCTAAGAACTATGGGAGAATAACATAATGAACAAGATAAAAAAATAGATATAAAAGCAACATAAATAATTTAACTTCTTTATTAAATTTGATGTCCACTTATTGGCATAAGGATGTTCATGTCTGGTCTATGATATTAGAGACTCTTGTCAATGCTTCTCCATAGTGGTAAAACTTATCTAATGGTCACTTATGGATTTTATTTACTATTAGTTTGGCTTAGTGTGAAGTTTGGCATAAAATAGGTATTATAATAGTACTCTTAATGGATTCTTGAAAGCATTCCTCTAGAATAACCTTACACACAAAATCTTATTGGCATATGGTGTGGGCACTTTTATTTATATCTCAAAGAACTAAATATAACCCTAGGGAGGTTAGGTTAAATTCTAATGTTGGTTGAGTCTAAAATAACCTAGGTTGATTTAGGTTAACCCTAAGTTAGGTCAAAACACCCATGAAATCTTGATATCTCAATTACAAATATTTGTGAGACATGACAACTCACTTTAGATATTTTTGAGGTTGTGACTCACCTTTTTTAGAATATTTAGGAATTAATAAGTCACTTTATTAACATTTTTGAATTTTACATTCATATTTGGCTAAAAATTCCTTTTTTGATAAATTAAATTCACTAATTTAACTTGGAATTTTTACTTAGGCAAGTTAATTAACATTTACAAAATAATTAATCTTGTTTGGTGCTTTTTGGATTTGGCAATTATTTTAAATGTTTTAAATTAATAACTCAATATAAAAAAAGTGTCAAATTACTAGGTTGTAATTATGCTAGGGTTAAAACCAAAATAGGTTATTTGAAAAAACAAGGTAATACCCAAAATAAGAAAGCTTAGCCATATTTTTGAGAAATTAAATCCCTTGTGTGGATGAATTTGGGAAATTTAGGTGATTTCTAGGTATAAATTTTATCATGTGATATAAATTGAACTAAATCTTAGTTTAGGCATGAAAGTGGCCAAAATTGAGCATCTACAATTTTCCTCTATTTCAAAAGGCATTGCAAGATATAGGCATAGTAATATATTTTCAAAGAATGTAAAATTTGTTAAGTCAAATGGTTCATGCCCCAAAGGGTAACTGATTAACCCTTGATGCCCCATCAAGGGAGAAGGTAGAAAATATAGTTGTTGAGCATTTCATCAAAATTAATAATATGACATAATCTCCTTTAAGTCCTATACCCATCATTTCCCCACTGGTCACTTGATGAAAATGTGATCCTAGCCCCAAACCATTAGAAGTGTGGAGGTCCCAATGTTACATCCACTTTAATAAACTATCATATGAAGATCTTGGTAAAGCTGCACTAGAATGGCTAGCCCCTATGAAAAACATATACAATCATCAAACATGATATTCACCATGCCTCCAAGGCCCATATAAAAGTGCCATCCACTTTTATCAGGAAATAGGATGCCATTGATGATGGACATGAGAATAACTACCTCCCTATCAATAAGAGATGGTGCTGATGGATATATAATATGTAAATCATTAGGTTAGATGTTTGTATATATATGTATTAGGTCTATTTCATCCTTCCATTAAAACATGGGGATATCCTGATAACTAACCAAATTATCATGAAAAACATATTATTGTGTTGGTGGTGTCAAAAATAATCTATGTTCATGCATAAAAAACTTGATGATATGCTTAGTATCCTCAAGTGCCATGATCACCTCTCTAGTAGGTAGATGAAATGTAGAAATCTCACTATGCTAGCACTCTATCATCATGCTCAAATATGCTCAGTCTACTTAGATGATTGACACCTATGCCACATCGTGAATGTCTAATTCCTTTAAGAAGCTAACCATACCCTCTATCTATATTTGAGGTGTCTGTAAATAATGTACCCATCATTTTTTGCATGTTAAGACAGCTAGTCACTCTTACCAACATAGATACATTAGTGTCAGCCTAAATATATGATACTACCTAAGCTTAAGCCTAGCCTACTAAGCCTAATTGACCCTCTTCAAGAGGTTGGACCCCTATCATATCCTTGAACTAACTATTTTTGGCTTCCATGGTAAAACCACCATTTTCCTAAATAACAACATCTTGTCAGACCCCTATCTATCCTTGAACTAAATATTTTTCTATCTATACCTCGTATTTGTTTGAATGTGCATCTTTGAACTCACATTTAAGATAGAAATGGATTTTTATTATTTTTCATCCCATCATAAATCCATGTTATGTATTTTTCATATAAGCTACCCTTGTCAGTTTACCTAGGTGTGGTAAATTGTTTTTCAATTGATCAATGATATATTCTTCCTTTCTAGAGAAAACTCATTTTAAATCATGTGATTTAAATGTATAATGATTATAACTAAATTTAGGCAAATCATTATTCTTGATTGATTTAATTATTATATTTACTTATGTTAAAATCATTATTTTTGTGTCCCATGTTAATGATTATAACTACCTTTGGGTGAATCATTACTTTTCCCACTCCACTCACCCTATTGGGGTAAATTCCCATGTCAATGATTATAATTATCTTTGGGAAAATTAGTGTTTTGCATTTTTTTACTTATTATAACTACCTTTGGTAAAATCAATGTTCATCCCACTACCCTATAGGGTAAAATATATGTGCAATTGATTATAACCACCTTTAGATAACCTAGTGCCACACCCTTCATCACTAATTATGATTACCTTTGGGAAAATTAGTGGCTCCATTACCATTTTTTATTATAACTACCTTTGTTAAAATCAATAGTTTCACCCTTATTACCACTATATCATGTCATTTTATTCATTTCAAGGGAATATTTAAAAACTCTATTTTTTCACCCACTCCCTGAAGTGGGCATTAAAGACTAATCATCTGCTCTTTGGGGCATGGACCATTTGGCTTAACAAATTTTTCATTATTTGACAAGATGTTGCTATGCATGTGTCTTGCAATGCTTTCTCAAATGGGGGAAAATTATAGACACTTAATTTTGACCACTTTCATGCCTAACTGGGATTTAGTTCAATTTATAGCACATGATGCAATCTAAGCCTAAAAATCACCTGAATTGTCCAAATTCATCAACATAAGAGATTTAATCAATTATAAACATGATGATGCTTAATTATTTAGGGTATTACCCTATGTGCACTAATAACATAGCTCAGTTTCAACCTTATTCAAATTATGACATGGTAACTTGACACTTTTGGCCTATCAAACTATTAATTCATAACATTTGAAATAATTTACAAAAGCCAAAAAACACTAAACAAGAATAATTACATTACAAATCTTAATTAACTTGCCTAAGTAAAAATTACAAGTTGAATTAGTGAATTTCATTTATAAAAAAATAATTTTTAGCCAAGTATGAAATCAAAGGTTAAAGGAGTTAATAAATCAATTTATTAATTCCCTAAATATTTGAAAAAGGTGAGTCATAACCTCATAAATATCTAAAGTGAGTCATCATGGTTCATAAATAGTTGAAATTGAGGTGTCAATATTTCATAAGTGCTTTAACCCAACCTAGGGTTAGCTTGACTCAACATAAGTTATTTTAGACTCAACCAAAGTTAGAATTTAATATAACTTCCCTAGGGTTAGAGTTAGTTATTTGAGATATAAATACAGGTAGCCACACCATATTCTAACAAAAATTTGTGTGTAAGTTTATTCTATAGGAATGCCTTTAATAAGTCATTGAGAGTAGTGTTATAATGTCCATTTTATGCCAAGATTCACACTAAGCCAAGCCAATACTAGATAAAATCCAATAGTAACCATTGGATAAATGATACCACCATGGAGAAGCATTGACAAGAGTCTTTAATGTCATAGGTTGAGCATGAACATCTTTATGCCAACAACTGGACATCAAATTCGACAAAAGAGTTAAAATGATTGTGTTATTTTTATCTCTATTTTATGATCTTGTTCATTATGTTATGTTCCCCATAGTTCTTAGGTAAGAGTGTTTAGTTCTAGTGTATTATTGTGCATGATTTTTATTATTTTTACTAACAAGTAACTAATCAACATTTGTGTGCTCTTTGATATCCTAAGATACATATGGTACTAGAATCTTAATATCTTCCTATGTACAACTCTTAAAATGTTGAAATCACATTTATCCTTTCAAAAAAAAATATTCTACCATTGTAATTTTTTTTTAATTCTTCATGGTTCAATCAAAAGTTATAAAGGTTTTTATGTCAGAAAACCTTAAACTAGGGTTTATAGTTTGCTCGTAGGTTGAAATCAAAAAAATAAAGAAAACTTGACATTTATCCACTATCAAAGGCTCCATTTGTCTAGTTTAATACCTCTACTTATTTTTATTACTAAAAAAATTACACTTCAAGCTTGATAAATAATCAAAATCATAAGAAAAATGTCTTTTTACCTATATTGTAACCCTATAGAGTATGACAAACTCTTATAAATTAAGGACTTTCACAAAAAATATATCATAATATCAAAGAATAGATAAGGGAATTTAGTTACAAATTTTACAAGATCAGATTATGATGAAAGGATCATAATAGAACTTTCTTATTCATAGATCTTTAGATTGATATATAGGCCTAAAAAATATCACACATACAACAACCAACCAAGTAACTAAGCTTCTCCTCTAAATTTCATGCATTTTATTCCTCCTTTTTTGATGTTTCAAGGTCTATCTTTACTTAACTCATGTTTAAACTTATTCTTCTTCAATTCCATGCACAATCATCTCTCAACTATCTATGACTTATCCTAAACTTAGCAAATTTGACCTTCTTCCTACATTGTATATACTTTATTTGGGGATTTTAGGATAGATATAGACTAGTTAAAGGACTATAAGACATTTATGACACATGTATATACCCTTAATACCCTTTAAAAAAGTATTTACCCCTTATAACATAATAAAACATTCAATATCCTTACAAACAAAATCAAATTTTGAATTTTTCATTTTGACAAGAAACATAAAAATACTTCTAAAAGACTTAGAAATGATAAGAGAAGCTTGGAAAAGGATTTTTTATTGACCATTAATTACCTCCTAAGACCAAAAACAAACATAATTTAACTATTTACAAGTGTTCACCTACATCAATTTCTTATATACCATGAATAACATGGAAACTAAACTCCATGTTTAGTGTTGTACTATAGATATGAATATTACATTAAACCCCCACATCATGATGTATATAAACATAAAACTACATATCCATTAAAAAAATTCACTAGGTATTTTGAAATCATCAAAAACCAAATTTTGAATCAATAAAAATTAAATATAAAATGCATTTAAAAATAAAAATGAGAGATTTTTATTTTCATAAATCAAGAAAATTTCAACACTAGGTCAAAAGAAAGAGATCCTATGTTGGAATGATTCAAGGTGACAATATACTTTATTTAGTGTCAAATTTAATCCAAGTTCAAATAAATTGAATCATTTTATGTCAAATAGTATCCAAGGTCTAAGTATATTTTATTTGAATGTAAGGAATATACATAAATTTGAAATAAATCTTATCCCAAAAATCAATAAAATACAAGTAATGTTATAAAAATAGCGGGTTCACTAGATTGTGTAACCCTTTTAATTTAATAATGTTTGTAAACTAATGGTATTAAATTATTTAAATTAAAATGTTGATATGTATTGATATAATATTAAAATACATTCAAATATTTTATGCTATATAATTCATAAGAAATTGAAACATACTAAATTAGTAAAAAGTCCTAAGGATGTGTAAACCTCCCTAAAATAGATTTAATTGTAAATGTGTGAGATTATTATGACTGAAACATGTGTGAAATAACCCAAAAATAGTGTCATAATATAAAATAGTGATTCATAATATACTAGGTCAAGTCCATGAGAGGTGTACAAGGGTGCACTATAGCCTTGTCTAGTTACTACAATCATATCCTAGTTGACTATATTCCTTATTTTCAAATTTGGACATGCATGATTACCTATAAAACTAATAAACCTATATCCTACACAAGAAATAATATAGATATCAAATCCAAGATGGGAAATGGGTAAAGATAAAAGTTAATTTGAGCTTAGAAACCCCATGTAACTGAATGTTATCTACATATCCAAAATAGGCCTTAGGATGATGTATTTATCTCTCTTTGTGAAATTATGTGATATATGATTATGAAAATAGAATGATTATAGCTATAATATTAATTGAAATGATTAAAAATATATTCCATTAACCTATAATAAATAATATTTAAGCTTGGTTTGAGAATATTAGAATGTTAGAGTTAAAATAAGTAGTGCTCTTTTATTTAGTGTGTAATGTAATTGTTAGAGATATCTAGTCAAGGAATAATTAGTGGCCTTGATGTGATTTTATAGGAGAATGTTTGAAATAATTTCACTAAATAACTTTATCAAACATATGGGATAGACATCTTGAAACATATTAAATTTAAATAGTGACCATTGGAGTGTGGGAGACAAGGTTGCACTAGGGTACAAGGATACAGTGCAACTCTTTCAGACTAATGCATACTTGTCCAAAAATACTAGAGGCTATTGGGATAGGAAAAAATGAGCCTATGGTCTGAATAGGGATGAATTTAGTTGAAATATGGATTTATGTATGATATTTTCATTTCCTACAAGATAGTGAAGGATCTCTTAGAGATTGTGAGTTATAAAATTATAAATTAGACCAAAGGTAAGGATGTCAAGAATAAGCATTTTTAAACACTTAATGATTAATTCTATGTGTCAACAACATTAAAAAAATTATTTTTTAATGTTAATTTGAAGGATTCCATGATAAACTTTAATTATATATATATATATATATATATATATATATATATTGTAAATTTTACTCATGTATGTTTTACTGATTACCCAAATTATCTCCATAATATTCATTACCCAAATGACAATTTTTCTCATGTATTTTTGGTAATAATTATAAGTAAATAGTACCCACTTGATAATTTTTATATGAAACAATGTATATATTTATCTCATATAGATAATGAGAAATCTAAATACATAGAGAGTATGAAGATAATAACTAAGCTCACAATTATATTACTCTATTATCTATTACATATTCATTTGGAAAAATATGAATTTATAGGAAAGTAATCCTATAATCATGTAAATCATGTATCCATCAATATCTCAACCATATCCATTTGGATAATATTAACCATATCAAACCTATATACATAATATTATTATTATTACATAAAACAATATGACACTCAACTAATATATTCTACTAACTAACCAAATAACAACTAGCTAATTATTACTCACATAATTTTTCACTTTACAATTTTAACTCAAATTACATGTGAGTGCTATTTTCCCCAACACCACTTTAGAACTCAACCACCATAAACATTAATTAGTAGGGGAGGAATGGTGAGTATAATTAACCAATTTTTTTCTCTCCCTCTATTCACTTTCCCCATTTGAAAGCTTTTGGTCAGTATAAATACTGATAAATAAACCTTGTCTCACAATTATCTTTTTTGATAGATAATTGAGGGTTGAAATGGAACCCTCACCCATAGTTAAATTTGACCCAAAATACCTCATTTTCCTTAGAAAATTTCATGTGGGAATGAGTATTACAAAACTACCATAACATGCCCATGCCAAAACAAGACCAAGTATTTGCCTACTATAATTAAACTATACCAAAAAAAACCATGCAAAAACTAATACATAATGATCCAATAGTAACCTAAAAATCTCAAAAACCAACCATACCTACTGAAGGTGAAGATATGAATTTTGAGGTAATTCCACCTGGGAGAGACCTCTTAGTTATTCTCTCCCACCATAGGACAAAGCAAGCCACTCCTAACACCATGCATTATCAATTTGTCCTATGTCATTATGCCCATCACCCCTAAACCACCTCTATATTGGAATCTGACACATTCCTTAATGTTTAACCTAGACCAATCCCAATAATTATTGCCTCCACATTTTCTAATTGAAATTCCTTGACCAAATCTTACACAAGGGGTGGCAAACCCCTACCACCCTTTAAATATCTTGGATAGAAATCAAGTTGTGTTCCACACCTTAGTTGAAGAATGATGAGCCAACACCATCCCCAAAGATGGTAGGGGTCCTTCATGGCCATGATGTTAACCATAAGAACATGCCTTCTCAAATGTTCTAGTTCCACAGAGAGATCCTAAATTTTTTACACAAATTCCAAACATTTCTCTAATTGAACCTCAAATTCCCTAAACATAGAGATGGGTATGATTCTAGTTATTTCCCTACTTTAAATTAGGATATTGATTTGGATTTTGAGAGGGAAGTATACAATAGATTCTTCCAGCCCTAATCAATATCTAAGCCTAATCATCCCTTCTTATATCATTTTGACAAGCTCCCTATCTTCCACCACCAATAGTAAAATCCTAATAAAGAGTGATGCCATGTCTAAATTCACCTTCACCCCAAGTGGCATTTCCAAGAAAACATATCCCACCATTAGTTTCATGGCATACAAGATTTGACCTGATTTCACCAAAAAACATGCTTAATTCTAATATCACTTATTAAGCCTTCAAAAGACATATATTGACAGTCCACAACCACCCTCACCAAAGATTCACTCAGAGCTACTTGTGTGAACCACTCCATTACACCAAAAGACCAAGAAGGGATTTTATTCAAACAACTATAAAAATCTTAAAAACATCACAAATGAGTAATATGAATGATCAATAAATGGAAATAATAATCCCCTCTTTCCATGAGCTAAATACTCAATGAGTCCATAGTCATTAATGTGGCATACTCATAAATGATTATAGCCATCAAATTGAAACAATTGCCAACTAGCCTCTAATTATTCAAATAAAAGGATCATGTGTTTATAAATTAAGAGCAAAAGGGGGAACATAAGCCACACACCCAAAGAGTTGTCACTAATAAATTCATCACCCTATTCAATACCTTGATTTTTGATAAAATGTACTTCATAATTCACATCACGGTAGTAATGATTAGTTTCCTATGATGAAAAATAACTTAGATTATCTCAAGCCAACCATAGAATATTTTTGATGTGACACACACACGCACATCTATTATGAAGAGACTAGATTAATACCATGGATTGAAATTCAATAATCACTTTATAAATTCACACTAAACCACCATATTTATTCCTAAGGACATTGATTGATCCTCCACTTTATTATAGGTTTTATAAATTAATTTGAACGAATATGCCTAGATCAAAGATTCAATGTAATCCTAATGATATAACCTGCCCTTGAGGATCCAAGGTTACCACAAGATGCCCTATCAAAATTGGGTTTGAATACTCTAGGGGGAAGTAGAATATAATCTACATTATTCACCCTGTGAAACTTTTTACCAAATACTCTTGACCCATTAACAGGGGGAAATGTTAGGTAACATGATTTTTTAAATGAAGCCAAAACTAGAGACATTTTTATAACTATAATACCCAAACCAATGGTGAATAATATTCCTATCCATGGGTTTGAGACTTGCCTCATCACATTGAACATAGGTTTCAATCCACATGCCAACCCTTGTAGTATTGAACACTAATCTGGTAGTCCATTTTAATAGATAATTTTCATGAATAACATATTATAGCTTAATGTGAGAATGGCACTAGAGAAGGGTCATCCCAAGAATAGAACCTAAGACCTCCCACTTCTAATATTCATCTCACTCATTGTTAGGCTATCATCTCTAGGTTCTTATCTCACAATTATTACCAATGTGGAATTAACCCAATTACAAACCACCCATGTATTTAATGTTAATTTGAAGCTTCTAAGAGATTTTTATTAGATATTAATTTTTGTGGGATTTTTACTCATGTATGTTTTATTCATTACCAAAATTACCTCCATGATAGTCATTACCCAATTAAAATTTTCTCATGTATTTTTATTAATAATCATAAGGCAAGGGAACCCTTTTTAGCATACAACCACCATAAACATTTGTTAGTATGGGAGATGAATGTTGAATGTAATTCACAATTTTAGGCTTCTCACCCTCTATCCTATTTCCCCATTGGAAAATATTTTGGTGAGAGGATTTCCTAATAAATGACCCTTGTCTAAAAATTATTACCAATGTGGAATTAACCCAACTAAACCCATTCAGGCATTTAATGTTAAATTGAAGGCTTACATAATAAATTTAAATTAAATATTAATTTTTGTGATTTTTTTTCTCGTGTACATTTTATTCATTATGAAAATGACCTCCATGATATTCATTACCAAAAGTGCATTTTTATCATGTATTTTGGGTAATAATTACACAATAAGGATACCTACTTTAACACAAAAGCATAGTTTAGTCAGTATTTTTAATTATATGCATAGTCCAAACATGCTACATGGAATGTTCTAATATGTTTCTTTGGATCACCTTTACCTTATTATAATGGAATATTTGGAGATAAAAATCCTCTTGATAAAGTATATGCAATTATCTTAGGGGATAATGGGTTATGGATCAAGGCATGTAAATCCATAGACTGACTAGCTCTAGATGCACCTTGATCTAGCTACAACACTTTAGCCTATAGAATTATAATAGTATGCTAAAAGGAATGGACATTAGGTGAGGTTGGTGATGGAACATGTGTACTCATAATGAGAGGGGTATAGGTTTATTTTTTAGGAATGGGTATGGAAATATACTAGAGTCCTATTGCTCACAAAAATTGAGTGGATGTTACATAGGTCAGTGGAGTTGTATGTGTAGGGATAATACTAGTAGTATAGGTTTAAACAGCTAATGTGGAAGAAATAACTCAAAGGGATTGATTAATAATAGTAAATAGATATTATTTTTTGTCTTATATATAAATATTATCTTGGTGCTGACTTTAGATAATATGATCATTTGGAAAATTATATCCAAGTCTATAGGAAATTGACAAATTCCTTGACAAAAATTGGACAAGGATTTAACTTGGTCAAGATACACCCCATTAAATTCATTAGGATCAATTACATCTATGACCTCATAATTATATTTATTATTATGTTCATTTTTATTATCTTAGTTACAATGTTCTAATGGATGCATATCAACATAACCATCTATTTGCACATACTCATGAACAAATTCATCATCAAAATAAAAAATAAACATTCATTATATCCATTCTAGTTGAATTAAAAGGAGTCTGATTAATATCTATATGGGTCCCACTTAATCTAGCATTATGTTTAGAAGGGAAATGAAACTACCCTTATTGGATGACATAAGATGGGTTCATGTAATTATGTAAAAGGCTAAGGAAAAATGTGTGCTTTTTTTAATGGAAAATAGAAATAAAATCTAAAACCCTAGCATAAAATTTTGAAAAAACAAAATTATGTGTGGAAATCAAAAATGAAATTTGAAACCATAGGACAAAAAAATTGAAACCTTAGAAGTATGGTTCAATAATGTGTATGGGTTCACCTATATTTTTTACCCTCATTTGCTTTTTCAACCCTAATATGATAGAAACATGTATAATAATTTAGATATTAATATATAGAATTCAATCATACATCTGACTATAAAATGTTGAAGCTAATTTCACTAATTTATCAAGTGGCATATGTAAATATAGTAAGTACAATAAATGGATGAGTGATTTTCTAGTTGACTACCCATTGTGACATTATTATGAAATTATATATGAGATAAAATTAGACATATGATTTTTTGAGTTTAGGAATTCTATCTCTATCTATTGCAAAGTCAATTCTATTGATCTAGGTTAGTATTGTCAATTGTTATTGGCATTTGATGTTTGGTACTAAATTGTGTATAAATTTGGTACTATGATTTTATGGTCACCTTAACCTACCTCTTTATGTTCTTTGTGTGTGATCTTGAACTATAATGATATGTTTAACTCCATAAATTAGTTTATTTTTCCTTAAAACCATAGTTGTGCTTGTTTGACCTAGAAACATACAAAAACTCACTATTTGATGAGCTAACCCCAATCACCCATGTTTAAGGATTGATAAACTCCTACATATATAATAATCTAAGGTTTGAAATCAATCCACACATAGTTATCCAACGTAGTGTGATTATGAAATTATGCTTCTTTAGTATATGTATACAGCTAGTGATTTTAATTTTGATACTTGAAAATTCCTCCTTTGACTTGACCTTAGTTTTATTTAGACTTGGTTTGTCTATTATTATATTTTTTATTTTGGAAGAATAGGGAAAATTTTATCAATGTGAAATAGTGTATAGATGTGTACAAGATAAGTTCCAAGTTAGTTCGAGTGAGACCCTAATTTTTTAATATATTAGTCCGATTGGGTAATTTACCTTACCACTAACACACTAGGATAATTGGCTAACCCTAAAGAAATGTTTAATTTTAGAAAGTAGCCATTATTAGGAGAGTATTGGTTCTAACTAGATTAGATCATTATCAACTATCAATATTGATTAAAACTAATATAATTGACCTATTAAAGTGGACTAAACTAAAAGTCTATATTGTATGTGAAATGTATTTAGCAAGTTTGAAAGAGATAAT
This sequence comes from Torreya grandis, assembly GCA_037957365.1. Classification (NCBI taxonomy): domain Eukaryota; kingdom Viridiplantae; phylum Streptophyta; class Pinopsida; order Cupressales; family Taxaceae; genus Torreya; species Torreya grandis. The sequence continues at coordinate 352,422 of JARHVA010008518.1, read as the reverse complement.
GATGATCCTATAGGTATATAATAGAATAATGGGAAGTTAAACTCATAATATAAAATCCAAGTTTGATATAATGGCATATTAGGAACATTTTTATGAACTCAAGTCATGTGTGATAAATTTTTGTTAAGTTTTTCATTTTAAAGTACTTAATACAAAATTTTAGTATCTATACAATGTGGGATATGAAAATGACCTTAGATGATACATGTTATATTTTTAATATTTTGATCAAGTGCATGAGAGGTGTGATGGAGGATACCACATGGACTAGATGAGAGGATATTCGCAACTAATATATGGAAGGATCCCTAGTGGAGGACAATTTTAAATTTGGATAATATTGAGTCATATTTTAATATCGATCATGTTATAGTTATATAAATATATCATCATCCTCTTGGATTCATTTATAGTATAATATATAAGAAGTGTATCATGTATATATGAAATTCCTACTCCCAACTATCTTATCTTGCAAGAGATCATGGACATGCCCACATAGGCTAAGGGATAAAAATCCATTAGGTATATTGGATATGCTACATATTGATGATCATCAAGAGGAAAATACTTATCCAAATATATGGGTTGATGATGTTGGGATTATATTTGATTGATGAGTATGGTCAGTTGAATTTCATCCCACACCAATATTCCCATTAGGGCATGGTGAACATAGAGAGGAAGGTAGATAGTAGGAGAAAAATGATTAGGTTTATAATGCCTCTCAAATTGAGATTATAAAATGGATATGGAAGGTGATGATTGAACATTGATGCTAATTATTCCACCATTGATGTAAGATGAATATTGGGATAAATTTGATCTAATAAAATTATTTTATATATTTGGAGCTATTTTCATTTTGATTGGTATATGTTAAGTTGAGGTTGATTATTATATTTTTACAATACAAAATCATATAATAATACTATATTACCATGATGGATGTGTTAGTGAGGAGGTTGACATGAGATGTCTCATATGACCTAGAAAATATGATTGAGTAAATAAATATTATGGTATGGAGGTACTCATATATTTTTGATCTTGTGATTAGATATAGATAAACATACTTAGATGTAATATTATGAGTAGGGGATGTTCAGGATAAGAATTTTTATTCATATGTGAGGCATACCAAGGCCAAGGTGGAGATTTCCCATTAACATTCTTAACTAGTATCACGAGAGTAGGGAGTTGAGATAATGTCCATGGTTGTCATTCCCTTCCATATAATATTAAAGTATTGTAGGCTATGATGATAAATTATGTGTAGGTTTAAGTTAAAATATGTGAAGGCTACATTAGAACTTGGTAGTCTATGAGAGAAGGAATCTATGATGCCATGATTTGATGAAGAGGTTTCATAATAGGACAATAATGACCACTACAATTTTTGCTCCTTAGTTTTTAGGGATATGTGAGGATATTAATCTACTCCACATGAGGTATAAGTGTCATGGCCCATATTCCCATTTTATATTATGTAAACAATAAAAATATAATACTAAAGTTTTAGTAGAATATTTGAAGTGATTAAAGAAGATGGTGACCTTATCTCAGAGAAAGAGGTTATTAGCAGTGAAGCAATTAAATTTTATAAAAATCTTCTCAATAATAATCTTTAGTAGAATGTTCAGACACTTCCATAGGAGGGAAAATTCATCTTGGACTCTATTCCTACTAATTTTATAAGTACAGACGAAAATATCTCCTTATACAAGCCTGTTAATATGAAGGAGCTCAAAGGTATTGTCTTCTCTATGGATGGTGATAAGGCCCTGGGACCAGATGGTTTTCCTGCATGTTTTTTTTTTCAAATTCATTGGGACATTTATAAAAATGATCTTCTTAGGGATTTCAATGAATTTATTGATAAAGGTACTCTTCTTAAGGATTTAAACAATAATTTTTTGTTGCTGGTCCCCATTAAAATTGGAACTCATAACTTTAAAGATTTTAGGCCTATAAGTCTTACTAATATAGTGTATAAAATTATTAATAAGACCTTATCTTCAAGAATCTAACCTTTGCTCAATAATATAATTTATATCCAACAAGGTGGATATGTTAAGTGAAAGACAAATTTGATATAGGATTGTGGTGGTTTAGGAAATAATCCATTCCATGGACAAAAGTGGTAAAGTAGGTATGATTCTTAAATTAAACATGAATAAAGCATTTGATAGAGTCTCTTGGAGATTTTTTAATAGAGTCCTTGCCTACTTAGGTTTTGATGTAAAATTTAGAAGTCTTGTTCAAGAATGTTTATCCACTCCAATGTTCTCTATTATCTTGAATGGCTCATTAGTGGGTTTCTTCTCAAGTAACCATGGCATTACACAAGGTGATCCTCTTTCACCCTTTATCCTCATTATTATGGTTGAAGGTCTTAGTAGATTTGTTTCTAATGTTGTTAGAGAAGGTAGTTTGAAAGGTTTTAAACCTTCAACCTTGGTAAAACTCTATCTCATCAATATTTTATTGATGACACCACTTTCATGCTCTATGCCTCAGTGGTGGAAGCTAATAATTTAAGGAGAATTATTACTCTTTATGAACAAACTTCAAGTCAACTTATCAATTTTGAAAAAAGTTTTCTATTATTTACCAATACTATTCTGAGATGCCAACACAAAATCTCTAATATTTTTAAATTTCAAATTGGAACTCTTCTAACTACTTACCTTGTAATGCCACTCTTCTCTAGTAGATTGCCTTTATAGGTTAGGAGTATGATATTATAAATATTTCAAATGAATATATATAGATCAAAAGGGGAATTTCTATCCCAAGCTACCAAGTGCTTTCTTATTCAAAGTAATCTTCAAAATATACCACTTTATCTAATGTCTTTCTTCAAAATTCCTTCTAGTATTTTTGACAAGATTTAGAAGCATTTATTGTGGCCAGTGGCTGAAGAACACAATGGATATCATCTTATATCTTTGGAGAAAGTTTATCAACCTAAATATTTAGGGGGTTTAAGGTTAAAAACTTAATATTAATGAATTTAGCTCTCATTGCTAAGATGTGTTGGCATCTTTTTAAGGAAAACTTGTCGTAGACTGATGTTATTAAAAATAAATATCTTAATCAATTAGATATTTATAATTTTATATCCACTAATAATCTACCAAGTGGCTCAACTTTTTGGAATAATCTTGTTTATTTTAGACCTATAATATATAATGGAAGCCAATGGAAGCTTGAGAATGGTGATCTCTTTTGCTTTTGGAAGGATAAATGGTGTTTTTTAACTCCTCTCTCTTCATTTACTTATGGGAAAATTTTATTTAATCCTCTTTATTCTATATATGTGGATATGGTAAGAGATTACATCAATAAGGACAATTAAAGTAATTCTTGGAAGATTTTAAGCCTACAAGGGAGGAATCAAGAGTTATAGATTCATATTGAAACCCTTTAAAATAATTTTCAGCATGTTTGTATCCCTTCTATGGAAAATAAGGATGAACTAATGTGGATAGACACTAATCATGGAGATTACAGTGTTAAAATAGGTTACTTCCTTCTTAAAAATCTTGCTAAGCCTGATTCTCTTTAGAAAGATGTTTGGAATAAGTATCTTCTTCCAAAAAATAATATTTTAATTTGGATTACGGTTCAAAATAAATCTCTCATGGTGGAAAACTTAATCAAAAGAGGTTATATGATTCCAAATAGATGAATTTTACGTAAGGATCATGAGCAAACAATTAATCATATCTTTATTCATTGTCCTTTTACAACTACTCTTTGGAACCATATGCTTTCAAGTTTTAATATTCAGTGGGTCATACTAGACAATATTCAAAATTATCCTTTCCACATACTATTTGGACCATTTGGAATGAGAGAAATTTAAAAAAAAAAAAAATTCAAGGAAACTTACAACAATACTAATCAGGCTAGTCTCATTCTTTCCTCTAGAATTAGATAAAATATTGTCATTTGTAATACCAAAGAGGATCATCAACCTTCAAAGATTGAAGAGGATATTGCTGTAAAATGAAACATTTCTTAAGCTTTAGAATCTTCAACTATGGATAAGATTAACTTTAAGAAAACAATTAAATGGAAAATTCTTCCTTTGGGTTGGATAAAACTTAACTATGATCGAGATTCAAAAGGTAATATGGGTATGGCTAGAGGGGGAGGAATATTTAGAGATATAAAAGGTGGTTTCATTTCTAATTATGTGGGTAACATATGAATCTAGTCAAATCATTATGTTGAATCTCTTACTACTTTTTGGGGTCTTCATTTTTCTAAAGACTTAGGTATTAATAAACTCCAAATTGAAGGAGATTCTTTAAACATCATTAGGTGTCTTTAACTCCTCTACTCCTATTTGGACCATAAAACATTTTATTGATGGAATTTTGATTTATAATTTTCTCATTGAGACTAAATTATCACATGTATATAGAGAGGGTAACCAACTTGTTGATCTTTTACCTAATGTTTGGGTTCAAAGTAAACAACTCTTTAGATGGATTAATTTTCAAATCATGTCTAATCACTTCTAAATCCAACTTCATAATGAGTATATCATGCGTTAATTTAGCTCTAATAGACACTTGTTTGAGTCATTATTTTTTTCACCTTGGAATGTAAAACCTAATCATTTCTTAGAGTGTGTGGATTTCTCCCTTTGTTGTGAATTATCATTCTCAACTTCTCTTCATTTTTATCTCTTACTTCCTTAGTTTCTTTAAGCAAGAGTTTCTCATGGTTTTAGTTGTGGTTTTAAGTAGGATGAATGGTGAACATGTTAGAACCTAGGGTACATTCAAAAAATTATTGGACAAGGATAAGGTGTTATGGGAGAATTTATAGGTGGGAGGGTTTGTTAATTTCCTCTCCGGGGTTTATGGGCATGACTCTCACATTTCACAAAAAAGTTTCCAAAAATTGGAAAGATAGAAAGGTTAATATCAAAGGGAAAGAGGTTACCATGAATGAGGGTTTAATTTATTTCATCACAGGGCTCAACATTGATGGTTATAATTTTCAAGATAGTCATTGTAATAAGGAGCATGAACTAGACACCTTCATGGTGGGGGATGAATAATTAACTCTCTACCATGGAGATTTTATTAGGTCCTTTCTACCTAAGTATTTTGACAAGCTTACAAGAATCATTATGAAATTCTTGACTCGAGATGGATGGCACCAAGTTATCAAAAGATTCCACTTGGTTTTCTTGAATCACTTTAGGCACCATATTCTAAAGAGTTTGCCATTCTTTCTCCTTACTTTTATTGAATCTTCTATTCAAAAACTAAAAATGGTGAAGTTTTCCAAACCCTCTCACCAAGCTATCATTTTTTTATGAATCTTCATTTCCTTAACTCAACCCCAAGATTCAACCCTTCAGTTACCCCTTCACCTAGGAACACCTTGCCTTCTAAACAAAAGAGGGAAAGGGGTAGTTTTGATGCTATGAATAAGGACCCCAACAAAAGGGTTTTACGTAGTCACTCAAAACAAGGGAATATTTTGGATTATGATAAATCTAATGCTATTCATAGCCTTATTTTATTTAGTAACACTTCTGATCATGGAAACTTTAGTTTCCACAATGAGATTGACAATCTCAAAAATTTAACCAATGATGTTAGTAAGGAGTTAAATAATCTTAGTCATAGTTTTAAAAAGAAGATTAAGCAGGTTGATTGTAATGAGGATAGTATTAAGACTTCTTAGATGTAGATTAATAATTTGAGTGAATAGGTTAATAACCTTTTTAGTAAGTTTAATGATTTAGATAACATCACTACTGGTATGGTGAATATTATTGGTTCTCAGGCTACTATCATTATTTATATAGCTACTATTTTGGATAAGGGTAATAAAAGTAATATTTAGAAGCATTTTGGGAAGAACAAGGATAATACCATGTCTAGTAGGATTTAGAATATGCATAGCAACATGAATGAGTAAAAATAAAACTTCAATAGGGTTCATAACTACTAGGGTGTTCTATTTTATTTGAGCTACTTTTGCTTCTTGTCAGTTACCTTTTGGTCTATTTTATTGTAGCTCTATTGGTTTACTATTTAGATGACTCTATTTTGGTTTCAATGTTTATCTAGGTTTTGACCCTTTTATAATAGGGTATGGACCCCTACCAAAAAACCAAACCTTTACACTTATCTAAAAAAATATAATAGTAAAGTTTCTTGACATTTTTCACATTTTTATGAATATATGTGTACATGGTAAAAATATGGAATAATAATTTATAGAATGCATATTATAATAAATATTAAACATGAATGAATAAATACTAATATAAAAAATAATAAGTAATAAAGATATTTTGGTTTCCAAGCAAGAAATTGGTTAGAAAAGTTTACCATGGATGTTACAAGGCTAAGAAGATCCATTGTAATATATAATATTTGAATAGTGATGGATACTAATAACATGAACAAGGAATAAATATAAGGTTAAAAATTCATTATCATCAAAATTATAATTAATGTATTTTATAAATTGAAATACATCATTGTTCTATTTTACTTTGGAGCCACATAATGTGATTCTTATACCTTGATTCTATTTTATGAATGTATTTGTCCTCAAGTTTCAGTTTTATAAATGTCATATCCCTTTGAATTGTAATGATGTTCAAATTTTACACATTCATGTATAGTATAAGGGATTATTTTCATATAGTGTATCCATACTCATACAATAAAAACATTGTATATCCTCATCATTATTGGAACATAAAATAACATGGAAATAGTCTTTGGTCTAACTCCAATAGGTAATAAAAATGACCATAAATGTTTAACTAAACTGGTATCATATCCCAAGGTGGATGTAGGAATATGAGATAATTTATCCAAACTAGTACTAGAAATATAAATAAATTATTTAAGTAACATAATCATTTCATGTTAAATTAAATTATTCAATATATGTTATGGAATATCAATAAGTCTTATAAATTTCCTATTCTCCTTGGGAGGTAACAAAAACATCTTATTTGGTTTTTATAAAGTATTGACCAATTTATAATTATCATTTATAAATTTTAATGTATGGTCATTACTTGTAGCCTTGAGACTTGGGTTTTCTTGAATGTTTGTACTTTGTGGATTATGAATTTCATATATAAGCATATGTGATTCTATAATTTTGATATCAAGGGTTTTATTCACATGAAAAAATAATTAAAATATGGATAAACATTTGAAGTCACATTGTACATAAAAATTGATAGTATAGTGTTGATAAATATGCTTTGAATTTCACTATCTAGTGGTTGATAAATCATTATATTTTTCAAGGTCTTAAATATAATCACACAATCATTGATAATTTAATTTGAGGTTTTTGTAACATGATTTATTTATGAAAATGTAAACTTCTGACTAATATTGATTGAAAAATTGGATAGGAAATCATATACTAATGCTAGATAAGAATAAATTTATCCATTTGGGTAGGTATAAAACTAATATAGTGCATAATACTCCAAAATCATTAGAAAAAGCTTAAGTAATAACTTATCATTATGAGCCCCAAAAAAGTAGCTATGATAGTTATAATGTTTTTCCCTTAGCCTATAATGTGTATTGAGATATGTGTAGTTGACTTTTGGCCATCATAATAGTTAATTAAGTCATATGATCATTTTTTTGCTTAATATTGGTGGTAGGGTCTTCCTAGGTTGTTTCCATAGAATATTTAGGGTATGTATAAGATGATGGATTAGTATTTGATCATTATATTGTGAATTATGTTCTTACTGTAGGGATTTGGAAGTTACCCCATCCAAGTGGCTCATCATTTATTAATATTTTTTTCTCTATTTAAATCATATTTTTCTCTATTATTGTTATTCTAATTTTTTTGTGAGGTAATTTCAATTACAAGTGTTATCAGAGATTCAAACTAAGAAAAGGTGTGGATGAAACCCTCATTTTGGATAATCACTTATATCTTGAAATTATTTGTAAAATTTTATAATTTTTTTATGAGAGTTTAAATATCATTCAAAGACATCACAATAAAAATAATAAAGGTTTTAAGATAATTATTGAATGAGTTATTATGGTTTTATTATTTTTCATGAATTCACTTTATTGGCTACATTTTAATGGTTTTTTATGATTTCTTTACTCTTTTAAAAATCTTTCAAAAATATGGTATGGATTTTTTATTTGAAATTTTGTATTTTAATTTTACATAGGTCTACAAAAATTTAATCAAATTTAGATCAAAGGTGAAAATTGAAATTAGCATGGTCATCAAAAGGGTTGTAGTCTAATAAACTAGATCTAATAACAAGATTGAGCAAGAAAATTCCAAGAAAATAATTAGTGAAGGTAGTAGTGATAGGTTAAGAAAAATAACTATAGTTAAAAAGAAGATTAACAAAGCCAATAAGAAGGAGAACAAATTTAACACCATAATTACTATGATCCATAACTATAAGGATGATATGGAGTCTCTCAATGAGTTGGAGGACCTATTTGAATAGTCCTAGTAGTTTTTTTATTTTATTTTTATATTGAAATTTATGTGATTCTTGTTGAATTTTCATTGAGATTTATGGTATTTTTTTCTTCTTAATAGATGTAGGTTAGTTTTTAGTTTAGTTTAGTTTAAATTTCAATGCTATATATTTTTAATTATAAATTTTATGGTACCTTGTCAAAACCCACATGTTTACCATTACCTAAAATGGGGGGTTATAGTCCAATTGGTGAGGATGATGGTATTTTACACCATCCACCAGGGTGAAAATTGTTATCAAGTATATTTAGTCCAAAATATGAGAAAATATGATAATATATATGTAATTCTTAGCTTCTCAATCAAAAAAATAGCATGGTCAAGCCTTGATATGGAAAAACTACAAACTATGGGTTGAGCCAAGGGTTCTAAAACTCTAGGTAAAACTCATAAAATAGAGGAAATGGAATCATAAATGGGAATTATTAGATGTTGTGTTCTAGGTTTTTATTCAATAGATCATAAATTGACCTATCTTGAGTAAAATATGAAAAATATACAATCTAATATGAGCACAATCAAAAGAGAGATTAAAGACATCATTATGAAAATGGTAAATATCATGATGAATTTTTAAAATAATTAGCAAAACCAACCTCTCATTACCACTACATAATATAGCCAAGGTGGATATTTCAACAAGCCTAATCAAAATCCATGTACATCATAGCTTCATAACTTGATTCCAAATTTTGAAATACCAAAGTTCTTATGGGAAATATCTTATCCCATGGATCACACAAATTGATAATTTTTTTGATGTACATCATATCCATGTAGATAAAATGTGGTTATGGCATCCTTATGTCTATAACCTAAACAATTCATTTGGTTTCAATGGATGTGCACTCAAAATCAGAATAAGGCTCTTAGTTTCTCTTGGCCAATTTTTATGGAGGAAATACAAACACACTATAACAATAGTGTGGTGGATTATTGGTTCATCCAATTGGAAAATATGTGGCAAACAAACTCAATAAAGGATTCTATTCATCAATTTCATAACAAATATTTTTATTTGGAGACAATCATAGATGATAACCTAAATGACATGTTTTTTTGAAGTCTCAAGGACAACATTCAACATAAGGGATGCATGTTTAATATACTTAATGTTTTTTATTTTATTATCATGGAACATAGGGTAAAGGAAAATTTATTGGAAACTAGTAAACATCTAATCATTAGTAGTAGTGATACTGGCATGTTTTCACTATCATTTTTCTACCAAAATGATTGACACCCAAAAAAATTAAATAAAAATATTATGTGTTAATTGTGAAAAAAAAATTAGTCGGGGACATAAATGTGATAAAAATAAATTGTTTTATATTAAGGGAATTATTGAAGAACGTGATGAATAAAATTTTGTAGAGGTTGTTGATGAGCTTGAATTTAGGGATTTTCAACTATATATATTAATGTGCCATCATGTTTTATCAATCCATATACTCTTAAAGTATTGGGGTCTTGTAAATTCCAACAAGTGACCATTTTGATTGACTCAACAAGTACTCATAGTTTTAAAAATGATAATTTAGATTCATGTTTGAATTATTTTGTTTATTTAACACTATAATTTTAGGTCAAAAGAGAAAGGAAGAGATCATTAATATCTTCTTTAGTAAGGAAAAGAAAAAAAACCCAAAGTAGGGTCCCAAAAATTGTTTGTGAGGACTAAATTTTTGTGGAAATGGACTGATGTCTATTTAAAAATCATGTGGTATATTACTTTAGAAGGTAAAAACATGGTGTTACTTTCCAACCACTTCCTCTTACTCAATCATTTTAAAGGGCACACCTTCAGTCTCCTAATTTTTTTTTTAAAAGTGTTATAAGCCATGATAATGAACTTCAAAGGCAACCCTTCAGTGGAATCATCCATCAAGGCCTTATTATTCTTTTGGTTAGGAAAAAATAACCTTTGTGGTCAAAAATTGTCTCAAAGGTGATCAGTATTACCAGTGATCAAGAGGATTTGGATAAGGAGGAGGACTTATTTACCAAGTCTAATGTTGAAAAAGATGGTAAGGAATAGTTTGAGGGAGCTAGAGGTGACTTCTCCTAGGGAGAATCCAAGTTGAGAGGCATAAATATGAGCATCCCCATTCATGTGTCCCCTATCTCCAATAGGGGTTAGGGGATTATAAATCCTAGAAATAAGGAGGTTATTGAGCATTTAACAAACAAGTTATTTACTAAGATTGAAATGTAAAAAATACTTTACAATGAGACCAAGGAGGAATTTGATAATCTAAAAGGAATTTTGGGTCTCAAATTTTTAGATATGAAGGTCAGAAAAGATCTTATTAGTATTGAGGAGCTCACCCCATAGGTCAACAATATCAATCAAAGTAAAGAGGTGGAAGATAGCTAGGAGCTTGAGTAGGAGATGGAAGGAGCCAATGTTTTTAGCCTAAAATAAAAGAGGAAGGGTGAAAAAAAATAACATTATGTGAGAAACTATACTATAGAGAAATCAAACATCAAAGGGGAAAGATCAATGTCTAAGAAACTAGTAATTTATTTTGAATCTGAGTAGTTGGTTTTCTCTCTACCTTTTTTTAATTTACTAGGATTTTGGTTGAAGTTTAATGTCTTTTTGGTGGGTGGGTGTTTTTCTTTCGAGTTTCTTTCTTTCCCCTCTCTATTTTTTTTTATTATTCACATCTATCTCTTGGTATCTTTTATATAGGAATGGGTCCCCTTAACCTGATTTTAACTAATCTAATAAAAAAATAATTCTATATCATGGTTATAGATGTATATACTATTAATTATTCAATAAAATTCCATAGTATTATACTCACTATGGGGGACTACCTTTTAAAAATCACTATATTTTCCATTCCCATTTGGGGGATATGATATTATATTTAGAGTTTGATGGCTCATGACCTTAGACATGATAGAGATAAACTTTAATTTTTTAGAAAAGAGGTTTGAGTTGAAAGGGGTGTACATTAATTCACCACTGATGGTAAGATCTCATAAAATGCAAAAAATGCTTAAAATAAATTTTAAAAAAATAAATGGAAGTAAAATAATCACATGTGTAACTACCATCATATTTTTAGGAAATGGTGGAAAGGTATTTTGTTGTTTTTCAAGATACCTAAGCAAGACCCTTCTTGTACAAATTATCTATTTATTTAAGTTTCTAATTACCAATCTCCATCTACCACATCTTATTTTAGGGTACAAACTTGAATTAAATTAGTTACGTTACACCCTCAATAGGAGCTTCTTTAATAAAAAATAAACACCTAGTCACTCATGTTGTATATTTTGTCTAGAAGCTTCCCATTTAAATAATGTTTCTATATCTTAATTAATAATAAAGAATCATCTTGGAACCAGAATATATTTTCATTATTGGTTTCAAGAGGATTTAGATGATAGTAATAATTGATCCTCCTAATAAGTTTAATGCCTTGTCAAGGGAGCATATTCCATGGGAGGACAAATAATTAATAATAAGTATCCAATGATCATCAAAATTGATCACAATGTTTTATTGATAGGATGGGGCATGCGACACCCTTAGCTTATAGTGGGTATTTTGATATGTGTAAATGAATTGTGGATATTATAACCTTTAATTAAATCCTATGATCATCTATTTAGTTCAATATTGATAGAATATTTAGCCTAGGGGTCTTCTTAGAATTGTTGCAATATATATAAGAGGTATGGGTTATTATTTAATCATCATAGTGTGAAGTTTTTTCTTATTATAAGTTTATGGAGGTTTCCCCCTTGAAGTGGATTGTCATTTATTCATATATTTTGCTTTATTCTATCATATTGTGATATATTTTATTATTCTACTTAATTTTGAAGTAGTTTAATTACATATAAGGGTCCCCTTTTACATTAAATAAAGTAAACTCAAGTGAAATAAAAATAATTTGAAAAGGGTAAGACAAAATAACATATTATAAATATTTAATAATATATCATGGGGAGTGGCCCTAACATTAAGATTTTCCGATTGAAGAGTTAGTATTTAAATGTTTCTTTTTAAATCACCTATTGCATTCACCATAGTAGTTATTTAATAAATTCATATAAATGTATAATACATTATAATATAATCCAAAATTATGTAAAACAATTGAAGAATCTAAATGAACCCTAAATGGTTGGCTTGGAGGAATTTTGGAATCTTGTTGAGTAGATGAAACATGAGAAATTGCACAGTCATTTAAAGTATTAGAAATAGTGTTATGAGAATAAGGGTAATAAATATAAATACTTTGAGTAAAGGGTATAATATAATTTAAATGAGAAGGAATATTTTGGAAACAAACCTCCTTTAACATTTTATAATTCTATAAATATCAATAGATTATTCATAGAGTAAGTCCTAATATTTTCAATGTAATCATCTCTATTTTTATCTTTTAATTTAGCTTCACAATAATAAAAATAATCACATTCATACTTTTTTTCACATCATCATCATCTAAATAAGGTACCCCATTTAAAATCACATTGTTAGAAACTATATGACAAGCTTTGGAAATGAAATAACTATGCTAAGAAATATTGTAATGTAGTATAATCACAATAGAAGAAAACACTAGTGTTTGAAAAAAACACAAACAAATTATGTTTAAAGAAATATAACATGAATCAACACAAACACCAAGTAAAGGAAACACTAGGAACCTTAAATGCTTAACACTAACATAATGCAAAAACACATCTAAAATTGGGTAAACCATATAAAAAACTCATATCCACCAAAATATAATCAATATATAACATTAATGGGTGTAATAAATCATTATTTCACCATAAATAGTAATGGGAAAGTGTTTTTATATCAAAATATAATAATCTACCCCTAAATAATGTGTATTTCATATCTAATAAGAATTAATCTAATACAATAGGAAAACCATAACTAATTTAATTAAGGAATATTATATAATAATTTAAATGTCTAAAGATGGGGTGTATACACACATATGTTTCACTTACTAATGATTTCTCTTGTAGGAATAGTCAATGTGTTAATCTTCCTAAGTGCACATCTTAAGGATTACATTAGTAGTGGGATAGGGTAATTTGTGGTGAACTATGAAATATTATTCTAAATATAATTAATCTATTCATGTCTTCATCCAATATCATATTATTATTCTAGTCTAAATTTGTTACATTATCCCTCTTCCTTCATCTTCTTCATATTTGTATACTTATTTCCTATTGCTTTAACCCAATTGAAGTAATTGCATGCAATCAAAAATACATCATGTATATAGATAAATCCTAGCTTAGAGAAGATATATCATACCTACACTTCTGATTGGGTATATACTTGGTAAGTGGGAGCATGACCAATATGGGGATCCACTAGACCCGATTAGGGGATCACTTTTCACAACACATCATGCTAAGAAGGGTTCCAAATCCTATAGTCTAACACAATCACACAAAAACCCTAATGGAGTCCTAAGGTTTAAAGTATTCACTCTATTCTAACAATAAGAAATTAAATCTAATCTAGGGCATAGAAAATCTTGTGGCACAAAGTGGGGGTTAGAATAAATACAACAAACATGTATAGGGAACTTCAATTAAAGTATGTATAACACCCTAATACATAAAATATGAAAGATAGTATTATTTGAGCCAACACTTATGCTACTTTTATTTACTAAAAGAGAGGATAACAAAGTTAGAATATAATTACATGAATGTGAACCCATAGAAACTTAATCCTTTCCTTGGACAAAGGGGCTTTGCAAGAGGTTGTTATAGTTTTTAAGGATAACTAAGAAAGGCTAAAGCATTCAAGACTTATCCACAAGACTAGATTATCCAAATAAGAAACTTAAGATAATTCTCTTCAAGTATAATGGTGGAAGAGAAGATTGTGAAGAAGTGTGAGTGAATAATAAATATTGATTTCACATATGAATAATGACCAAAATGATCTTGTATATATAGATGGATCTTTCGCTAAATCCTTTCAAGAATTTCAACTATATAGGGTTTACCATGTCAACCTAGTGTATTTTTTAGGGACAAATCACTAGGTCTAAGCTAGGTCATCCAAAGGGATAACAAGCTAAGAAAGTAAAGAATACCCCTAAACTATATTGGGTTGATCTAGTCGACCCAGTATAGCTAACTGTCCAAAAGGAGTTTAAGATAAGAAAAGGAGGAATGGAAAGAGGAAAAGATTAGAGGAGTACTCAAGGGAGGAGAATTAGCTTAGTGAGTGGTTTTTGGATCTGGTTGGATTGGTAATAATGTGTAAAAAAATGGAAAAAATCCTACAAAGCACCAAAGGTATACCCACCTTTTTCTTGATGCACCCCTTAGGGTGTGCACTCAAATATATTGAGTCTCGATGGGTTATTACAAGAAGTAAATCATCAGTAATAAATAAAAGTTAAAAATATTATGCATATACATATACCCCACTCAAAGCTCATCATGTGTCACTAAGGTGTAACAGGGAATGGTGTTTTGAAAAAGAACATAGTAACACACAATGTTGATGCTAAAAAAAGTTGTAGTATTTTAAAGAAAAGATAACTAAAATTAAATGACTAAAAGGGAAACTAATCTAAAAAGTAAATAATTAAAAAATAAATTCAATGTGTACCTTGACTTACCTTTATCATAGGATGGTTTTTTATTGTGTTGTTATTTTTTATTATGTAGGGCACAAATATTTATTTTGACAAACCTAAGAATATAAAACTAAAGAGAAAAAACAAACAAACACAAGAAAATCCAAGACAATTGGTGCTATGAGGACATGATGGGAAATTTGGCAAATTAGGGTGATAGGTGCTATTTTAGACCAAAATACCAAGTCAAAAATAAGAGTAAATTAGGTAACCAAAAATCCAAGGCTACTAAAGATCAAAAAACTAAAACAAGCTATCCTTAATTAAGAATGGAAAACTCACCAAATCAAACTAAGGATACATATAAAAAAGGATGGTAAAAAAAATGGGTAAAAGACTAAACAAAAGGGTAAAATAACATTGATGAGTGAGTAGTATTAATACACATCTCACTCAATAATGGAAAAAGGTGCATAAAAATTGGAAAACAACAAAAATGAAATGGGTAGAGGGGATAATAAAGGAAAAATCAAGGTATAAGAACTCTTTATTGAAGTCAAGACTCTCAAATTAGGTTTGTCAAAACAAGAGGACTTTTGACCTTAAGGACCATGAAGAACTTCTCTTAGATACACAAGTATTAGGTAAAAAAATTGAGTACAAATATCATACCATGAAGGATATATGAATGAAAATTAAAATTTACCTACCTCCCCATGATGTGTTCCCTATTCTTTAGGGCCCCTTATAGAGCCATCAATCTACTATGAAGATTGGGTACTTACATGAGAAAGTAGATAGCACCATAGATTTTTTTGAATTACCCTATTCCAATCTACTAGCCTACCACACCCCAAAAGACCTTGGCTCTATTTGAGGCCAACTATGGAGTTTTATCTTCTATTATAGATTGGATATGTGCTTGTAATCATGTCTTTTGGTTGAATTTGACTTTTGAAATTTGTATGTTACCTTTTAGATATCATTGAATTTTGATTCAAATGATTTGTATTTTATCTTTCTTAATGGATTTTTTAAGATTCCTCCTCCATATGGATTTGGAAGACCAAACATGGGACAAGGTTACTAAGAGAGATAAAATTCAATGAGCATGGGGTAGTCTAAGAGTCTCGTAAATCTAGGTGAAATAAAAGTGTTATTTTGACTTCAACCTTGTTTTATATAACGAGGAGATAAAAGGAAGGGGAAATCAAGAGGAATCACACATGGAATAAATTTTAATTTCTTCAAATCACAAAAAAATTGATAAAGGTAAAAAAGGGATACAATGATAGTAGAATGTGATTCCTTATCATAATAATGAGGGAAATAGAGGAAAACATGATAACATAGTTTATTGTGAAAATTTCATCTAGAAAAATAAGCAAAAGGTAAAGTTGAGAATAAGGATAAAGAATATGAAAATATGGTAACTTTATGAAGAGTGTCAGGTCTTATCTATGGTCTTACAAATCAAATCATAAAATAAAACCCCACAAGGGTGCCGACAAGTAAGAGAGAAGTAAAGGGAGGTAAGAAAAGAAATAGTATTATTTTTTTAGGGATGTTGGGTCCTATACATGGTCTTACAAATAAACTCACAAAATAAAAACATAATGGATGCCAAAATAACATTAGAAAATAGCAACAATGAAGAGAAAAATAGATAAAAGATGGTGGTTTTGTGAGAAATGTTGGGTCCTATTTGTGGTCTTACAAATAAATTCACAAAATAAAAACCTAGGGGGTATGAAAAATAAGATAAAATGCAAGAAGATAAAAAAATACTATGGTACATCAAAAAACCAAAATACCAAAAGGGAGAACTGAAGGTTTTTGAAAGGAAGGAAACTGCTATAGAGGGAAAGACCCATGCTTATGTAACCTACAAAAAAATTTAGATAGATATAGATAGAAAATATGACAAGAAGGAAATGTTTAGGCAAAGTAATTTTTAAGGAATTGAGTGTTGGTGGGCTCTTTGAAAACATGGCTTTCATTGGTTTAAAGATGGTAATTACTTGGACTAAGAATGTCTTTAACTAAATATGGGCCCCATAATTTTTGGGTGTATTTACCTTCTTTGTCATGGGTGTAATATAATTTAAGGACAATATAACCAATATTAAAAGCATGGATTTTAACAAATTTATTATGTTTTTTGGTGATGTTATCCTTGTATTAGTGGTTACATTGTAAGGAAAAAAGATGACGTTCATTAAGAACATCAAGGGAATGAAGTCAAGTTTCACATAATTATTCATTGAGAATAATACCATGAGGAGATATAAAAAGAGAGGGAAAATCAACTTCTAAAGGAAGAATTGACTTAGAACAATAGACTAGGGAAAATGGAGTTACCCCAATGGAAATAGGCCTAAAGTGTAGGATAAAGATGAATATGCCAATTTGTGTAGGTTTCAAAAATGATCTTTTGGATAATTTTTTTGAGAATTTTATTGGTGGCCTTAGCTTGACCATTGCATTATGGATGATAAGGCATGGAAAATTTGTGATTGATCTTTAATTTATTATAAATTTGTTTAAAATGTTTGTTTTTGAAGTTACCACCATTGTTAAAAATTATGGTATAGGGAATACCAAAGCAAATAATAATTTGGTTAAGAATAAATTTGGAAATGGTAGGACCAATGATGTTAATGAGGGGTATGGATTATTCCCACTTGGTAAAATATTCTATAGTAGTATTGATAAAGAAATGCCCATCTTAGGAGAAAGGAAGTTTACCAATGAGATTAAATCCCCATGTAGAAAATGGCCATAGGGACTCAATAGTTTGAATCAAAGAATGAGGTGAATGGATAAGATCATCATGAATCTGATAAGGTGTACCCTTTTTAGCATATTTAATTTCAAAAAATTTAGGAGTAAGCCAAAAGTAACCCATATGTAAGCATTTTCATGTTAACATGTCCGCTATAGTGACCACCACAAATTACCCCATGTTTTTGTAAAATAAGAGGAGGAACCTCATCTTGCATAACACAATAGAGGAAGGTACCTTCAACATTGTGATAGTAAAGGATGTTGTGTCAAAATACATACATGAAAGATTGTTTGTGATACGTGTCTTTTAATGAGAGTCTAAATTAAGAGGATAAGTTTTGTGTTATAGGAGTTGAATGTTTTATACCAAGATCTTTATCAAATGGTAATATCCTCAATATGATAAATAAGTAAATCTAGTAGTTTAATTAAAGATGAATATTTTCTTATTTATATGATAAAAGTAGGTTCAAAAATAACTTGGTGTGGATGAAATAGAAAATTTGAAGAGGCAAGAAAATCAACAATGGAATTTTTATCTCTAGGAATAGGATCAATAGTGAAAGAGATAAAATCCTTAGCAAGAGTGGTTGAAATTTGATGATAGGTAATGAGGTTTTCACTTTTACATTGATAATCACCACTAACTTGATATAAAATAAGCTGAGAGTCACTTAAATCATGAAGGTATTGAACTTCTAAGTCAAGGTCAACTTTCATGCCTAAGATAAGAGCATCGTACTCGGCTATATGTTTTGTGACATCAAAGGTGAAGTGAAAAGATAAAGGAATGATCTTACATAGAGGACTTGTGAGAATGTAACCTGCCCCATCTCTTTGAAGGCATTTAACACCATAAAAGTGAAGGTTCCAAGTATATTCATGCAAGTCAACATTGATTTTATAAAGTTACATGATAGCTACCTTTGGTTTAGTAGTATCAAATGGAGTGGGAGAATCAACAAGTTGATCGGATTCAAGATCGATAGTAAATCTAAGAAAACAATCTTTGAGAGAGATAACTTGTGTCATAATTTGGATTTTTTCCCTTTGAGGAGATTCCAAAGCTCTCCTCATCCAAGTGGCATAATGGAAACACCTCTAGGCTTTTGTGTAGCCTAAGGATAAAGTGAATATCTATATAGGGCTAGCTCCCTTGATGTACCACTTTGGATCACAACTACACCTAAACTTTGGGGGTGGGAAGGTAGAGAGATAATTTAATGAAAACTATTCTAAGTGAGGTGATACACCATATATGATGATTAATTTTAACTAGATGCATGTTATGAGAGAAATCAAGGGACAAACTAAACATACACTTCTCCAATTTACATCTTCTCACATCAATGTTACATTATGAGGTTATGAATGAATGTGCAAAGCTAGGAAGACTAGAAAAGAAGCCTTAAATGGCATTGATGATTATACTAACTCACTTAATCCTTGAAATTTATTATAACACTTCAAATTCCCTATAAGAATAATCTTTCTAACTACAAATAGGATGCAAGAATGAGACAACTGCTAAGGAATCCATAGTCTTCACTTAGCAAGATCTAATATTCAAGTAAAACACACAAAGAACATTCATTATGAGGTAAAAATAATAATTATTATTGATAAAATTGTTTTAAAATGATTATGGCTTCACCATACTCAGGTGGAGCATTATTTATAATGGCTAAAATGGCTAGTTCTTATAAAACTTGAGAGAGAGAGAGAGAAGAGAGAAGTTCAAGGGTCACAAGGACACTTTTAAATATAAGATAATTATTTAAATATATATGATATGAGGATAATGGATGAACCATGAAAGGTTAGGAATCCCAAGTGTCCATCCAAGTCATCACACTTTTGTAAAGTGGCATAAAACTCCTCATTTTGGCTTAGAAAAACTACCTTCATGATTAGCACTATTTGAATCCTCATAACTAATTAGGAATAGGTCCAATTATTTTAATGAAGGTAAATGGTTATATTAATTCCTCTCCATGAATTATTTTTAATCCTAATCATTTGAAATAATCTAGAAGTGAGCCATCATCATCTACAGTCTAAAAAAATCCTCCTTCATGTAAGCTACACACATGGTCCTAAATTTGGCTTTAGTTTCCCATGAAAATATATGAGAGGTATTTTATGAAAATTTTGACCTTACATGGCCTTAAAATCATTAGGTACACTTTAAAATCACCCCACTTGAAGTTTTCCACCCTCTTCACTAGCTTATCCAATATGCAAATTTTGATTAGCTGAGATGGAGCTATTTGTTTTCATACTTATAAGTTTTTATAAGGAATTAAATGGAAATATTAAGTTAACATTATTCATAATATTTTCCCCAAACTATATTTCATCTCTTGAAAACTCCTATGTCCTGTAAAACACAAAATAGTCAAGAAAACCTTGTTTCTCAACCCATCCATACAATTATGTACAATGCAAAAACATAAAATGAAGCCTATGTCATTATTATACAAGGTTAAACATATTTCTTGGTCATAATATGTCATCTAGATATCTCTCCAAAGCTTATTTTCTCCATTGAGTCTTGACTGAAGGTTTAATAGGGTTTTAGGTAGTTTTTAGTCTTAATCATTGTTCATAAAGTTATAACATTCAAATTTCCAATAAATTCCACAAACCTGATGTTGAGGGGCCCTAATAACCTCTAAAAAATCCTTTTCTCCCCATTAAAACTCTTAGAGGATATATGAAAACTTGAAGTCACCTATTTAAGATCTTCCTTCCATTCCAATAGGCCTAATGTTGTCTAAGATCCCAAAAGTGGCTTGTTTGTGTTTTATTTACCTTAAAAAAGAATTTTCACCTCTATATTTACCCAAAAAACATGATCTAATAGTTTTAAATTATCACATCATGTGGAAAATGAAGATGATTCCTCATTTGGGCATTAGGCCTAATGTTGGTCTTCTAGCTTGTCTACACCTCAAAGCCTAAAATGACCTTTCATAGTTTTCCTTGAATAATAATAGCTCAAACACACATATAATTCCTCCATATACATTTTACATTCCATCATAAATTTCACTTAGATATATAATTTGAAGTGACCTCTTGCTTGGGCTTTAGGGATAATTATGCCTCATGAGCCTATTTATACTTTTGAAGGTATAGGGCACCTTGTTTGGTTTAATATTATTTTGAATATTTTCTAAAATTTATATAATTATATTTAAAATTATCATATCCTCCATGAAACTTCCGTATACCCCTAGTCCATCCTTCATCTCTCATTCCTCAAAACTGTTAATTAGTGTACCTAGGGAAGTGCCCTCTATTTGAGACAATACAGAGGGCACTTCCCATGTTTGTATAGGTAGGATACATGGTTTAGGAGCTTCCAAAAGTTATTTGTAAATTATAAACTAAGGAAAAAAAAATTATCATGTCAATAGGCCCCTCAAATCCTTCAAACATTAAGGCATATGACATGGAAGTTGGACTGTGTAGGGTTTGTTAGTGTAGACTATGAACTATATGTTTAGAGCTCTTTATTGAATTTATTCCCACTGTAAATAGCCTATGGAGGTCATAATTGTCCCAAATAATTATCTCATATGTCAAATTTATCACTCCACCCCCTTATATACTCTTTAAATGTACATTAAACTCATGAACTGAGTCCTTATTTTGACTGTGTTTTACCTTAATGACTCTTACTTATAGGTGCATTTTTCCTATTTGGACTCTAATCAAAATGTGTAAGAAATTAATTATGCTCTCCATGATGATATATTAGTCACTTTAACTCATTCATTTCATAATTTGGCTAGACTTCCTTTTTAGGATCTCAAACTTGTTCACTACCCTTGGTCAACACAATTAATTATGTTGAGGTAGATGAAACCCTATAGGTGTTGATTTGCATTGGTCATGATGTTTAAAAGTTTTATATGAATAATTAAAGTCATGTATCCATTTAATTCACCTTATATTAACTTTTAATGAGTTAGAATATCATCAAACCCCTTACTTGAGTCACTAAATACCTTCCAACTGTAGGTGTCTATGAGGATTGAAATGCTACATTCCAATATCATGTTGATGCTATTCATACCATTTTTATATAATTCAACCCACTAAAACATTATATCCATGAAAATGTGTTCATTATTTCTCCTTTGGGTGTCAAAACAACCTCTTTCCATTAGGCTTGTATAGAACTTATAAGCCTATAGATGTTAATGGAGTATTTCAATGTTTTTAGGGTATATTTAAGGCCTCAAACAACCTCTTTCCACTTAATATATTTCTCTCATAATTGGAATATAATTTTTTCTATACTAGTTTAAAAATGTTCCACCTCTTTATATGCTTTGAAACACTTTGTAATCATGTTTTAATAGGTCTAAAAATACCCCTAGAGCTCTATATTATCATTTAAGGAAACTTTCACTAAACTCAGTCTCTACTTGCTAGAAGGTGATTTCAACTTGGTAAAGGAATATAAAACTTTAAAACATGAATATTAGGATCCTATAAATATGTTATGTTTTTAAAATGAGTTTTACCACCTATCTAGCATTTCAAAAATGGTTTTTTAACCCCTACTAAACCACCTCTAGTTGTGGATTTTTAATGGATACAAATAGTGGGTAGAACATGGGAAATGTGTATTTCTTTAGACTTATTCAATTGTTGTATCTCCATCTCAAAACCTCATATGTATTCTTCATGTTTCAAATTTATTTAAAATATCACCAAGACATTTACCCTAGTATGATATCATTAAGAGCTCCTATAGGTATACATTTCTTGTATGTATGGGCATTGAGTGTGGAATATAGCAATAAAGGTAGATAAAATGCCTCATGGGAACTAAAACTCATTGAAAACCAATATATTACATTATTTACACCAATAAAACCTTGAAATAAGTTCCAATTAATATTTTCTAATGTGAAAACCACTTGCACATATCTAAAACAAGGTAGGTAGGAGTTTCTCATGACTGATTAGCATGGTGAATGAGCTTGTGGCCACACTTGTCTTTCCCTAAAAAATAAAATTAACTATACCAAGATTTTAATTATTTTAAAAAGATAATAAACCTTCAATAAAATTTCATAGATAGGATGAATAAGCTTGTAAAGGTGATTGCAACTGAAGTTAGGCATAGAGTTGATTGTGAGAGATGGCAAGGCTATAGGATACCCAAAACATGATATGGTGAAACCAAAAAATTTAATGAGGGATTCATATGACCTTGATACATATGTAACATAATTTAACAACTAAAAAATACCTTTATAGGAAAACAACACTCTGAAAACAAGAAGAAATTTGACTACAACTACACATGGTGGCATCTTCCTATGGCATAGACTAACTTGCTTATCAAAACATTATGAAACATGAAAAAAAATTGAAACCATCTAATAATTTATATGCCATAATTTTGAGTCAACATCACCAACTATTTCATAAATATTTGACCAAAATGGATAAAAACCTATAGGGTGCATGAAACAACTTGTATAAAATTACTGTCAACTTCAAAAGGATGATTCATAAAGAAAAATTGATAAATAATATCAATATTACTATTTAAATGAAGGTATCTAAGTGTAATATCACCTCCAAAAATCATTTGCTCTGAAACCTCTTCAATTGTCCATACTAAGCACAAACCTAAAGGTTACTTCTATATGTTTAGGGAAGCAAAGATGGAGTAGAATGGTTTTGGATTAAAAATGTAACTTAAAAATCATGTGAATAATTAATATTAATTTTATGAAGATTAATATTCATTCCATGATCTTTTCCCATGTGGCACACTTCCCCATGAACTATAAAAGTGCCATATGTTCTCTTTTTTAGTTGGATTCTTGAATTTTAGTTAAGTATAATGCAAGATTATGATTTAAATAACGTTTTTTATGATTTAAATGTAAGTAGGACACATAAGTACCTTTGGAAACATTCAACTTACATTTATAACCCTTAAAATCCCACTAAATAACCCAAAATGACAAATTGACTAATATGACTAAGACCAAGGCTAGGATGACATTAAATGACATCAAATAACATTTAATACACCCCATGAAAATAAATTAGACCCATTAGAACATCTAAAAATATTTTTTTTACCTATAAAGGTCCCAATTTGACCTAAAAATCAAATTTGGTCAACAAACTGATGACTCATAGGGGTAGTATGCCTGCTATACTAACTAGACCAATAGCCTTATCAGTCCATTGGGTTTATGGATTCAACTAAAGTCTGAGACAATCAAGGATTATTTGACTAGTGACCACAATATTTAATCAAGACAAGACTAATGACTACCTTAACCACACAGAAAAAAACACACATAAATCAAAAGCAACACACATGTGCTTCATGAGCACTTATGGAACACACACTAAACTAAACAAGCTAACTCAAACACTAAGTAACCTAAGATGATAAATCCATCTTGGATCAAATGGGAAGTTTTAAACTCTTCTTACTTCATGACATGAATTATTTAGTGAGACATGTATCCTTTTGTCCTTTAGCATTGTTGCCTCCAACTTTTTCATGATGTTTGTCAACTCCATTGGCAAGATATTCATTAAAAAATAGGTAGATTAAAATATTTTGGCTATAAAAATTAACTCTTCTTGCATCCAAACAACCTCAACCTTCTCATGTATATCTTCAACTGCAACCTCATTCTTGATTTCCATGGGGCATAAGATTGGGTTTCTTCTCAGCTACAAGTTCTTCTATCTCATCAAGGAGCTTTACATACTCTATCCAATGTTGATCATTGTGCTTCATGGAATATTCCTTATTTACCTTGTCATTTACTTGGCCCTCAACTTTGAAAATCTCTTCAAGCTCTTGAAAGAGCTTCATTTGAAGTTGTTAATCATCCTTATCCTTTGTATCATCTATAACCACTACCTCTTCAATCTTATCTTCTTGATGTATGATGTCATCAAGATATTTTTATTCAAGATCCAATGCATCTGATGATGATTCAAGATCAGGATGAGGAATTGGTTCATCTCCAAAAACATCTTGCACATTGGTGTTAAGAGAGTTTTCCAGGGTTGAAACCTCATTGGGAAATACTTGGAATTGTTTTCCATCCATAATAACACATTCATATTCATACTTAAGATGATTATCCACCACTTAGTGATCAGATGTAGAGTTTTATTAAAAGGTGTAAATATCTTCCATCTCTTTCTCCTTCATGGTGATGCCAATACTAGGCATCTTGAAATCATGTGACCTAGCCCAATGAGGTTGCCAAGGAGGTAGGCTTTCTTCAAGCAAAAGTTATGAATTTTCCTCAACCGACTACTCCTCTTTAGATTACCATACCATAGGTACATCAATTCAAATATTATGGGGTGAGGACAAGATTAAATAGTTGGTGAAGGTGGCACATAGAACTCAAAATTAGATTGAGAGTGAAATATAGGGTTTTTTTTTGGAATTTTTGAGGAAGGGGAGGCAGACCTTGGGTTAAGATAGCTTGGTTATCTTCATTCCACTTGAAAATAACTTCATCCACATCTGAATTAACTTTAAATATTTCTTGAGGAGGGGTATATGGGGTGTGTTTAGGCAAAGGATCTGCTTTGGGCTCTAAACTTTCCATCACACCTTGACTTAGCAATCTCATTTTTGACTCAAAATCTTCAATTCGATTGATTAAGTTCTCTTAGAAAAGTATTTATTAAAGTTCATAGGAATCATCATGAGCATAAATAATATAATAGGTATACCATGGAACACAATAAACTTCTTGAGGAAAGGTAAGAGGGGTTTGTATAGGATCAAGCTCCTTCTCAACTTCATACTCTTTGTTAAGACTTTTATCCTCTTTCTTTCCCCATGACTCCACTATCTTATTCCAGCTTAGAAGGTTAAGATTAGAAGTCTCTTTTTAAGGTGTTTGGGATGCAATGTGAGACGGAAATTAGGGATTTAATTTGACTTCTTTTTCTACTAACATGGGTTGATTCATATGCATATTCATTAACTCAATCAACCTATCAAGATTAACTTCAAAAGAAAGGTTTCTCTTTTCAACTCTCTCTTCCAACTAATTGGGAAAAGGATGAATTTTATATCCTTTATTGGACATATGAGTAGGGATGAAATATGGTTGATAATAAACTTGGTAAAGTGGATATGAAGGCTAATAGGTTTGTTGAGGTTTCCTTTCATAAACTCTTAACCTATCCTCTAAGGAAGAAATTAGACCACTCACATCAAGCATCTCACTTGTGAGTCTTTTCCAAATGCATCTCTCAATAGGTTCCCATTATATTTTAACCAAATATAATTCACATCTCACCTTATGAATAAGATGACTAGGAACATCTTGACCACATACCCTTTGTGTGTCAAGATCCAAGATATACCTCTCATATCCCAAGAGTGTTTTCTTAAAGGTAGAAATGGATTAACTTGAGAAGTGGCTAGGTTGACTAGGAGAAGAAATATATTGAGAAGGTTGGATATATGATTGATAGACTTATTGAATGTTATAATACACTTCATGTTGAAGCTAGTACACTTCATGATATAGATGATTAATAACTTGCTCTTTTTGATAGGGGATGGCACAAGTTTGAAATGTCTCACTAACTTGTGTAAAATAAATATCAACACCAAAATTATCCATGAAACCTCATTGAAAGCAATACCACAAATAGATAAGTTACCAGAAATATTCAAAAGGAAACTTGGGATACTTAACTAGCTAATGTATCCTTAAAGTTACCATTGATGTTTGAATAGATTCCTCCAAAGGCTGATTTTTGAAAGACAACACCAAAAATATTTCAACCTCTTGGACCAAGAGTCCACTTGCAAGGCCAAAAAATATTGTCAATTGGATTTACACCCTTTTAGGAGATGTCAAATATCTCCTAATCTAAGTGTCACAATGGAAACACCTCTAGGTTTGTGGGTAGCTTAAGGATGAGGTGAATCTTTAGATAGGGCTAGCTCCCTTGATGTACCACATTAGATCATAAATACACATAAAATTTTGTGGGTAAAGGCAGAGAGATAATTGATAGAAACACATTCTAAGTGAGGATATACACCAAATATTATGATGACTTCCAACCAACTTCATGTTAAACATGAAATCAAAGGATAAAATAAACATATACTACTCCAAACTACATCTTCTCACATCAATGTTACATTCAGAGGTTATGGATGAATGTGAAAATATAGGAGGAATAGACAAGAGTAATTTAATAGAAATAATGAATAGACTAACTCACTCAGTCTTTGACATTTCCTAAAAGACTTCACATGCCCTGAAAGAAGAATTTTTCTAACTACAAATAGGATTCAAGAATGAGATGACATGCTAAGGAATCCATAGTCTTAACTAAGAAAGATTGAAAATTCAAGTAAAACACATTAATAAAAGTCATGAATAGGTTAAAATAAGTATTATTATTGATCAAATGGTATGCAAATAAGCAAGTGTTCACCATAATTAAGTGTATCATACGTTATAATGGCTAAAATGGATAGTTCTTATATAATTAGAGAGAGAGAGAGAGAGAGAGAGAGAGAGAGAGAGAGAGAAGAACAAACAAGTTCAAGGGTCAAAAGGAAACTTATAAATATAAGAGAATTGGTTACTTGTGCATGAAAATATTATATTGGATGAACCATGCAAGGTTAGGAATCCCAAGTGTCCATCCAAGACATTAAACTCTTGCAAAGTGGCATAAAACTCCTCATTCTGGCTCAGAAAAACTACCTTCATGATTTTCCCTATTTGAATGTCTCATAACTGATTAGGAATAAGTAAAATTATTTTAATGAATGTAAATGGTTTTATGCATGCATCTCCATGCATTGTTTATAGGCCTAGTCATCTAGAATCATCTAGAAGTGATCCATCATCTACAGTCCAAATAACTCCTCTTTCATGCACCTTGCACACTTGGCCTAAAATTTGGATTTATTTTACCATTTAAATCCATGGGAAAGAGTTTATGACAATTTTAAATACCATATGTTTCCTTATAATCATTAGGTACACCTTAAAATCTCCCCACTTGAAGTTTTCCACCCTCTTCACTAGCTTGCCCAATATGCTAGTTTTGACTGGCTAAGATGGATCTATTTATTTACATAATTATAAATTTTTATAAGGAATTAAATTCACATATGGATTTATTAAAATTATTTATATTTTCCCTAAACTTTATTTCATCTCTTGAAACCTCTTGTAGCTTGAAAAACACACAAAATAGTCAAGAAAACCCTATTTCTCACCCCATGCGTATATTTTTTGTATAACTAAAAAAGAATAGGATGAGGCCTAAGTTAGTACTCTAAAATTTTTAATAGATTTCATGGTCAAACTATGTCATCTATATAGCTCTCCAATCTTGTTTTCTCCATTAAGTTTTGACTGAGGGTTTAGTAGGGTTTTAGGCAATTTTTAGTCTTAAGCATTATACATAAAGTTTTGACATTTAACTTGATAATAAATTATAAAAACCTAATTTTTATGGACCATAATAAGCCCTCAAAGATCCTTTTTTTCCCATTCAAACTCTTAGAGGAGATATGAACACTTGAAGTCACCTATTTGAGCTCTTCCTTTCATTATAATAGGCCTAATGTTGTCTAAGGTCCCAAAAGTGGCTTATTTTGGTTTTTTTTAGCTTAAAAAATATTTATCAACTCTGTATTAACCCAAAAAACATGATATAATATTTTTAAATACTCACATCGTGTGGAAAGTGAAGGTGATTCCTCATTGGACATTAGGCTTAATGTTGGTCTTATAGCCTATATGTACCTCAAAGCCTAAAATGACCTTTGGTGGTTTTAATTACCTATTTATATCTCAAAAAACCTATAATTCCTCAATATACATGTTAAAATACATCAAAAATTTCACTTATATCTATAATTTAAAGTGACCTCTTTTTTGGCGTCTAGGCATAACTATGCCTCATGAACTTGCTTACACTTTTTAGGATCTAGGGCACCCTATTTGGTTTCATATTCATGTGCCTAATTTATCACATTTATATAATTTTATTTAAAAATATCATATCCTCCATGAAATTTATATATAACCATGGTCCATCCTTTATCTCTTATTCCTCAAAACTATCAATTAGTGCACCTAGGGAAGTGCCCTTTGTCTGAGACAAAAAAGAGGCCACTACCACTATTTTATAGATAGGATATACGGTTGAGGATATTAAACAAGTTATGGATAAATTATAAACCAAGGAACATATTTTTATCATGTCAATAGGCCCCTCAAATCCTTCAAACCTTAAGGTAGACTGCATAGAAGTTGGATTGTGCATGGTTTGTTAGTGTAGACTATGAACTATATGTTTAGAGCCCTTTGTTGGATTTATTCCCAATAAAAATAGGATATGTAGGTAATAATGGTCCAAAATAATGATCTCATAGTTTTTATTTATCACTCAAACCCCTTTTATACTCTCTAATGTACCTTGAGCTCATGAACTCAGTCCTTCCTATTCTGCCTATGCTTTTCCTTAATGACTCCTACCTGTAGGTACATTTTTAATGATTAGAAAATAATCACAATATGTAATAATTTCCTTAGGATATCCATTATGATATAGTAGTGACCTTAACTCATTAATTTCATATTTGGTATATACTTCCTCTTTAGTATCTCAAACTTGTTCACTACCCTTCTTGGTCAACATAGTCAACTGTGATGAGGTAGATGAAACCTTGTATGTTTTAATTTGCATTAGTCATGATGTTTGAAAGTTTTATATGAATAATTAGAGTCATATATCCAATAAATTCACCTTATATTCACTTTTTATTATATAATATATCATCAAACCCTTTGCTTGAGTTAATAACTACCTCCCAGATGTAGGTGCCTATTTTATTCATAAAAAGACACCTATAGGTGTTTATGAAGACTGAAATTCTACATTCCAATATCATGTCAATGCTCTTCATACCATTTATATATTATTAAAACAATTAAAACATTATATTTATGAAAATTTGTTCATTATTTCTCCTTAGGGTGTTAAAAGGCCATTCACAACTATAATCATGTAGATGCTAATGGAGTATTTAAGTATTTTTAAGGGTAACATCAAAGCCTCAAACAACCTCTTTCCACTTAATCTCTTTATATAATCCTTTGTATATCTATTTTATATACTAGACTAAACATGGTACACCTCTTTAGATGATTTGAAACACTTTGTAATCATGTTTTAATAGGTTTACAAAAACCCCCTAGAGCTCTATTTTATCATTTTAGGGAAATTTTCCCTAAACTCAGTTTCTCCTTGCTAGAAGGTGATTTCAACTAGGTCAAGGAATATATAAATTTAAAACTTGCATATTAGTATCCTTTAAATATTTTAGGTGTTTAAAACAAGTTTTACCACCCATCTATTATTTCAAAAATGGTTCCTTAACCCCTATTAAACCACCTATAGGTGTTGATTTTTAGTGCATACAAATAATGGGTAGAACATGGGAAATATGTATTTCTTTAGACTTCTTCAGCTGTTATATCTCCATATAAAAAATTGGAATGTATTATTCATGTTCCAAAGGGCCTAAAAACATCACCAAGCCATTTATCATGGTATAATGTCATCAAGATCTCATGTAGGTGTACATTGGTTGTATGTATGGGTAGTGAGTGTGGAATATAACAACAAAGGTAGATAAAAGGCCTCAAAGGCACTAAATCTCATTTTAAACCTCTAAATTACATGATTTACACAAATAACACCTTGAAACAAGTTCCAACACATCTTTTCCAATGTGAAAACCACTGACACATAACTAGAACAAGGTAGGTAGGAGTTTCTTATGACTAATTGGCATGGTGAATGAGCTTATGAACACACTTGTCTCTTACTAAATAATCAAAGGAAATATCCCAAGCTTTTAATTATTGAAAAATGATAATAAAAATTCAATACAACTTCATCTATAGGATGAACAATCTTATACATGTGATTAGAAGTGAAGTTAGGCATAGAGTTGACTGTGAGAGATGGCAAGGTTGCAAGCTTCCCAAAACATGATATTTTGAAACCAGAACATGGAAATAAGGATTAATATGACCATTATAACCATGTAACATCATTTACCAACTAAAAAATACATTTAAAAGAAAAAACACTTTGCAAACAAGAAGAACTTTGACTAATACTGCACATGGTGGCATCTTCCTATAAAATGGACTAACTTGATCATAAAAACATTATGAAACATGAAAATAAGAATTTAAACCATTTGAGAAGGTATCCAAAAAAAATTTGAGTCAACATCACCAATTGGTTTGTAGGAATTTGACCAAAATGGAGCAAAACCTATAGAGTGCATGA
Source organism: Torreya grandis (assembly GCA_037957365.1). Classification (NCBI taxonomy): domain Eukaryota; kingdom Viridiplantae; phylum Streptophyta; class Pinopsida; order Cupressales; family Taxaceae; genus Torreya; species Torreya grandis. The sequence goes on along the minus strand of JARHVA010008518.1, from coordinate 321,121 downwards.
AATAACTAGTAGAAAAGTATACTCAACTTCAAAAGGATGATTCATAAATAAAATTTGATAAATTATTACAATATTTATATTTAAATTTAGGCCTATTATTTTAATATCACCATTTTCTCTAAAACCTCTTCAATTATCCATACTAAACACAAACCTAAAAGTCACTTTTATATGTCTAGGAAAGCAAAGATGGAGCAGAATAGTTTTGGCTTAAAAATGGCACTTAAAAATCATGTGAATAATTTATATGGGTTTGAGTAAGATTAATAGGAATTCCATGATCTTCTTCTATGTGTCACACCTCCCCATGAGTCGTACAAGTGCCAAATGCTCTCTTTTTCAATTAGATTCTTGAACTTTAGTTATACAACATGAAATATTATGATGCAATTGACATTATTGATAGATAAAATAAAATATTGGATGATTTAAATGAAAAAAAACACTTGGTCACCTTTTTAAATGTGCCATTTTTATTTATGACCCTTAAAATCCTACTAAATGACCCAAAATGACAAATTAACTAATATGACTAATACCAAGGCTAGGATGACATTAAATGACATCAAATAACATATAATACACCCAAATAAAATAAATTATACCCCTTAATACATATAAAACTCATGTTTTTACCTATAGGTCTCCCAATTTGACCTAAAAGTCAAATTTGGTAAATAACTTGATTAAGACCTTCAATCTAAAGTATATTATTATATGGAAGGTCATCTTGAATGGAAGAAGTGGATGGAATGGTAGATATAGAAAATTTCTCAATTATTAATTGAAATTTTACATCTATTTGAGTGATGATGTGAAGATCAAATTCCATAATGAGGACCATCCATTTTCCAATTCTATCTCTAGGAAGAAAGGCTTTGGAGAAGAAATGACAAAGGGGGTCAGAATGAACAATGAAATAAGTAGTTTGGTAAGGCATATAGTGATGAATATTTTTAGCTACAAAATATATAGCAAGGAAATCATGCTCAATTTTGATATAACATGTTTTATAATCGATTAGGCCTTGGCTAATGTAGTAGATAACATACTCTCTTCTCGTATCATCTTGTTGGGCAAGCATTGCCCCAATTGAAATAAGGGTGGAAGAAGTATATAAAATCAAAGGTTTGTCATTAGAAGGAGGAATAAGTGTAGGTGGATAAAGAAAATAATCTTTCATATTATCGAAGGCTTTTTGACATGGATCTTTCCATTCTAAAGTAGTAATTTTCTTTAGAAGGGAATTAATAGAGTTATTTGATATGCCATTTTAGGGACAAATCATCAAAGGATTTTTGACATTGATCTATCCATTCTAAATCACTAATTATAGTAGGATAAACATCAATGCAATGAAGAGAGACTAAGAATTCTAACAATTTTCTAGATGTGATTCATAAGACACATTTATAAGGATTAAGTCTAACTTTATATTTAAGAAAATGATCAAAGATGATAGCGACATTGGAAAGATGATTCTTAAAATGTTTGGATTTATCAATAAGATCATACACATAGGTTTTAATAATTTTATTGATAAGATGATGAAAGATGTGTCATAGCATGCTGGTAAGTGGCTCTAGCATTTTTGAGATCGATGGGCATTTTGACATAGAAATAGGTGCCCCATTATGTGGTGAAAGTAGTCTTATTTTGGTCTTCAAGAGTGACATGAATTTGATTGTATCCTAAGAAACCATCCATAAGATATAAAATTTCGTAACAAGCTGTGCAATTGATGATGACATCTACTGAAGGTAAGTGGAAGTTGTCCTTGGGAAAAACAAAATTAAAATTATGGAAATAAATATAAATGAAAACAACCATAGTGATTGTCTTCCAAATGAGGATAATGTTGAAAACCAATTTAGTATAATCCATTGATTTAATAAATTTAGCATCGATTAATTTGATGATTTCCTTATAACATAAGTTTGAAACTTTAGGCAAAAATTTTATTTGCTTGTAATGCACAGATTTATCATTAGGATACGTAATGATATTATGAACCAAAATTCTAGGGTTAATGTCAGGCATGTCCTCATAGGACCAAGCAAAAGCTTCATGATATATTTCAACTAATAAGCTAAAATTATCATGTTTTATAGGTGAAAACTCTCAAAAAAGTTTAATTAGTCAAGGACAAGATGGGGTACCATATTCAATATGAGTGGTTTCTTCAATAAGCATGACATTATCATCTTGAAAGTGGTATGGTGAATTAGGTAAGGCTGAAATTGGATATGTTTTAAGATCAATGCTAGCAACAAATTTTTTGAATCAATTAATTTTAGTTTTAAAGTTTCCAAGTTTATGATGTTGTTAAGGAAGTTAAGGTTCCCAGGCATGAAATAAATCAAGATTAGCTTCATTTCTAGATAAGGTAGGAAGATGACCATAATAATTGATATCTACTTCAAGATATAGAATTTGATTTCCATGGATATCATATTAAAAATAAATTTGATGGACATCAATTTTCTTAGCATCAAGTATAGTTTTAGGAGTAGAATAAGTAGATGGAGTAGAAGAGATCAAAATATTAGTGGATTTGATGATGGGAGAAAGATTGGCTATAGTGATTGGATCCAAAGGTGTAGGAACTTCTAGATACTTAAAAAGCATAATTTATTCTACCACCCAAGGAGTATAAATAAGAGGAGGATTGATGGGAGGTACATGAGCTTCTAAATCTAAGGTATAATACACAAAAATATTATGCACATTATGATTAAAAGCATGGATTTGGGAAAAAATTTCTTGGTAATGCTGGAGATCCAAGTCTATAGATTGAGCTTTATACATGATATAGTTAACATCATACGCTAGATAAATCATATGATCTTTAGAATTAAGGGGAGTTTCAAAAGGTAAAATCCAAATATTGTTGAATGTATGAGGAGACATGATGAGATGATCATGAAATAATTTATCAACTCCAAAATCATTGCAAGTGAAGGCATATTTTGGTAAAGAAGGCTCTTCATCTTTTTATGGAGGGGGAAAGTCATTAATCTCATCCATGATAGGAATATTAAGGTCTCTTGGTAAGAGAGAAGGAGGAAGCCATTGTAAAATATATGGAGGTGATTGTTAGTATTTCAAGTATATTTTAATTCATTAGGCTCGTCATCATTAAAATTTCCAAGAATAACTTGTAAATCAAGACTCATGCTTATGAACTCAAGTAAAGGAGCATTGTTAATCTTGGGATTTTTAGGAATATGATATTGAGGTTTAGGATTAGGAAGATGAATTCTCCATGGATTGGGATTGGCTTCATGCTTGTCTTGTTTCCCATTATGTAATAATTTAATACATTAACTATGAGAAGAAGCAATGGACCTCATTCAATGAGTCTATGGATGACCAAGAAGGATTTTAAGATAAGGGGATATCAAGGACCATAAGCTCAGTTCAAATGGTCTTATGTCCTATGGTTAATGGTATCTAAATACCACTATGTGGCTTTTGATTAGTCTTATCAAAACCATGACAAGTAAGATAAGTTTGCTTGAGATGATCCTTGTTATAACCAAGTTTTTGTATAAGCCAGAAGGATGTCATAGTAATACTAGATCCTTCATCAACTAAGACTTTTTAGATAAGAGTGGTATTAATGGCTATTTTAATAAAGAGTGGTAGATCATCGACATGAAAAATAATTTCATCATTAATCATGTCTTCTTCAAAAAAATCAATAAAAGGCTTGGAAGAAGGATACGATGTTTCAATAGTGTTGGCATTAGTAGGTTGAGAATAAAGAGAAAGAGATTCTTCATTTATGGAGGATGAATCTTTCATTTTTTGAATTTTTTACATAAGGAATTTATGATGATAAGATGAAGTGTGAACCAACTCCATAAGAGGAATATTACAAGGCATAGAGTTGAGTTATTCAAGAAAATTCCAATGAGATTTAGAAGAACCAACATGAACTTTAAAAGTTAAAGTATTCTTGGAAGGTATAGATGTGGTTGGAGGATCAGAAGGAGGAATTTGTTCCTCAAGGGCTTATAAATCAACATTAGATGTGGTAGTATCTTTAAAAATATGTTCTTCTAAACATGGATTTTTATGCTTGGTAAAAAGATCTCTGTGATCCATTTTGCAATGATAATTGATCTTGGTAGTGTTAACATATTGAGAGTTGTTATAACATTGGTCAGAATTTGAATTCAATGGCACAAACATCATTGACATTTTCTTGATTATTAGAAGAATATTTTGTGGATATTAGAGGTATAATATTTAAAACTTTGCCATTTTTGTGAGGTATCATTGTATTTTTGATGATCAATATTGATCATAGCTTCATGATTAAATGAATCATCAAGCATATAGGATATAAAAATTTTATTGATCCCTTTACATGATTCATGAGAATGCCCAATGTTGGCATTGAAATAGAAAAAAAGATTAGGATCATACCACTTAGGAGGTGCATTAGGATAGATGAAAGGTTTAAAGGGTGGTAAAAATTGTTTCATTTGCTGAACTAAAAGAGGTGTATGAGAAGGTGAAGGAATATTAGTTTTGATAACTCTTTATTTTACTAGTAGAGAATTATTAGCGATAGAATTAGTTGTTTGTAAAGATCATTTAAGTAGTTTACGATTAGGTTCAAATTACTTCATAAGAAAGTCTTGATGTTTAGCTTGATCAAGAACTCCATTATGTGTTTGAGGATAAAAGGTTTAAACCTTGTATTTGAGAGTAGGAGTTAAATCGATGATAAAGAGCTTAAATAAAGTATCATCATTCATGTTATGATTAGATTTATGAGCTTAAGATTTAAATCTTTTGATAAAGTCATGAGCTGACTTAGTGAGAGATTGCTTAGCATTGATGAAGTAGCTAAGAAATATTTTAGGAATATCATTGTTTTGAAACTCTTTAACCAAAGGATTAACCAAATATTCAAGTTACCAAATATAATGTTGGGGAATTTGATTATACCATTCTAATACATCACCAATAAAAGTTTTGACTAAGATTTTAGCAGTGGCAAATGTATTAATTTGGATCTACTCTATGCAAAGGTTGCCAAAGGCTTTAAGAAATGAAGTAAGGCCCTTAGTCCCATCATATTTGATAGTTAGAGATATGTTACCAATATCAATAGAAATAATGATGGGGGATAAATTCTCATTTTGAATGGTTTAAAGCATCTTGTTATTCATTATGGGTTGAGGAATAACAATACCTAAGGCATTACTAAGAGGTTGAGGAATATTATTAGGATTAACTTGAGGGTGAATAGTTAGAGGTTGATTAGCCACATAGATTAAGTGTTGTTGAAGTTGCATCATTTGTTTGGTATTGTAATTTTGCATAATGTTCATTTGTTGAATAACTTGGGCTAAAATTTGGGTTGTATCAAGAGGTGGGTTGGTGTTTATAGGAGTACTCCCCATATTGGTATTAGGGAGAGGATTGATAGAAGAAGGATTACTAATGGGATTGTTATATAAACTTGTATCAATCACTCCCACATTAGTCTAAATATTTTGAGAAGTTTCTTGGTAAGTATAGAAAGGATCAAATTCATCAACTTCATCTTGAGGTGTTATTTACACCATGTTATATTTAATGGATAAAGGAGGATAAGAGGTTCCCCAAGAGTGATGGTGATATTGGGAGGAAAAGAGAGGAATAAATGAACATCCCATTTAATATCTACATGGATTCAAGATATCCAAGAAGATTCTAGTAGGAGATTTTGTTTTGACTGAAGAGAAATGAATAGATTGTAGAATTAGAAGGACGAGGAATTATATTGATAAATAAGAAAATAAAAAAATAGTAAAGGGTGAATTGGGTCAATCCAATACATAAAATAAGGCCCATAAATTATACAAGGTTGACTAGGTTGATCTAGTATAGTGAATAAAGGTAGGAAAAAGATGGAAAAGGAGATGAAAAATATACAGGGTCAACTAGGTCAATTCAATATAGTGAATAGGGGATAAAAAAGATATAGGGTCAATTGGGTCGATCCAGTACAATAGACAGGGAAAAAGAGAAAGATGATAACATATTATGATTTCAGACAAGGTAATTTTTGTATCTAATCTAGAAAAGTAAAATCTAGAAGAAAACAAATAATTAATTGGATCAATGTTGGCTAATCTAATTGAGGTACACAAAAAAAAACCTTATACTAACACTATTTAATGCATGTTTTTTCACACATAATTGAGAAAATAACAAGCAATCAACTTGAAAAGTAAAGAGATAACTAACTGGTTAGCCTGATTATTAATTAGATTATTAAGAATGATTTTAAATGTGATTGAAAGTTTGCTATAAGTAAGGTAATAAATATTAATCTAAGGATGGTTTCAAGTAGTTTGGATTAAAAGGTATTGTAGTGGTAATGATATAGGATTGGTATTGGGGCCTACCCCCTCACTTCACATACCACAACATTAAGGGTGTTAGGTGCGTAGCTAGAATATACCATTAACCATGATTTATATTTAACTAGAGCATCAAGTCAGCTTCCCCCTTGGTGATAAAATCCAAGTAGGTTGGCCTAGGGTGGATAAAATGTTAAATTGCTTGTTTATGTTTTTGTGATTTGGCCATGTGTGCATAAAATAGAAATAGTGAAACTAAGTAATTAATTAAAAATCCCCCAATTAGACTATGTGAACTATTCTAAGCATGAAACAATAGGAAAAGAAAGTGTGAATTAATTAATAATATATATGAGGTTAATTATAACTTTAAAACAAGGTAGAGTGTTGACACTATATGCACAAAATACATAAAAGGGTTGATAGTGTCGACCCTATACTATAGAAGCAAAGTCTAAAAATGAACTAGGTCAGTAGTGTTGATCTAGTTATTTCAGATAACATAAAGAACATATAAAAGGGTTGGCAGTGGTGATTAGTTGAATTTGTAAAGGAAGTTTTAAAGACTATAAAATGTGAAATAAAAGATAAACAAGAAATAAATAGAGATGTATAAAGGAACCTTTGTAGATCAGAGATGTGATGAAGTAAGATTATTGATGAAGAACCTTGAAGTTTGTTTGAGAAACCTACAAATTAGGTTGATAAAATCGATCAAGCTATACATAAACCTAATAAAAAAGTGATAAAACTATAAGGGGTTAACTAGGTTGATCTAGTAGGTTGAATCAGGTGTCTAAAAGGATGGAAACCTATAATGGGTTGATGAGGTTGATCCAATTGCCTATTCTTAGAAACTTGTGCACAAAGAAAAATAGTTGGGTTGATAGAATTGATCCAATATGTCAAAATATATGATAGAAATGATCATCAAAAGAATGAAAAAGTGAAAGAAATCTTGCAAGGGTTAGTTTTACATTAGGTTCACCAGAATGTAATATGAAGATGAATTTGAAATTAAAGCTCATGCTAACAAAAAAGGAAACAAAAATGGAAATGTGAATACAATATAACTAGTGGTGGAATATGATTCATGTCAAGTTAACCAAAATATATGAAATCAAAAATGCATCATATCTATAAATCAATCCTAGCATAGAGAAGATAGAGCACACTTATACTTCTGATTAGGGATACACTTGTTAAGTGGGAGCATGACCAATATGCGTATCCTCTAAACCCAATTATGGGATCACTTGTCACAACACATCATGATAGGAAGGGTTTCAAAGCATACAGTTTAAAAAAATCACTTAACAACCCTAATGGAGTCTTAAGGTTTAAATTATTCACTCTATTCTAATAACAAGAAAGTAAATCTAATCTAGTGCACAACAAAGCTTATGACACAAAGTGGGGTTTAGAAGAAATAAAACAAACATGTATAGGGAACTTCAATTAAAATATGTATGAGTAACACCCTAATACATAAAATATGAAAGATATTATTATTTGAGGCAACACTTATGTTAATTCTATCTTCTAAAAGAGAGGAGAATAAAGTTAGAATATACTTACCTGAATGTGAACCCATCAAGACTCAATCTCTACCTTGGCCAAAAGGGCTTCACAAGAGGTTGTTGTGGTTTCTAAGGATAACTAAGAAAGGCCAAAGCATCCAAGACTTATCCACAAGACTAGAGTCTCCAAATAAGAATCCTAAGATAAGTCTCCTCAAGTATAATGGTGGAAGAGTAGATTATGAAGAATCATGAGTGAATAATAAATCTTGATTGCACATATGAATAATGATCAAAATTATCTTGTATATATAGGTTAATATTGCATTAAATCCTTCAAGGAATGTTGATTGTACAGGGTCGACTAAGTCAACCTAGTATGTTTTTGAGGATAAATCATTAGGTCTAAGCTAGGTCAGCCAAAGGGCTAACAAGCTAAGAAAGTAAATAATAACCCTAAATTATAGTGGGTCGACCTAGTTGACCTAATACAATAGACAATCCAAAAGGAGTTTAAGAAAATAAAAGGAGGAATTGAAAGAGGAAAAGAATAGAGGAGTACTCAAGGGAGGAAAAGTAGCTTAGGGAGTAGATTTATGATCTATTTGGATTGGTAATAATGTGGAAAAAAGGGACAATAACCTTGTGAAGAACCAAAGGTCTTCCCACCCCTTTCTTAATGTACCCCTTAAGGCATGCACTTAGAGATATTGAATCTCAACATGTTCATGCAAGATGTAAAGCGTCAATAATCAATAATAGTTAAAAATATTATGTGTATATATTAATTATGTAATTTTCCTCCTCTTTTTTTATTATATGAGCTATGATAAGGTTATATTATATATATAAATAGTTTTCTTACTACTTCATCCTATCTAAATTAGTATTTTATATTTTATATCAAATTTAATACTACATTTACTAATATTCTTCTTATTACTTTAATTAGTCTAATTGTGTCGACCAATATTGATAAGATAATTTTGGGGATTTTATAAGTAGTTATAAAGTTATAATATGTCATTTTTTAGAATAAATATATCCAAACTATTTTTCTCATGGACATAAATTCACCTTCTTAATAAGAATAGATAATAGGGTTTAAGAGATTACTCTTATGAAAGTCTATTTTTCATAAGGCCTTTGAAGTTTTAAAGGAGAGAAATTGAATAAATAAGATAAACCAATTCTTGAATTCCCAAATTAGGGATTCATAGGTCTTCTTCATTACATATTGTACTTCACCTGCACCATCTCTCATAAAGTGTCACTTATGACAAGGGGGAACATTGATGCATTGAAAATTCAACCCAAGGTAAGTATCTATATCCCTATAATCTTTCTTTATCTACTTTGGTAAAAATATGTGTATTTTTGCATGTGTTATATTGGTATGCTTTGTTTTTCTATATTTAGATTATTGTATGTTATATTTCCATGCTTTTTTACATTTTTTTTACTTATTAGTTACAATCCTTGGTTTATATACCTATTTGTTATGTTATTTAGTTTAGATACATCTTAGTTACTGCATGATGGCATTTATATATTTATCTTATCCATTTTATATCTTAGATCTAGGTTTAGTAATTTATTCACAATTCCATACATAAACTTCCTCATTATATCCCTAATTTCATTACTAAAAATAACTCTTGCATACAACCCCATCATGTTTTACATCACTGCTTATTGAATTTATACTATATATAGTATTTATTCTCCATTATTCTATATTAGATGATGTTTATATTGTTTGACACATTATCCATACATAAATGTTGGTGAACTAAACATGAATCTCACCACATCACTATGTTGGGTCATTTTTTAATTTTCTTAACATTATCAATTTAATTTTCTTACATTCCAATTCCCTTTTTTATATCTTATTATCTCTTCCAATTTTTCAAGTGTACCTTGGTTTACAAATTTACATTCTCCATACATAAATTTTGGTGAAATAAACATGAATCTCACCACATCACTATGTTGGGTCATTTTTTGATTTTCTTAACATTATCAATTTAATTTTTTTACTTGCCAATTCTCTTTTTTATATCTTATTATCTCTTCCAATTTTTCCAATGTACCTTGGTTTACAAATTTAGTTTCCTTTATCATACTTTAATATTATTGTTCCATTCCTACAATGGAATTTTTTACTAGCAACTAAGATGAAGCTAACCAAGGATTTATTGGTTTGTATGGATTAAATTGTAACAATCTTAATGTTATGTCCATTACCAACACTAGAAAAAATTATCAAAATAATTCTGCATGCCATTTTTTAGTCTCTAAATAAAATTCTTCCATTTATTTTAATATGTATATGACTAGAAAAACATGTTAATCCTAACCATATTATCAATACATGATTTAGGTCTATAAGGTTACCCCTCAAAGAATTTGATTTTGAAGGTGAATTAAAAGACTATAGTGAGTACTATTCTAAAATGCAATTATTCCTTCAATAACATCTTGAACATGCAGGAAAATCCCAAGAATAAATCCATGTTCTTATGATGCCTCCTTATATTGGGACTCCTTTCAAGTATAATTTATTTACACAACTTTGGAAATACAATTCAATAGTTACTCCAATCCTTGTTCATTTTCCATCCCTAATTTAGCTATAATAATGGGTGGGGCAATCTTTAGTGCTCTAAATTTAAATATTAACCCAAATTCAATATCTAGTGAGATGAAAACATTTCATTGTAGTCAACATACAACTCAATAATCTCACATCAATAAAAAACACCAAATATTAAATAATTAATATTGAGGTTCTAAAATAAATTGTGTAATATGAAAATAACTAGCTCTAATAAATAAATTATTGCATATGAATAACTATTCTAAACAAAATCAGTTGGGAAATCCAAATCAATGTCCCCCAAACCCCTTTCCCCCCTTAAGGATAATATTTGAAACCCAATCTCATAACTTCCCTTCATAATAAGGTCATAAATAATCTTAAAGTTAAATATTTAGCTCCTAAAAATACAAGCATGGACATAGGAGGAATCACTTAAACCATCATATATAAAGGATATATTTATCTTTCTTTGCATCTTAAAGAATTTAGGCTTCTTTACAAATATTGGCTCAATCTTAACACTTATGTAGCTACTAAAATACTTGAAAAAAAAAATAACATGTAATATTATAGAATCGTATAATGAAATCAAGCCTAGATATATTACCAAATTATAAGGCTTAGTGAATGCATTACTTTAAAAAATCCAATATCATGATATACCTAAAAATAATTTGGATAACTTCATCAATTGTAAATAATTAGAGAATGAATATGTTTATGATTTCATAAAGTGATGGAAATCATTATCTAGCCAATCCAAGCCTAACATGTCCAAATATAACCTATTCAATATTTTTAGAACTACCATATAGCTATAACTATAATGTTAGGTCCTATCCTAAATCATTAGAAGAAACCTTCGATCGAGCGAAAAGATAGGATCATCTAATGAGAATTTTAGATTCCTCAAACTAAATAAAATACATGAATTATTATGATAAATAATATAAATAAGAAAACTATTTATGATGGTATCAATGAAATTTATTATCACAGTTTTGAATCTAAGATGGTTATTCATGCAATCATGCTAGGTGGTTCGCAATGTATGACATTTTTCAAAAACAAATTATGTATCCATTTTCAACCACCTCCTCCTTTAAACCATAAAAATAATAAAAATAAAATTGTTAATATTAAGGAGCATAGGAGAAATATTCCTATATTCCAAACAAAAAAATTGGATTCCTAATGTTCAAAATTGCAATCATGTGATATGTAAAAAAAAAATTATTTCATGCTAATTGCAGTCACTATCATGATAAATTTTTTTCCCTTCATGCTTTAACATATGATTTCCTACTTGATCATGATTTTTACCATGACATTATGTAAGGAAAATCTTTAACTTATCTTATTTTTTTACCTTCCAATACACTATCCATGTCCTTGGGGTGATAGATAATACTCAATTATGGCATGGGATGCCTATTTTGTTTTCATGACTCTTATATAGTTTTATTTAATTTATGTGATGTTCTTAGTAAATCTAGATGATTCTTCAATATTAATTATATGCATAATTATATGTCATTACTAGTTAATCTAGCATATTTATACCAAATTTTTTTAGTATATGGGTGCTTAAACCTTGACATGATGATATTACCTCATTTGATATATTGATATGTGGTGGTTTTTTAGATGTTATGATGTATGTGTTACATGCTTATACATGTCACTTGATATTTTTCCCATTCAATTTCTTTAGCTATATTAGGAGAGATAAATTATATATGTGCATTGATGTTTAAGGGTGAGGTTGCCTTTCATAAACTCTTAACCTATCCTCTAAGGAAGAAATTAGGCCACTCACATCAATCATCTCACTTGTGAGTCTTTTCCCATTGGATTTCTCAATAGGTTCCCATTATATTTTAACCAAATATAATTCATATCTCACCTTATGAATAAGATGAATAGGAACATCTTGACCACATACCCTTTGTGTGTCAAGATCCAAGATATACCTCTCATATCCCAAGAGTGTTTTCTTAAAGGTAGAAATGGATTAACTTGAGAAGTGGCTAGATTGACTAGGAGAAGAAATATATTGAGAAGGTTGGATATATGATTGATAGACTTATTGAATGTCCTAATACACTTCATTTTGAAGCTAGTACACTTCATGATATATATGATTAAGAACTTGCTCTTGTTGATAGGGGATGGCACAAGCTTGAAATGTCTCACTAACTTGTGTAAAATAAATATCAACACCAAATTTATCCATGAAACCTCATTGAAAGAAATACCACAAATAGATAAGTTACCAGCAATATTCAAAAGGAAACTTGGGATACTTAACTAGCTAATGTATCCTTAAAGTTACCATTGATGTTTGAATAGATTACTCCAAAGGCTGATTTTTGAAAGACAACACCAAAAATATTTTAACTTCTTTGACCAAGAGTCCACTTGCAATGCCAAAAAATATTTTCACTTTGATTTACACCCTTTGAGGAGATGAAAAATATCTCCTCATCTAAGTGTCACAATGGAAACACCTCTAGGCTTGTGGGTAGCCTAAGGATGAGGTAAATATTTAGATAGGGCTAGCTCCCTTGATGTACCACATTAGATCATAAATACACAAACTTTTAGGGGTAAAGTGAGAGAGAATTTAAAGAAACATATTCTAAGGGAGGTTATACACTAAATATTATGATGACTTCCAACTAGCTTCATGTTACACATGAAATCAAGGGATAAACTAAACATACACTTCTCCAATCTACATCTTCTCACATCAATGTTACATTCTAAGGTTATGGATGAATGTGAAAATATAAGAGGAATAGACAAGAGTAATTTGATGGAAATAATGAATAGACTAACTCACTCAGTCTTTGACATTTTCTATAAAACATCACATGCCTTGCAAGAAGTTTCTAACTACAAATAGGATTCAAGAATGAGACAACATGCTAAGGAATCCATAGTCTTAACTAAGAAAGATTAAAAGTTCAAGTAAAACACATTAATAAAAGTCATGAAGAGGTAAAAATAAGTAGTATTATTGATAAAATGTTATGTAAATGAGCAAGGCTTCACCATACTCAATTGTATCATACGTTATAATGGCCAAAATGGCTAGTTCTTATAGAACTAGAGAGAGAGAGAGAGAGAGAGAGAGAGAGAGAGAGAGAGAGAGAGAGAGAGAGAGAGAGAGAGAGAGAGAGAGAGAGAGAGAGAGAGAGAGAGAGAGAGAGAGAGAGAGAGAAGTTCAAGGGTCAAAAGTACACTTATAAATATAAGAGATTTGGTTACTTGTGCATGAAAATATTATATTTGATGAACTATGCAAGGTTAGGAATCCCAAGTGACCATCCAAGTCATTAAACTCTTGCAAAGTGGCATAAAACTCCTTGTTCTGGCTCAAAAAAACTACCTTCATGATTATCCCTATTTAAATGCCTTATAACTAATTAGGAATAAGTACAATTATTTTAATGAATTTAAATGGTTTTATTCATGCATCTCCATGCATTGGTCATAGGCCTAGTCATCTAGAATCATCTAGAAGTGATCCATCATCTACAGTCCAGATAACTCCTCTTTCATGCACCTTGCACACTTGGCCTAAAATTTGGATTTATTTTACCATGTAAATCCATGGGAAAGAGTTTATGACAATTTTAAAGACCATATATTTCATTATAAACATTAGGCACACCTTAAAATTACCCCACTTGAAGTTTTCCACCCTCTTCACTAGCTTGTCCAATATGCTAGTTTTGACTGGCTAAGATGGATCTATTTGTTTGCATAGTTATAAATTTTTATAAGGAATTAAATTTACATATGGATTTATGAAAATTATTTATATTTTCCCTAAACTTTATTTCATCTCTTGAAACCTCTTGTAGCTTGCAAAACACACCAATAGTCAAGAAGACCCTATTTCTCACCCCATCCATATATTTTTGTACAACTAAAAAAGAATAGGATGAGGCCTAAGTTATTCCTCTACAATTTATAATATATTTCATGGTCAAACTATGGCATCTATATAGCTCTCCAAGCTTGTTTTCTCCATTAAGTTTTGACTGAGGGTTTAGTAGGGTTTTACGTAGTTTTTAGTATTAAGCATTATTCACAAAGTTTTGACATTTAACTTGATAATAAATTACAAAAACCTAATTTTTATGGACCATAATAAGCCCTAAAAAATCCTTTTTTTCCCATGCAAACTCTTAAAGGAGATATGAACACTTGAAGTCACCTATTTGAGTTCTTCCTTCCATTCTAATAGGCCTAATGTTGTCTAAGGTCCCAAAATTGGCTTATTTATGTTTTATTTACCTTAAAAAATATTTATCACCTATTTATTAACCCCAAAAACATGATATAATATTTTTAAATACTCATATCATGCAGAAAGTGAAGGTGATTCCTCATTTGGGCATTACACTTAATGTTGGCCTTATAGCCTATCTGTACCTCAAAGCCTAAAATGACCTTTGGTGGTTTTAATTAACTATTTATATCTGAAACACACATATAATTCCTCCATATAAATGTTCCAATACATCAAAAAGTTCACTTAGATCTATAATTTAAAGTGACCTCTTGTTTGGCCTCTAGGCATAACTATGCCTCATGAACTTGTTTACACTTTTGAGGATCTAGGACACCTTGTTTGGTTTCATATTCATGTGCCTAATTTATTACATGTATATAATTTTATTTAATAATATCATATCCTCCATGAAATTTATATATAACCATGGTCCATCCTTTATCTCTCATTCCTCAAAACTATCAATTAGTGCACCTAGGGAAGTGCCCTTTGTTTGAGACAAAAAAGATGACACTTCCCCTATTTTATAGATAGGATATATGGTTAAGGATATTCCCCAATTTATGGAGAAATTATAAACCAAGGAACATATTTTTATCATGTCTATAAACCCCTCAAATCCTTCAAACCTTGAGGTAGACTGCATGGAAGTTGGACTGTACATAGTTTGTTAGTGTAGACTATGAACTATATGTTTGGAGCCCTTTGTTGGATTTATTCCCAATAAAAATAGGATATGGAGGTAAAAATAGTCAAAAATAATGATCTCATAGTTTTTATTTATCACTAAAACCCATTATATACTCTCTGAATGTACCTTGAACTCATGAACTGAGTCCTTCCTATTCTGACTATGTTTTTCCTTAATGACTCCTACCTGTAGGTACATTTTTACTGATTAGAAAAAAATGGAAATATGTAGTAATTTACTTAGGCTATCCATTATGATATATTATTTACCTTAAATCATTAATTTCATTCTTGGGATAGACTTCCTCTTTAGTATCTCAAACTTGTTCACTACCCTTCTCGGTCAACATAGTCAACTGTGATGAGGTAGATGAAACCTTGTATGTTTTGATTTGCATTAGTCATGATGTTTGAAAGTTTTATATGAATAATTATAGTCATATATACAATAAATTAACCTTATATTCACTTTTTATTAGATAATATATCATCAAACCCTTTGCTTGAGTCAATAACTACCTCCCAAATGTAGCTATTTTGTTCATAGAAAGACACCTATAGGTGTTTATGAAGACTGAAATTATACATTACAATATCATGTTGATGCTCTTCATACAATTTTTATATGATTAAAACAATTAAAACATTATATCCATGAATTTTTTTTCATTATTTCTCCTTAGGGTGTTAAAAGGCCATTCACAACTATACGCATGTAGATGCTAATGGAGTATTTTAGTGTTTTTAAGGGTAACATCAAAGCCTCAAACAACCTCTTTCCACTTAATCTCTTTCTATAATCCTTTGTATATCTATTTTATATACTAGAGTAAACATGGTACACCTCTTTAGATGATTTGGAACACTTTGTAATCATATTTTAATAGGTTTACAAAAACCCCCTAGAGCTCTATTTTATCATTTTAGGGAAATTTTCCCTAAACTTAGTTTCTCCTTGCTAGAAGGTGATTTCAACTTGGTCAAGGAATATATAACTTTAAAACTTGCATATTAGTATCATTTAAATATTTTGTGTTTAAAACAAGTTTTACCACCCGTCTTTCATTTCAAAAATGGTTCCTTAACCCCTATTAAACCACCTGTAGGTGTGGATTGTTAGTGGATACAAATAGTGGGTAGAACATGGGAAATATGTATTTCTTTAGACTTCTTTAGCTGTTGTATCTTCATCTCAAAAAATGGAATGTATTATTCATGTTTCAAAGGGCCTTAAAACATCACCAAGCCATTCACCATGGTATAATGTCATCAAGATCTCATGTAGGTGTACATTGGTTGTATGTAAGTGAGTGTGGAATATAACAACAAAGGTAGATAAAAGGCCTCAAAGGCACTAAATCTCATTTAAAACCTATAAATTACATGATTTACACCAAGAACACCTTGAAACAAGTTCCAACACATCTTTTCCAATGTGAAAACCACTTACACATATCTAGAACAAGGTAGGCAGGAGTTTCTCATGACTAATTGGCATGGTGAATGAGCTTATGAGCACACTTGTCTCTTCATAAATAATAAAATTAAATATCCCAAGATTCTAATGATTGTAAAAAGATAATAAAAATTCAATACAAATTCATGTATAGGATGAACAATATTATACAAGTGATTATAAGTGAAGTTAGGCATAAAGTTGACTGTGAGAGATGGCAAGGCTACAAGCTTCCCAAACATGATATTGTGAAACCAAAACATGGAAATAAGTATTTATATGACCCTCATACCAATGTAACATCATTT
Organism: Torreya grandis; assembly: GCA_037957365.1. Lineage (NCBI taxonomy): Eukaryota > Viridiplantae > Streptophyta > Pinopsida > Cupressales > Taxaceae > Torreya > Torreya grandis. The sequence continues at coordinate 303,871 of JARHVA010008518.1, read as the reverse complement.
ACCAACTATAAAAGACATTTAAAAGAAAAAAACACTTTGCAAACAAGAAGAACTTTGACTAATACTGCACATGGTGGCATCTTCCTATAGCATGGAATAACTTTCTCATAAAAATATTATGAAACATGAAAATAATAATGGAAACCATATAATAAGGTAGCCAAAAAAATTTGGAGTCAACATCAATTTTTGGTTTATATGAATTTGACCAAAATGGAGCAAAACCTATAGAGTGCATGAAATAACTAATAGAAAAGTATAGTCAACTTCAAAAGGATGATTCATAAATAAAATTTGATAAATATTTTCACTATTAATATTTAAATTTAGGCCTATTATTTTAATATCACCTCCCAAAATCATTTTCTCTAAAACCTCTTCAATTATCCATACTACACACAAACCTAAAGGTCAATTTTATATGTCTAGGAAAGCAAAGATGGAGTAGAATAGTTTTGGCTTAAAAATGGAAATTAAAAATCATGTGAAGAATTTAGATGAGTGTGAGGAATATTAATAGGCATTCCATGATATTTTTCTATGTGGCACACCTCCCCATGAGTCGTACAAGTGCCAAATGCTCTCTTTTTCAATTAGATTCTTGAACTTTAGTTATACAACCTAAACTATTATGATTTAATTGACATTATTGATAAGTAAAATAACATATTTCATGATTTAAATGAAGACAAAACACTTGGTCACCTTGGTAAATGTTCCATTTGTATTTATGACCCTTAAAATCCTACTAAATGACCCAAAATGACAAATTCACTAATATAACTAAAACCAAGGTTAGGATGAAATTAAATGCCATCAAATAACATATAATACACCCCAAAAAAATAAATTATACCCCCTAAAACATATAAAACTTATATTTTTACCTATAGGTCTCCCAATTTGAACTAAAAGTCAAATTTGGTCAATAACTTGATTAAGACCTTTAATGTAAAGAATATTACTATATGGAAGGTCATCTTGAAGGGAAGAAGTGGATGGAATGGGAGATATATAAAATTTCATAGTTATTAGTTGACCTTTTACATCTTTTTGAGTGATGATGTGAAGATCAAATTCCATAATGAGGACCATCCATTTTCCAATTCTATCTCTAGGAAGAAAGGATTTGGAGAATAAATGACAAAGGGGGTCAGAATGAATAATGAAATAAGTAGTTTCGTAAGGCATATAGTGATGAATATTTTTAGCTACAAAATATATAGCAAGGCAATCATTCTCAATTTTGATATAATATGTTTCATAATCAATTAGGCCTTGGCTAATGTAGTAGATAGCATACTCTCTTAAAGTATCATCTTGTTCAACAAAGCATTGCCCCAACTAAAATAAGTGTGGAAGAAGTATATAAAATCAAAGGTTTATCATTAGAATGAGGAATAAGTGTAGGTGGATAAATCAAAGAATCTTTCATGTTATCAAAGGCTTTTTGACATGGATCTACCCATTCTAAAGCAGTAATTTTCTTTAAAAGGGAATTAATAGAGTTATTTGATATGCCATTTTAGGGAAAAATAATCAAAGGATTTTTGATATGGATCTATCCATTCTAAAGTACTAATTCTAGTAGGATAAACATTAATGCCATGAAGAGAAACTAAGAATCCTAACAATTTTCTAGATGTGATTCAAAAGACACATTTGTAAGGATTAAGTCTAACTTTATATTTAAGAAAATGATCAAAGATGATAGGGATATTGGAAAGATGATTCTTACAATGTTTGGATGTAAAAATGAGATCATACACATAGGTTTCAATAATTTTATTGATAAGATCATGAAAGATGTGTCATAGCATGTTGGTAAGTGGCTCTGGCATTTTTAAGATCGATGAACATTTTGACATAGAAATAGGTGCCCCATTATGTGGTGAAAGTAGTCTTATTTTGGTATTCAAGAGTGATATGAATTTGATTATATCCTAAGAAACCATCCATAAGATATAACATTTCATAACAATTTGTGGAATCGACGATGACATCTATTGAAGGTAAGTGGAAGTTGTCCTTGGGAAAAAAAGATTAAGATTGTGGAAATCAATATAAATGCAAACAACCATAGTGATTGTCTTCCAAACAAGGATAATGTTGAAAACCCATTTAGAATAATCCACTGATTTAATAAATTTAGCATCGATTAATTTGATGATTTCCTTATAACATAAGTTTGAAACTTTAGGCAGAAATTTTATTTGCTTTTAATGCATAGACTTAGCATTAGGATAAGTAATGATATTATGCACCAAAATTCTAGGGTTAATGTCAGGCATGTCCTCATAAGACCAAGCAAAAGCTTCATTATATATTTCATAAATAATAATCTAAAATTTTCATGTTTTATAGGTAAAAAATCTCAAAAAAATATAATTAGTCAGGGACAAGATGGGGTACCATATTCAATGTGAGTGGTTTCTTCAATAAGAATGAAATTATCATCTTGAAAGTGGTATGGTGAATTAGGTAAGGCTGAAATTGGATTTGTTTTAATATCAATGCTAGCAACAAGTTTTTTGAATCAAGGATTTTTAGTTTTAAAGTTTCCAAGTTTATGATGTTGTCAAGGAATGGTTCTTAGGCATGAAGTAACTCAAGAATAGCTTCATTTCTAGATAAGGTAGGAAGAGGACCATAATAATTTACATCTACTTCAAGATATAGAATTTGATTTCCATGGATATCATATTCAAAATGAATTTGATGGACATTAGTTGTCTTAACATCAAGTGTAATTTTAGGAGTAAAATAAGTAGATGGAGTAGAAGAGATCAAAATATCAGTGGATTTGATGATGGTAGAAATATTGGATATAGTGATTGGATCCAAAGGTGTAAGAACTTCTAGATATTCAAAAATCATAATTTGTTCTACCACCCAAGGAGTATCAATAAGAGGAGGATTCATGGGAGGTACATGACCTTCTAAATCTAAGGTACAATACACAAAAATAGTATGCACATCCTAATTAAAAGGATGGATTTGGGAAAAAAAAATTGGTAATGATGGAGATCCAAGTCTATATATTGAGCTTGGGACATGATATAGTTATTATCATATGCTAGATAAATCATACAATCTTTAGAATTAGGGGAAGTTTCAAAGGGTAAAATCCCAATATTGTTGAATGTATGAGGAGACATGATGAGAGGATCATGAAATAGTTTATCCACTCCAAAATCACGTCAAGTGAAGGAATATTTTGGTAAAGAAGGCTCTTCATCATTTCATGGAGGGGGAAAGTCATTAATCTCATCCATGATAGGAATAGTAAGGCCTATTGGTAAGAGAGAAGGAGGAAGCCATTGTAAAATATATGGAGGTAATTGGTAGTATTTTAAGTATATTGTAATTCATTAGGCTCGTCATCATTAAAATTTTTAATAATAACTTGTAAATCAGGACTCATGTTCATGAACTCAAGTAAAGGAGCATTGTTAATCTTGGGATTTTTAGGAATATGATATTGAGGTTTAGGATTAGGAAGATGAATTCTCCATGGATTGGGATTGGCTTCATGCTTGTATTGTTTCCCACTATGTAATAATTTAATAAATTAACTATGAGAAGAAGTAATGGACCTCATTTGGTGAGTCTATGTATGACCAAGAAGGATTTTAAGATAAGGGGCTATCAATGACCATAAGCTTAGTTTAAACGGTCTTAGGTCCTATGGTTAATGGAATCCAAATACAACTAAGTGGCTTTTGATTATTCTTATCAAAACCATGACAAGTAAGATAAGTTTGCTTGAGATGATCCTTGTTATAACCAAGTTTTTGTATAAGCCACAAGGATGTCATAGTAATACTAGATCCTTCATCAACTAAGACTTTTTAGATAAGAGTGGTATTAATGGCTATTATAATAAATAGTGGTAGATCATCGACATGAAAAATAATTTCATCATTAATCATGTCTTCTTCAAAAAACTCAATAAAAGGCTTGGAAGAAGGATATGAGGTTTCAATAGTGTTGACATTAGTAGGTTGAGAATAAATAGAAAGAGATTCTTCATTTATGGAGGATGAATCTTTCATTTTTTTTAATTTGTTACATAAGGAATTTCCGATGATAAGATGAAGTGTGAACCAAATCCATAAGAGGAATCTTACAAGGCATAGAGTTGAGTTCTTCAAGAAAATTCCAATGATATTTAGAAGAACCAACATGAACTTTAAAAGTTAAAATCTTCTTGGAAGGTATAGATGTGGTTGGAGGATCAAAAGGAGGAATTTTTGCCTCAAGTGATTTTGAATCAACATTAGAGGTGGTAGTATCTTTAAGAAGTTGTTCTTCTAAAGGTGGATTTTTATGCTTCATAAAAAGATCTTTGTGATCCATTTTGCAATGATAAGTGACCTTGGTAGTGTTAACATATTGAGAGTTGTTATAACATTGGTCATAATTGGCATTCAATGGCATAAACATCCTTGACATTTGCTTGATTATTAGAAGAATATTTTTGGTTATTAGAGGTATAAGCTTTAAAACTTTGCCATTTTTGGGAGGTATCAATGTATTTATGATGATGAATATTGATTATAGCTTCATGATTAAATGAATCATCAAGCATATAGGATATAAAAATTTTATTGATCCCTCTACATGATTCATGAGAATGCCCAATGTTGGCATTGAAATAGAAAAAAAGATTAAGATCATACCACTTAGGAGGTGCATTATGATAGATGAAAGGTTTTAAGGGTGGTAAAAAATGTTTCATTTGCTAAACTGAAAGAGAAGTATGAGAAGGTGAAGGAATATTAGTTTTGATAACTCTTTATTTTGATAGTAGAGCATTATTAGTGATAGAATTAGATGTTTGTAAAGATGCTTTATGTAGTTTAGGATTAGGTTCAAATTACTTCATAAGAAAGTCTTGATGTTTAGCTTGATCAAGAACTCCATTATGTATTTGAGGATCAAAGGTTTAAACCTTATATTAGAGAGTAGGAGTTAAATCCATGATAGAGAGCTTAAATAAACTATCATAATTCATTTTAGGATTAGCTTTATGAGCTTAAGATTTCCATCTTTTGATAAAGTCATGAGCTGACTTAGTGAGAGATTGCTTAGCATTGATGAAGTAGCTAATAAATTTTTTAGGAATATCATTGTTTTGAAACTTTTTAACCAAAGGATTAACCAAATATTCAAGTTGCCAAATATAATGTTGGGGAATTTGATTATACCATTCCAATACATCACCGGTAAAATTTTTTACTAAGAGTTTAGTAGTGGCAAATGTATTAGTTTGGATCTACTCTTTGTACAGGTTGCCAAAGGCTTTAATAAATGAATCAATATCCTTAATCCCATCATATTTGATAGTTAGAGATATGTTACCAATATCAATAGAAATAATGAAGGGGGATAAAGTCTCATTTTGAATGGTTTGAAGCATCTTGTTATTGATTATGGGTTGAGGAATAACAGTACCTAAGGCATCCCTAAGAAGTGGAGGAATATTATTAGGATTAACTTGAGGATGAATAGTTAGAGGTTGATTAGCCACATAGATTAAGTGTTGTTGAAGTTGCATCATTTGCATGGTATTGGAATTTTGCATAATGTTCATCTATTGAATGACTTAGGCTAAATTTTGGGTTGTATCAAGGGGTGGGTTGGTGTTTATAGGAGTACTCCCCATATTGGTATTAGGGAGAGGATTGATATAAGAAGGATTACTAATGGGATTGTTAGATAAACTTGTATCAATCACTCCCACATTAGTTTGAAGATTTTGAGAAGTTTCTTAGTAAGTATAGAAAGGATCAGATCCATCAACTTCATCTTGAGGTGTTATTTACACCATGTTATATTTCATGGATGAAGGAGGATAAGAGGTTCCCCAAGAGTGATGGTGATATTGGGAGGAAAAGAGAGGAAGAAATGAACATCCCATTTAATATCTACATGGATTCAGGATATCCAAGAAGATTTTGGTAGGAGATTTTGTTTTAACTGAAGAGAAATGAATAGATTATAGAATTATAAGGATAAGGAATTATATTGATAAAAAAGAAAATAAAAAAATAGTAAAGGGTCAATTGGGTCAATCCAATACATAAGATAAGGCCCATAGATTATACAGGTTCGACTAGGTTGATCTAGTATAGTGAATAGAGGTAGGAAAAAGATGGAAAAGGAGATGAAAAGTATACAAGGTCAACTAGGTCAATTCAATATAGTGAATAGGGGATGAAAAAGATATAGGGTCAACTAGGTCGATCCAATATAATAGATAGGGAAAAAGAAAAAGATGATAACAAATTATGTTTTGAGACAAGACAATTTTTGTATCTAATGTAGGAATGCAAAATCTAGAAGAAAACAAACAATTAATTGGATCAATGTTGGCTAATCCAATTGAGATACACAAAATAAAACATTATACTAACACTAGTTAATGCAAGTTTTTTTGCACACAATTGAGAAAATAACAATAAATCAACTTGAAAAGTAAAGAGATAACTCACTAGTTAGCATAATTATTAATTAGATTATTAAGAATGATTTTAAATGTGATTGAATGTTGGCTATAAGTAAGGTACTAAATATTAATCTAAGGAGGGTTACAAGTAGTTTGGATTGAAAGGCACTATAGTGGTAATGATATAAGATTGGTATTGGGGCCTGCCCCCTCACTTCACATACCACAACGATAAGGGTGTTAGGTGCGTAGCTAGAACATACCATTAACCATGATTTATACCTAACTAGATCATCAAGTCAGCTTCCCCCTTCATGATGAAATCCAAGTAGGTTGGCCTAGTTTAGATAAAATATTAAAGTGCTTGTTTATGTTTTTTGATTTTGCCATGTGTGCATAAAATAGAAATAGTGAAACTAAGTAATTAATTAAAAATCCCCCAATTAGACTATGTGAACTATTCTAAGCATGAAACAACAGGAAAAGAAAGTGTGAATTAATTACTAATAGATATGAGGTTAATTCTAACTTTGAAACAAGGTATAGTGTTGACACTATATGCACAAAATACATAATAAGGTTGATATGGTCGACCCTATATTATAGAAGCAAAGTCTAAAAATGAACTAGGTCGGTAGTGTTGATCTAGTTATTTCAGATAGCACAAAGAACATAGAAATGGGTTGGTAGTGGTGATTAGTTGAATATGTAAAGGAATCTTTAAAGACTAAAAAATGTGAAAGAAAAGATAGAAAAGAAAGAAATAGAGATGTATAAAGGAACCTTTGTAGATCAGAGATGTGATGAAGCAAGATTATTGATGAAGAACCTTGAAGTATGCTTGAGAAACCTACAAATTAGGTTGATAAAATTGATCAAGCTATACATGAACCTACTAATTTTTTTTTTAAAACTATAAGGGGTTAACTAGGTTGACCTAGTAGGTTGAATCAAGTGTCTAAAAGGATGGAAACCTGTACTGGGTTGGTGAGGTTAATCCAATTTCCTATTCTTGGAAACTTGTGCACAATGAAAAATAGTTGGGTTGATAGAATTGATCTAATATGTCAAAATATATGATAGAAATGATGATCAAAAGAATGAAAAAGTGAAATAAATATAGCAAGGGTTAGTTTTACATCAAGTTCACTAGAATGTAATATGAAGATGAATTTGAAATTAAAGCTCATGCTAACAAGAAAAGAAATAAAAATGGAAATGTGAATGTGAATACAATATAACTAGTGGTGGAATATGATTCATGTTGAGTTAACCAAAATATATGAAATCAAAAATGCATAATATCTATAAATCAATACTAGCATAGAGAAGATAGAGCATACCTATACTTTTGATTAGGGATACACTTGTAAGTGGGAGCATGACCAATATGTGTATCCTCTAGACCCAATTAGGGGATCACTTGTCATAACACATCATGATAGGAAGGGTTTCAAAGCCTACAGTCTAACAAAATCACATAACAACCCTAATGGATTCCTAAGGTTTAAATTATTAACTCTATTCTAATAACAAGAAAGTAAATCTAATCTAGTGCACAACAAAGCTTGTGACACAAAGTGGGGTTTAGAAGAAATAAAACAAACATGCATAGGGAACTTAAATTAAAGTATGTAAGAGTAACACCCTAATACATAAAATATGAAAGATATTATTATTTCAGCCAACACTTATGTTAATTATATCTTCTAAAAGAGAGGAGAATAAAGTTAGAATATACTTACCTAAATTTGAACCCATCGAGACTCAATATCTACCCTGGCTAAAAGGGCTTCACAAGAGGTTGTTGTGGTTTTTAAGGATAACTAAGAAAGGCCAAAGCATCCAAGACTTATCCACAAGACTAGAGTCTATAAATAAGAAACCTAAGATAAGTCTCCTCAAGTATAATGGTGGAAGAGTAGATTATGAAGAAGCATGAGTGAATAATAAATCTGGATTTCATATATGAATAATGACCAAAATGATCTTTTATATATAGGTGAATATTGCATTAAATCCTTCAAGGAATGTTGATTGTACAGGGTCGACTGAGTCAACCTAGTGTGTTTTTGAGGATAAATCATTAGGTCTAAGCTAGGTCAGCCAAAGGGCTAAAAATCTAAGAAAGTAAATAATAACCCTAAATTATACTGGGTTAACCTAGTTGACCTAATACAATAGACTATCCAAAAGGAGTTTAAGATAAGAAAAGGAAGAATGGAAAGAGGAAAAGAATAGAGGAGTACTCAAGGGAGGAAAAGTAGCTTAGGGAGTAGTTTTAGGATCTATTTGGATTGGTAATAATGTGGCAAAAAGGGACAATAATCTTGTGTAGCACCATAGGTCTTCCCACCCCTTTCTTAGGGTACCCCTTAAGGCATGCACTTAGAGATATTGAATCTCAACATGTTTCTGCAAGATGTAAAGCGTCAATAATCAATAATAGTTAAATATATTATGTGTATATAGTAATTATGTAATGTTCCTCATCTTTTTTTATTATATGAGCTATGATAAGGTTATATTATATATATAAATATTTTTCCTACTACTTCATCCTATCTAAATTAATATTTTATCTTTTATATCAAATTTATACTACATTTACTAATATTCTTCTTAGTACTTCGATTAGTCTAATTGTGTTGACCAATATTGATAAGATAATTTTGGGGATTTTATAAGTAGTTATAAAGTTCTAATATGTCATTTTTTAGAATAAATACATCCAAACTATTTTTCTCACAGACATAAATTCACCTTCTTAATAAGATTAAACAATATGGTTTAGGAGATTACTCTTGTGAAAGTCTATTTTTCATAAGGCCTTTGAAGTTTTAAAGGAGAGAAATTGAATAAGATAAACCAATTCTTGGATTCCCAAATTAGGGATTCATAGCTCTTCTTCATTACATCTTGTGCTTCACCTGCACCATCTCTCATAAAGTGTCACTTATGACAAGGGGGGACATTGATGCATTGACAATTGAACCCAAGGTAAGTATCCATATCCCTATAATATTTCTTTGTCCACTTTGGTAAAAATATGTGTATGTTTGTATGTGTTATATTGGTATGCTTTAATTTTCTATATTTAGATTATTGTATGTTATATTTCCATGCTTTGTGACATTTTTTGTACTTATTGGTTACAATACTTGGTTTATATACCTATTTGTTATGTTATTTAGTTTAGATACATCTTAGTTACTACCCGATGGAATTTATATATTTATCTTATCCATTTTATATCTTAAATCTAGGTTTAGTACTTTATTCACAATTCTATACATAAACTTCCTCATTATATCCCTAATTTCATTACTAAAAATAACTCTTGCGTACAACCCCATCATGTTTTACATCATGACATATTTAATTTATACTATATATAGTATTTATTCTCCATTATTATATATTAGATGATGTTTATATTGTTTGACACATTTTCCATACATAATTTTGGTGAACTAAACATGAATCTCACCACATCACTATGGCTGGGTCATTTTTTTATTTTCTTCACATTATCAATTTAATTTTCTTACATTCCAATTCTCTTTTTTATGTCTTATTATCTCTTCCAATTTTTCAAGTGTAACTTGCTTACAAATTTACATTCTCCATACATAAATTTTGGTGAACTAAACATGAATCTCACCACATCACTATGTTGGGTCATTTTTTGATTTTCTTAACATTATCAATTTATTTTTTTTACTTGCCAATTCTCTTTTTCATATCTTATTATCTCTTCAAATTTTTCAAGTGTACCTTGGTTTACAAATTTATTTTCCTTTAACATACTTTAATGTTATTGTTCCATTCCTACAATGGAATTTTTTAATAGTAGCTAAGATGAAGCTAACCAAGGATTTGTTGGTTTCTATGGATTAAATTGTAACAATCTTAATGTTATGTCCATTACCAACACTAGAAAAAATTATCAAAATAATTTTGCATGCCATTTTTTAGTCTCTAAATAAAATTCTTCCATTTATTGTAATATTTATATGACTAAAAAAACATGTTAATCCTAACCATAATGTCAATACATGATTTAGGTCTAGAAGGTTACCCCTCAAAGAATTTGATTTTGAAGGTGAATTAAAAGACTATAGTGAATAGTATTCTAAAATGCAATTATTCCTTCAATAACATCTTGAACACATAGGAAAATCCCAAGAATAAATCCATGTTCTTATGATGACTCCTTATATTGGGACTCCTTTCAAGTATAATTTATTTACACAAATTTGGAAATATAATTCAATAGTTACTCTAATACTTATTCATTTTCCATCCCTAATTTAGCTATAATCATGGTAGGGGCAACCTTTAGTGCTCTAAATTTAAATATTAACCCAAATCCAATATCTAGTGAGATGAAAACTTGTCACTCTAGTCAACATACAACTCAATAATCTCACATCAATAAAAAAACACCAAATATTAAATAATTAATATTGAGGTTCTAAAATAAATTGTGTAATATGAAAATCACTAGCTATAATATATAAAATATTTCATATGACTAACTATCCTAAACAAATTCATTTGGGAAATCCAAATCAACGTCCCCCAAACCCCTTCCCCCCCTTAAGGATAATATTTGGAACCCTATCTCATAACTTCCCTTCATAATAAGGTCATAAATAATCTTTTAATTAAATATTTAGCTCCTAAAAATACAAGCATGGGCATAGGATGAATCACTTAAACCATCATATATAAAATATATATTGATCTTTCTTTACATATTAAGGAATTTAGGCATCTTTACAAATATTGGCTCAAGCTTAACACTTACGTAACTACTAAAATACTTGAAAAAAAAATTAACATGTAATATTTTAGAATCGTATAATCAAATCAAGCCTATATATATTACCAAATTATAAGGCTTAGTGAATGAATTACTTTAAAAAATCCAATATCATGATCTACCTAAAAATAATTTGGATAACTTCATCAATTGTAAATAATTAGATAATGAATATGTTTATGACTTCATAAAGTGATGGAAATCCTTATCTACCAAATCCAAGCCTAACATGTCAAAATATAACCTATTCAATATTTTTAGAACTACCATATAGCTAAAACTATAATGTTAGGTCCTATCCTAAAGCATTTGAAGAAAACTTCGATCGAGTTAAAACGTAGGATCATCTAATGAGACAATTTTAGATTCTTCAAACTAAACAAAATAAATGAATTATTATGATAAATAATATAAATAAGAAAACTATTTATGATGGTATCAATGAAATTTATTATCATATTTTTGAATCTAAGATGGTTATTCATGAAATCATTCTAGGTGGTTCACAATGTATGACATTTCTCAAAAACAAATTATGAATCCATTTTCAACCACCTCCTCCTTTAAACCATAAAAATAATAAAAATAAAATTATTAACATTAAGGAGCATAGGAGAAATATTCCTACATGTCAAACAAAATAATTGGATGCCTAATGTCCAAAATTGCAATCATGTGATATGTAAAAAAAATTTATTTCGTGTTAATTGCAGTCACTCTCATGATAATTTTTGTCCCCTTCATGCTTTAACATATGATTTCCTAATTGATCATGATTTTTACCATGACATTATGTAAGGAAAATCTTTAACTTATCTTATTTTTTTACCTTCCAATACACTATCCATGTCCTTTGGGTGATAGATCATCTTCAATTATGGCATGGGAAGCCTATTTTGGTTTCATGACTCTTAGATAGTTGTATTTAATTTATATGATGTTCTTAGTAAATCTAGATGATTCTTCAATATTAATTATATGCATAATTATATGTTATTACTAGTTAATCTAGCATATTTATACCAAATTTTTTGAGTATGTTGGTGCTTAAACCTTGACATGATGATATTACGTCTTTTGACATATTGATATGTGGTGGTTTTTTAGATGTTCTGATGTATGTGTTACATGCTTATACATGTTACTTGATATTTTTCCTATTAAATTTCTTTAGCTATATTAGGATAGATAAATTATATATGTGAATTGGTGTTCAAGATTATAGGAGGTTGACAAAAGGAATTGGACAACATTGGTCATGAATTTTACCATTCATTAGATTTGTAGTGTCCTTATTTAACACCTTTATTAATTTATAGTTATTGTTAAGTATTAGTTTTTAGTTTTAGAAATTATATTCCAAATAACACTATTTTAAACCATTTATCCATTCCTTTTAATTTTATTCAACTATTTATGAATTAAGAAAGATGAAAATGGAGTCAACATGATTATTGTACTTGAAATTTTTGAAAGGGCAAAGTAAGAACATTTTTAGAGTTGTATAAAGTGGATTTCAGATATTTTAAGGTAAAATTATATCTTCTTAACTAAGATTTAAGGATATGAGTAATTTTAAGAGTCATAAAGTAATATTAGGATAACCCATGCCCACATTAGTGTAATTGGAAACAAAAACATTTACAAAGTAAGGAATACCCATGTTTACCCACTGCCATGTAAGAAATAACATGCATTTAGTAAGAGGAGTGAATTATTAGAAGACATTTTTGATAAGGGGTAGAGGAATAATGTTGTTTATTGCAAAACATTCCCTCATTATTACAAGAATCAAGGAACCATTGGAAGGAACTTATCCATTAGAGTAAACTTTGTATTTTACACTTCACATAAAAGTAGAGTTTTGACCTCCCAATTTGCATTTGAAAGTCTGGATCTCTTAGCTTTATTAGCTTTCATAGCATAACCTAGGGTTAATATCAATATCCATACCCTTTAAGATCCCAAAATATATCCCATTATGGATACCAAGTCTATTTAATAAATTTTCATATATAACACTTGGTCCTAAAGCATAATTTTGACCTCCTTTTTTTAATTATAGGGGTTAGGCCTGTATTCTGCATGCATCTTTACCAACTCTTTCAAGTCATCTCAAAGGTTTTTATCAATTTACCTACCATTATGGATTCCAAAACTCTTTAAATATTGAAGAGTTCATCCATATTATAAATTTTCATGTTTTAAACTTTGCCTTAAAAATGTCATTTTGACCTTCTTTTAGAGTGTTAGGGTTTTTGACCTCCTATGCATATATTGGGGTTTCATTACTACATTGCAGCCATTAAACTCTAAATAATATAGTTTAGCTTATAAGTAACTACATATTTGGATAATGGGTCATTCAAATGGATATAAATTTTGAATCAAAATTTAGTTTTTCAAACCACTTAGTTTGCTAAAAATATGGCTTTAACACAAATATTTTGATATAATTTATTTGCTTGGTAGATGAACCAATCTCATTTTATGGTATTTATCCTATACCTATTATTTTTTCCCTCCCCATCATAGAGATCAAGTCCAATGGAATGTTTTTCATGTATAACTCTTAGTCTGGAAGTGAATTTTTCCCTTCCTTTTTGTATGCTAGAGTTTTGGATCTCCCATGCATGTGTCAAGGTTTTAGGACTAAAATGTAGTAATTGAACTCTAGCAACTACACTTCAAGAATTTTAACTAGATATTTATACTTCAGCCTTAAATTATTAACATATTTGGATAAGGTGTTAGGTTTTTCCCCATAACTTTTGATCATGATATTTATTTTGTGAACTGCTTAGTGAATTGGAAAGATAGTTTTGATACGCACATCATTATATAATTTATTTTTTGATATAAATTTCCAATCAATAGGTGTACTCATTTTTATATATTTATTCCTATTTGTCTCTCCATCATGATTATTAGGTCTTTATGATGGTTTTTTGTGTTTTTTTCATGTTTAAGATGTCAAGGTTTTTGACTTCTTATGCATGTGTCAAGGTTTTAGGACTACAATACAACCATTAGACCCCAAGACCTATAGTATAATAATAAAAAAATGACACTTGCATTTTATGGGTCGATACCTAACACATAGATTGCAGGGGTCAAAAAATAACACCTGTAATGCAACCCTAAAACCTTGACACCTTTTGATATGGATTTAATTTTTTGATTGTAACATTTGATCCACTTATCATATTTACATACTACTTAATGCATTGGAAATATGGTTTGATGTAGACATTATGGTGTAATTATTTTCTTGGTAGGGTTTATAAATTTATTTTTATGGCCATTATCATAAACCTATTTTTTTTGCCTTGGTAAAGTGCACTTAAAAGACCTAGAAGTTATCCATTTTGAAAAGTGTAGACATATAATGTTTTAAAACTTTATCAATTAATGATTTTTTCTCTCTTGTAGGAACCTATTAAGTTTTAATCTCTATGAGTGTACACATTAAATGGTGCATGAGTAAAGGGGTGGCTATACCATTGGTGCTTCATAGGATTTTTGTCCCTTAAACTACCAATTGCTATCTACATAATCTTCTCCTATGTACTTCCCTACGACTTGCTTCCTCTCTTGCACACTCCTCCAAGATTTTAATTACATTACTTATCCCCTTCCTAATCCTAAAACTCTTTTTGACTATTCTAATTACACTATCATCCCCATTTACCATGTATTCAAATATTTAAAAGCACATTATGGATCTAGGTTGGCTCTGGCTAACCTAGACTGAGATCTATTTAGCTTTTAGCAAATAACAATATAAAGTCAATTGGGCTAACCCTATTAGCTAAACTTTAGGAAATGTTTAGGGTTATATTAATCTATATATACACATTTATTTTTCCATTTATTAGAGGAGATAAGAATAATAATATTATATTGTGTATTTTCATACCCACCATTCTACTTGAGAAGCATAGCTTAGGGTTTTAATACCTTTTTTAGAGGTACTGATCTTGTCTTATAGAGAGTCTTTTAGATGCATAGAGAATTTGTGTAGCCTATATATAACTTATCTTTGTTATCCTTACATACCACAATAACCTCTTTGTTATCTTTGTATATTTATTTGGTATACCTGTGTGAATTAATAGGTAAAAACATTAGTTTAATAAGTAGGAAGTGCACTCAATATCTATGAGGTCACCAACATAGTCTAAGGTTGATTTCATCTATAATGCAAACTACATTGATAAGGATTACATAGAGATATCACCCAATGATATGCTACCTTAGGATAAAATATTTTTAGTAAGTGGAGATTCAGATACATGTCTCTTGAATTGGGCCAAGGCTGACCATGAACTATGATCTCTATGTATGGTATACACAATAGAAAAATAGATACCTAAGTGATTCACAACTAAAGATGTAGGTGAATTCCTTGTGTGATTTTATCTACATTTCCTTGATATGAATCAAAGTTTCAACACTCTCAATAATTTACTCAAAGGGGTTATTTTGAATTGGTGGTTAGTGAATAGAGAAGGCCGCATGACATGGGACCAAGCTTTTGAATTGTTGATCACAAGGTTTTAGCTACCAAAATATGTGCAATAGGAGTTGCCAATTTTTCATGAAAGATAACATCTTAAGTTGTATATCTATATTTGTATTGAGGTTTGGATTGGAAAATGAATCACTGATAAATACTAACCTCATAATTTTATTTATACTCTTGGGGTCATTCATAAGGTATGGTACATTCACCAAGAGTGAAAAAAGGAAATGAAGCATTTGGCACAAATACAAAGAGCTTTTATAAAAACCTCTATATTTGAGAGTGATGATCCCATAATTCATAAAGATCTAAATAAAATGGATTTTTTCCTATGCCAAGGATGATTTGAGGATTTGTTAACTTTGATGTATCATCATCTAAAATAGAATCTATCCTATGACTTATAAGGGACATCAAATTTCTATACCCTACTTTAGGAGTAGGAACAAGGAGTATTCCAACCATGTAACTAGATCCAAGACCACTTAGAGTAGTAATCTGACCAAAAAAGTGAATATGATATATCTTCAAGATCTACTTGTATGAAAAAAGGATCTAGAACTGCTACCATAAGAAGTTGTAGAACAAGAAAAAAAAGATAGGCTACAATAGGTTCATTTTCTAGAATGAGAGGTTGAAAGATAAATATGGGACACCATCCTTGAAAGAGAGCACAAGATTTATCAATATCCTCTCAAAGAACATATTGGTAACATTGGTATGGAGGAGGTACCTAAGATATCTCATATAGGAGATTACTAGACATAGGATGACATCTCAAAAGTTTACAACTTCTAAGAGATTATCAGGACATCTTCCCCAACACATTCACAAAAGTCAAAGGTGTCAATAACTCTCTTGTAAAAATGCACATTGAACTTAAATAATTTTAAATACCAATAAAAATTTATCCCCATAGGATAAACCTATGTTAATTATTATCATTGATGTTAATGATACATCTTGCATGAGGTTGATGTCATTGAGAGTGTGTGCCTAGTTGGTAGTATGTTGATGTGACAAAGGGAATTAATGGAGTGTTGTAACTAAAGGATATTGTCATGAAAGATAATTTGAATGCATATAATTCCTTTTGGTTACATGAAGGTATAGGTCTTTGAGTAGCTTAATTATAGTCATTGCACTAGTTATGGCATGAATAGACCTTGTGAGAAGGTATGAGCTTGGTGGCTTGGTGAGATGAGCATACATAGGAATGAGTGATTTTATGATGTTTTTTGAGCATGTATATTAGTCATTGGAACACTCATGAGAGTCTCAAGGTAAGCCTATAGAGGTAGGACCTTCAGACCAAGTATGCACATAGACCACTTCTAGACCTTGCTTGGCCTAATGAGGTACCATGATCTATTGTCAAGGAATGTGAAGGATGTATTCCATTGTTTAATCATGAGAGAGGTTTATTGAGTATTTTAGTGAGGTTGAAAGTATAGTTAAAGAGGCATGAAGGTTAGTTTTAAGGCCTAAAGTGGTTTGTAGGTTAAGGTCTAAAGAATAAAGAGTGAGAATGTGGCCTAATGAGGGGTCATTATCATATTTTATAATGTTTGTGATTATGTAAGAACTTTTAGATGTGAGTTATGTTTTTTCACGTGTTTTCATGTATTTTTATGTCATAGTTTAAAGGATAAGGCATGGAAAGCTATTTTGAGGTCTCTCAAGTGCTTAGAATGAAGGGTTTTCAACCCAAAAAGGATTTTTTTATGTTTATTATCTCATCAAACCTATACATGGTAACTAGAGATATTCATGGTAGATAGGTAAAGGTCATATATAAAAATTATAGGAATTTATTTTTGGATTGAGAGGCTATGCTTTATGAATGATTGTTAAGAATGGAAATATGTTTAAACCCTCTTAAAATCGTAATAAGGAACTGATGTTGAAGATGTTGATATAAAGTGCCTAGAATATATTGATATACTCAGGTAAGTTATTGGATGTTTTATTAAACTCTCCCAATCACATCTAATTATGATTGAGTTGTCAGGTGTGTGAGTAGACCCTATAGAAAAATGTTAATTTCTAAGAGATTTTCTATAGAAGCTAGAGTTGACCAAGTCAAAGTATGAAAATAGATGGAGGATGAATTTTGAGACTTATTTTTCATGTTAATTAAGTTTTATGGATATTTTATATCCCTAAAGTGTATTCAAATAGTCATCCAAGTTATCCAGTTACTAACAGGCCTAATGGTGGAAATAGTGGAAAACCCAAGCAGCAATGAGAAGATGATTAGGAATGTGTTATCATGATAGAATGATGAAACCAAAAGCATGGGAATGGTATTTCATATTAATTATTTTTATAAATATTTAAATTAAGGTATAGTGGTGAAAATTAATAAGCCAAAATGGATTGTCTAACTCAATGAAATCTTTGTGTAGTAAGGTCAACAAATTAGTCTGTAAGACCAATAATTGCTACTAGACCATACGATGTTTATATTTTAATATGGTTTAGATATATCATGTGTTATAATAAATGAATAATAATTAATTTAAAATTTATCTACATGTGTTGGAGGTCTGAGTCACCATGACTAATCTTTGAGGAAAACTAACAGTTTTGATTAAGCTATAGGACTATTTTTGAGTCTTTTTTCCCTATGTAATTAATTCCAATGAAATTATTGAAGTTTTAAAGGTATTTTAGGTTTTTTGTATGTGATTTATTTTGAATTTTGTGTGAATATATAATATGTTATCTTTATTTATTCAAGATAGACCTTTTTATGTCTATGAAGGCCTAATGTGAACATTACTAATGGTGTGCTTCAAGTGGTGGTTAGAGTTAGAAAGTGTAATGGACCTAAGATGAGATTATTGGGGGTATATTTTAGTGGTATATGAATTTTTATTTTTATGTGTGGAGTTTTAAATTGTTTTATGTAGATCAAAGTGTAACATGTATTAATGAAGGCCTAATTGAATTAGATCTCCTTAAAGCCTAAAAGAGGTTTTGGTCTTTCAAGTTAAGGAAAACATAAGATATTGATTGATTCATGTATGAAATGTGTTATAAGAAATATTTTAAGGGTAATAAAATTTTTCAAGTGTGTATTTCAGACCAAGATGTGTATGAGCTAAAGGATTGTATAAGAACAAGGGGAGTGAGAGCATAAGTGTGTGCAAGCAAAGGTAATAGCACTTTGAAGAGATGGAGATATTTTATGCCATGAGAGGGGTGTAGATAAATTTTCATGAATATAAAACAAGGGTAATATAGATGAATATCAAGATCATATGACCTAATCTATCTTAAAGAGACCTAGTTGAGCGAAGAAGCCTAGAAGGTAGTTTGAGAGAGATAAAAGAGTGAGAAAATATAAAAAATGTGATTATCATCTATTGTGTGATAAAAAAGGTCTTTTTAAGGTGATAAAAACTTTTAGGTGGCTGAGTTGGTGTTGATTCATCTAGGGGTTGGTTCCTCCTTGCAAGTTGGTGCTTGATAAATCCTAATTGAGTGGGTGCTTGACTAGTTGGGGTTGGTGCTCCATGTGGAGTTGGTGATTCAATAAAGATTGGTTTTTTTGTCTTATATGACTATATTCTATTTACACATATTAGTGGGTCTTCTTCCCCTTGAGGTTTTCCCACATATGTAATTTGTTTCATGATCTTATATGGTTTCATATGCTTTACTAGATATTCATGTTTGTATGAATGATTCATGTATGCTTAAGTATAATTAAATGAATGTTTTCAAGACACTGATTCACCCCCTCCCTCTCACTAATTTTTATTTTAAAAAACCCAACATGAAAATGAAGGTTCGGGAAGAATTGGATTGGGTGATCATAATAGGAATAAGTTTACCTATGGAAAAAGTTGATTGGGTAAGCCCTATAGTGGTACAACCAAAGAATATATAGGAGAGATCAGGATTTTTGGAAATTATCACATCTTAAATGATGATTTTTTCAATTATCCCTTCCTAATTATATTCATTGATAAGGTACTAGAGTTTGTCATAGGTCATAATGTCTATTCATTCATGGATGGGTTTAGTAGCTACCACCACATACCAATCACAAAGGAGGACCAAAAAACACCTACCTTTGTAATAGAGTGGGGTTCATTATCCTATAAGGGCATGCCATTTGGAATTAAAAATACATTAGTGGTGTTCACTAGAGTCATCATTGTTACATTTATGGATTTTATTAATGAATTTTTTGGATGTCTATCTATATGATTGGGTAGTGTTCTCATTATTTAAAGAACACTTGTCTAAGTTGAGATTGATGTTATAAAGGTGTAGAGATCTAAGGATAGATCTAAATTTTTAAAAAAGTTTGTTTTTCACACCATTTAGTGTTTTACTTGGTCATGTTATTTTTATTAGAGGCATATTAGTCAATCAGACAAAGATCATAGTGATAGTTGGTATGTCATCACCAACTACTTCATCTAAAATGTTATCCTCTTTAGAGCATATGGGGTACTATACAAATTCATCAAAGGATATATTACAATATCAACACTAGTAGAGAAGTTGATGTAGAAAGGAGTATATTTTTTGTGGACTCCTAAATATTAGATAGCATTCATAGACCTCAAACATAGATTGATCATTGTGCTACTTTTAATATTTTCTTACTAGATTAAACCATTTCATTTCCATGTAGATGATTTAGGAATTATATTGGGAGAATTTCTCACAAAGTCAAGAGAGGGAGGATTAGACCATCCAATCCATTTTGTAAGCATAAAATTATTTGTTGCTAAAAATAGTTACATAATAACTGAGTGGGAAGCATTATCTATTGTGCTTGTACTACAAACTTCTAGACATTACCTCTTGGTGACACCCTTCATTCTCTTTATAGTTCACCAATATTTATGATGCATGGTCAATAAGCCCATGATCAAAGTATGTATTTCTAGATGGCTAATATTATTTTAGGAGTTCTAATTTTGCATCAATGTAAACTTAGGGCATGAGAATATAGGACTATACCATCTGAGTAGGCTAACCAATGCTGAAGAACCTAAAGAAATCTTAGATGAGTCACTTAATAGCCATATATTTTGGGTTACTATGATACTAAAATAGGTATAATATATCTCACAATTTTTGGAATAGGGGAACTTTCCAAAATATTATACAAAAAGGGAGAATAAATAGTTGATCACAAAAACACTCCCTTATAGTATAACTGATGTCTCTTTCTATTATTTATGGAAATATGATCCTATGTAGAACTATTTTAGAACATGAGAGATCACATATCCTTTAGGAGGCACATCAAGGGGTTATAAAAGGACAATTCATAGGGGATGCCACCACAAGGAAGGCATTATAAAGTGGATTATGGTGGCCTTATCTATTTCAATATGCATAACAAGTCACATAATATTGTGATGTTTGTCAAATAATGGGCAAACCAAATCAAAGGTATGAAATTTCCTTACAACCAATTTTTACACAATAACCATTTAACCAATGGGGAATTGATTTTGTAGTCCCTATCAACCCACCAAGTAAATGCAACAAATCTAGGTATATTATTTCTATAATAGACTGCTTTAAAAAATGGTTTAAAGTTGCTTCAACAACAAGTTTTAGAGCCAAAGATACTAAAAATTTTATATATGAAAACATGATTACCCAATTTTGGCTACCTAATCAAATTGGTAAGTGATCAAAGCACTCATTTCTTGAACAAAATATTGAAAACTTTGATAGATGAGTTTTTGATTTTGCATCACAAGATCATAGCATATTATCCATAAGTAAATGATCAGGTAGAATCTATTAATAAGGTAATCTATAAGATGTTGACCAAAATCTATGATGTCCAAAAAGATGACTAGGAAGATAAACTTCTTATAGTGTTATGGGTTTACATGCACATTATAAATGTGTGATAGGCCTCATACCATTCCATTTAGTGTATGGGCTAGAACCTATGATGCCCATTAAATATGTTGTGCCTAGTTAATGAATTACTAAGATTATGCATATGAGAGATGAAGAATATCTCACACATAGGTTGTTGGACCTCAAATACATGGATGAAGATAGATGTAAAACCATATGGACATAAGAAATTCAAAAGTGGAGACAAAAAGCTTGGCATGATAAAAATAATTCAAGTTAAAATATCCACTTCTCTTGCATGAAAACATATTCAAGACTTTTCTAGGAAATCTAAACATTAGGTGGAAGGGTCCTTACATCATCCATGATATATCACAACCAAGTACAATAGTTATGCATGATTTATAATATCTTGCTAGGCTGACTTAATTGCTATAGACTTAAAGTCTATAGGTAGTAAAAATTAGACCATAGTAATAATAGGTGCCAAATTTCACCAGGTTAGTTTAGGGTTTTACTTTCAACTATTATGTGTTTTGAGTGATTTGATTTTTTGAGTAGATTAGAGGTGTGTCAATAAAGATCATAGATAATGGTTAGCTATGACATTTAATGGAAAGTTATGTCATCAATGGTTAATATCTTTTCAAGGAGATTGTGGCTTTATGTCTAATCAAGGAATATCTACAAATGGTGTCAAAATAGTTAGAGGCCATGTCATATCAAGATCATTGTTGACTACCAAATTAGATGCTAGCTAAGAAAATTAATGATAATTCTACTTGATAATGTTGAGATTATTTAAAGAACATGAGTAGATCTCAAATGGAACCAAGGAATATTTAAAGTGATTTTCTATTCAAATCTCACGCTAAAAGTTACAAAATTAAGATAACTTGCTCATTACCATCACAATTATGTTATATTTTCAATTAAGATCAATCTTTATATGAAAACCTATGTATCCGATATTGAGCCAAGAGCTAAACTAAAATTTCCAAGAAATCCAATATAGTAATATACAAAATGGTAGCCTTTGACATATCTTAATTTATCATGCCACTAAATAATTAATAAAAATAAGATATGGGCATTGGATTGACACTACATTATACTAGATTTTCAGACCCTAAATCACTCAAATTCATTTAAGTGGATAAAAAATTAATATTTAGCCCTAAAAAAGTCTAAGGCACATAACCCATGGAATTGGTGTAGTCAAATCTTTTTTACAACACTAATGTGGAGTGACTGATTTGGTTACCCACATTCAATGATTTAGAAAAAATTGTGCAAAATTTTACTAAATCACTACAATGATGGGAAGATTTATCTTTCCAAGGAGGTTATAGTGTAAATAAACATGAATTTAATGGCATGTGTGATCAACCTACTAGCATGAGGGAAATCTATGGAAGCTTACAAGTCCAAGGTACCACCTATTTTACAAAAAGTGTGCAATGTTTATGCAAAGAGATCTAAAAGGATTAAGATTTCATAAATCCTAGATGAAACATTATGCATATTAGTAGAATGCATCATCAAAAAGTACTAGTAGACCACCAAAAATTCAAAATAAGCAACTAAGGGGGTAATTGACATTGCCCATTGTATGGTCCACTATCATGAAGAGTGTGATTGGATAGAGTTTTTAGTGTTTGAACTAACCAAAAACATTGACAAGGTTATTCAAGTTGTGAACCTCACTTTTCATTATTAGTTTTTGGTCTTACTATTGGTATTTACATAATAAAATTCTCTTAAAGGTGAGGTACACCCAGATGTATATTATTAGAGTAATGCATAATTTACCAACCTAGTATGGACAAGGGAATGTGGGTATATCATCCATTAGGTGAAATTCAAATAATGGTGGGAAAAATTGATCAAACTCATTAAGATAAACCTATGAATTCATTTTGACATGATGTAGTACTTGGGGTAGCAACCCATTGTCATATAGATGTTTAGGGGCATTTCCATTCACATACATGAACTACCCAAAATCCTAGGCACACTGCTTTTTTTTATTGACATGCAAATTACACAATAAAATATCACCAAGCATAAAGCTATAGATGAAACATGAGTGACACATCTATAATATACTCCTCCATATCTTACAACTACAATATCTTTGACTACAATTCCCTTTGCCTCTATCACACAATCCAGAGATATTGGAAAGAAAAAAGTATTAGGAAGATGGTGATCCCCATATCCTCCTTGACATAGAACTTATAGCTAGGATACATGGTTATATTATCCAAGTGTTCCATGTATTACAACTAACTATGATATTCTAAAATTGGTCATGGATGAGTAATAAGTTTATCAAATCGTGTTTGATGATATGGCTAGAGAATTGTATGAAGAAGAATAAGAAGAGTAATTCCTTTGGAAAGCCATGCATATTGTGTAGGTAAAAAATAAAGTTTCATCACAATTATGGGTGTACTTGACCACTTTCCCATCTTCCATCATCATGGATATGGTCATATAAGAATAAATTATATGTAAGATTTTATAGGCCCTAATTGTAGGCCCATTGTCTCTATCCCTTATACACCCCAACATTTACAATCCTTTGGTTGATAGTCCTTTAGAAACCCCAACTCAAAAAAATCACACACTATGACCTCCATGATAGCCTCATGATGTAAGTGAGATTTTTCTTTGGACTAAAAATTCCTAAACATGATCTTGACCCAATTCTACCATAGTCCATAGTGCAACACCTACCAAAAATGTCTTCTCCAAAACTGAAGAGGCATCTCATTAAGAAGTCATAGGTTCCTAAATCAAAGGTTTAGGTGAAGGAAATTAGCTCATCCCCATCCCATTTTGAGGATCCTACTCCTAATATTGAGGAAGTTTTAGCTTCTCGACCCACTATTAAAGAATAATAAATAGCTCATGAAGAAGCATAATGAGATACAAAACATAGAGTGTGTTAAGAAGAAAACCACAAAGCCAAATTGGAGGTGAAGAAAAAGGAAGTATAAAAATAACACATACTCAAGGAGTAATAATAATAACCTCAAGTTGTAGAATCTAAATCCCAATAGAAATAATCCAAATCCTAGGATGAATAGGAGGAAATGAAAGAACAAAGGATACATGAATCTAATGTTATAGTGGTTGCCTAGGATAGGGCTAAATATGAAAAGAAACTATATGAGTAAGATGAATTAGAGGTAACAATAGAGGTGGTAAAGATTAAGGTAGAGACTAATTCTCAATGTTGAAGAGATGTTGAGGATGATTTGAAGAAACAATATGAGGAGCAATCGAATAAGACCAAGGAGGTTGTTGAGTTTCCATAACTAGAAGCAAAAATAGAAATGGAAAGAGAAGTAGAAATGCATTAGAACCCACCCAAGATTGCAATAGAATAATTGGCTATGATTCCCACTGCTAAACCCTATAAAAATTAATAGGCCTCACTCGATCATGGATGAGTGGTGCCACCCCCCACTAAAATTATTTATTTATGGGACCTTCAACTGACCTCCTCCCACTACACAACATTGTCCTTGCATATTACACCATTATAGAAGGAACTTATAATGACATCCATTTTTTATCTAACTCTTTTCATGCCCACAATATAAGTATCATTGGATGTTTCTCGATTATCATTATCCATGCAATTGGAAGGTGTAACTTCCTTTTAAGATATAATTGCATAGAAATCCACATCATTGGAGAATCATGTTTCCCAATTGAAATCAGAGAACATAGGGATATGATCTGACCTATAAAAAGCTTGTCAACTCATTAAAGATTCCTACCCAAGTTTGGTGAAACAAGTTTATCATATGGAGAGTCTAAATGTTATGCACAAATTCCCATTACTCCTTACATAATTGACCCAAGATTGGTAACACATTTAGTAAGTATAAAGTCTATGTACCCAAGGTCTAAGAATCAAAGATGATACCAAAATCCTTCTAGAGTTACTAGATGAATGTCAGAAGTCTATCCATATTATGTTTTTGTAGGCCATATAGGTAACCCAACACTTACTTCTTATTGGACTAGAAGCATGATCTTGATATCATTTGGGGTAGTATGTAGCTACTATTCATAGATTCTTCCAAGGCCAAATCAAACATCCTCAACCTAACCAATTTTTTGGATGACCTATATATTGCACTTTTGGCCTATTCTTCTACCAAAGACACCACATTGGTGAATTTAAAATAGTGGAAAATACATAGCCACTTCAATACTTTCATTGGTATTCAAGTGCAAAGGTATGATCATAAGTTTGTAGACCTCCATTAAGATATTTCTTAGTGGATTCTTGTTTCTCACTCTAATTTTCCCACAAATATGGATAAAGACCTCCAAGCTTTACTTCTTTCTGAAGGCCACATATGAGCATTACATTAGCTCATCTAGGAGATTCTATTTGATTGGCAAGCTTATAAAGTTGACTTTTCAACCTTTGATCCTATAATTACATGTATGACCAATACCCATAAGTTTATTTTGATAACCAAAGTTTAGGCCACACTAAAACAACACAAGGTTAACCCACTACCTTGTCCTTCGATGCCTATCCAGTTGGACCCGACTCCTCCTGCCTTCTAAACAATGTGTATGTATCACAATTTTGACATTTTACTACTAAATGTTTGTTTTAAAATGGATAAATAGTGATTCATAAGGTACTACTTAGTTGAAAACCCATGAAGATAGCTATGTAGTGTGCATAAGGCGAAAAATATTAAATAGTGCCTTAGGTGGTCTATGACTCATGGGATACCTCCTATCTTTTGACACTATTTTGCATTACTATGACATTATCTCAAGATGAGACAATAGTTTAAGTTCAAGAATGTGTTAGTGGGAAAATATTAAAATATATATGTCATATGTTCAAATATATTACTATTTATCATATCCAACTATATATTTCATGCATAGTAACAACTTCCATTTCTAACTGTGTAATCTTGTTAACCAATTAGTCAAATCTGAAAATAGTTGGCCTATTTTTAGTTAATAAGAAATAGAGGAAGTTACAAGTGACAAAACATAGCTAGTTACCTGAAATAGATATGAAGTTACAATTAGAACTTCTTTTAATTATATCATGGATTCATCTATATGGAAAGGGGTTGATTGTTATTATTATTATTATTATTATTATTATTATTATTATTATTATTATTATTATTATTATTATTATTATTATTATTATTATTATTATTATTATTATTTCTCTATGATAAGATTAATGTAGTACTTGTTCATTGAGTTTGTATTGTAATATTATGAAAGTTAGTCTCTATTATATTATGAAATGAATTATTTTGACCAATATAAGAATAAGTCCTCCATTATTTTCTTAATGATCCTATGTTTCTTATATGGATTACATAAAATATGAATGTACTTAGTCACACTATGAAATATTCCATGTTCTATATTTGTAAATTTTGAGTTTTATTTGTGTATTTATGTTCTTGTAACCAAAAATATCTATGATACAACCATAAATAATGATAAAACCTTATGATTTATCTATATAAATCTTGAATAGGTATATAAAAGATCCTTTAATATGTTATTTGTCAATATCATAGTTGCATATCCCCATAATTATCAAGTTCGGTTGAACCAAGAACATCTACTAACAAACACCTAAGAGTGGGCTAGTACCCTACATTTATATGTTTGGAAGAAAGAGAATGCTAGATGGAAGACATGTGGAGTATTTTTACTAGCCCTTTAACTCTAATTATACTTCACTATGATCATCATTAGGCCTATTAGGCTCTTCCCTACTAGTTGTATATAGAAATGCCATGTGGCCTAATGTGATAAATCAAGCTCTCCTTGACCCTGATATCTCTATTAGGTCTAAGAGACTATCAATATTGATATTGGGCTACATGGAACTTTATCATTTGGTTAGGATCTCCTAAGATCTAAAATCACTATCAATATTAGGATAATGACATGTATAACATTGGGGCAAGCTCATTGGTCGGATCTTATCAACTCTAACTTCTAGGCTACGTGGTACTTTCTCATTTTGTTAGGCTCTCTTAGGATATGACATATTTTTTAGTGATGAAATACTAGCCATTATAACTTTAGGGAACATGGAATTCTCTTTTTAGGTTATAATCTCCTAGGCTCTAATATCCTTATCATGGTCATAAAGACTAACCACTTTGACATTGGGGCACATTGATTGGTTAGGATATGATAGTTTCTGACCATGAGATATGTGAAACTTTCTTATTATGTTAGGCTCTATCAGGATCTAACATCTTTGTCATGTCTAGGAGACTAACACATCTAACATTGAGGTGTCTTGATTGGTTATGTTTTACCACATTCTAACTTCACTATAAATTATATACATGGATCCTTTTAATTCCACTACTCCTACATAAATCCATTAAAAAGAGATTAATTAAAATGAAAATAAGTGTGATGAATATAATGCTTACCTATCCACCGACTAGAGTTCATAAGGTGCCATGTAGGACTTTGGGATCTTGAGATTTAGGAGCCTTATAATGAAAACAAACCTATAGATAAGATAGAACATTAAATATTTTAAGTAAAAGAGTGTCTGGTTTATTTTGGGATATTATCAAGGATTATAAGTGTTATCTTTCCATAGGTCTTGATGGATCCCAACATGGATCAATTTTCAATTACAAAAAATCCATATGCTCAAGGAGACTAGGGTGGAATGGGAATTCAAATATTTACTCCTAACAGAGTTGGTTGTAGTGAGATAAAAGGTCTAACAACTTAGAGTATTAATTCAGAGAGGGATCCCCTATTTTGTATAAAAATGGGGTGTGTTGGCCATAATAAATAATGACTTCCATGGGGAAAGTAGTGTTTAAGCATTTAGAACCCAAGTTTTTAACCTCCATTCTTACACAAAACATAGACTATAAATAAATATGTATACATATCATAAAAATAAGGCACTAAAGTCATGTGTATCATATAATTAGTAGGAATAGCTCAATATCATAGACTAGTAGGAATAATGAGCCCATGAGCACTTATTAATGCTTAGTGAGATCAGCCAATAAAGTGAATTTAATTAGTGAATAACACTTGTAGGGTTTCTCTCTTACAGAGTTATTAATGGTGTCTATTAGATTCTTATTAGTTTATTTTTAAACCTATTCCCTTGATACTAGTGATAAGATGAGAATATCAGTGTGATTCCTTTTTTATAATCCCATTTCATGAACTCTATAAATTAAAATACAAGGCCATTATCACACACTAATAATATGGGGGTCCCAAACTAGGTGGTTATGTTATTATCCATGAAATTTATGACTTAATCAATAGTAATTTTATTTTTAGCCACTACTTCATTCCACCATGTGCAATAATCTATAGCCATAAGAACAAAATTATGGCCCATTGAGGAATTAGGGTTGATGACCCTGATGAAGTATATCCCCCATTGGTAAAATGGTGTCATTTTTATAATTTGTTGTAATGGAATTATTTTACGAGTTTCCATTTTTAATGAAGGTTTAGAATTGATGGCATATATAGACATGGTCATGGACATGTTTGAATAACATAAGGCTAGTAGTAACCTACGTGTAGTTTCTTGTGTGTTGTTTATTCACTACAAGGTGACTGACTCTCAACTTCTCATGAAAGTTGGCCATTATCTCCTTTACCTCTTCTTCTAATAAGCATATAAGGTAGACTCCTTCATGATTCATCCCAAAGAGAAATCATTTCTTTATCATATATTGTGTTTCTTTCAATTTGAGGGCTTTCTTTTGTGTTTGATTTAGCCCTGAGGGTGTGTTACCATACAAAAGATAGTTTATGATTGGGGCATACCAATATTATTATGGTAATATATCCTGATCCACTTGATACATGATTATCCTTGGATCAATTTTAGTAATTAGCTAAGTAATTCCATATCCTATAACCAACTTGTTAGGTTTGATTTCTAAATCATATTCCTATAGATTTATTATCCATCTACCTTTGATTTCACCAAATTAATTCTAACCCAACATTTTATTGATGGTTGGGTCTAAGATGATTGCATGCACCTTAATTCTAAGGATATAATGTTTGTATTTCTTCATGACCTTCACTAGTACATAGGCATATTTTTCTATAGTAGAATATCTCAGTTCTACATACTTGAGCTTGATACTCATAAAGGTAATAGGATGTTCTTTTCCATCCAATCCTTGTGTGAGGTAGGTATTTATGGTGTGCTTGAAATAAAAAGGGTAAATGTATAAATCCTTCATGTAGTCTAGGCTAATCAACATTAGGGATTGCATGATATCATATTTATGTCCTATAAGGCCTTTCTTGATTCAATATGTCATTCTACTTTTTCATCTCATTTTAACATAAAATTAAGAGGTTTTATAATTTTGACAAATTTGGAAATAAATTTTCAAACAATGCTAATTTTCCTAAAGAAAGATTTTAATTCTTTCTTGATATTAAGTAGAGGCAAATAATAAATCACATCAGCCCTTTTTGGATCAATAATAATACATTCTAGTGTGATGATATGAATGAGAAGCTTACCTTCAATGAATTTGAACATGTTTCTCTTTGGGTTTATATAAATGCCATACCTCCTACATCTTTTAGATACCTTCTAAAAGTGGCATATGTGATTAGACCTATATTTTGAAAACATAGTCAAGTCATCCATTTAAATTTTTATGCACTTGCCAATTAAACCTTCAAAATATAAATCCATTACACTCTAAAATGTTTCTACCACATTGATTAATCCAAACAACATTTTTTATAGGAAAATGTACCCTAGTTTGTGGTGAATGAAAATTTGACCTAGTTTTTAAAGTTGACAATGATTTGGTTATATCCCAATAGTCTATCCAACAATGACATCATCTGGGATCCCCTCACCATTTGTACCTCCTCATTAAGGGAAGGTAATGGATAATTATATTTTTCTAACTCTTGGTTCAGGTTTTAGAAGTCTACACAAAAATGGATTTCCCCATTCTTCGACATGGGTATTAGGTTGTCTACCTATGTAGAGTGGTGAACTAGGAAGATTATCCATAAACAAATCAAATTATGGACCTATTTGTGTATTAATGGCTCCATGATCAAGTTCATAGGTCTCTATCTCTACCTAAATGCTTTTTATCTTGGTTTGAGTAGGATGGTGTGAGTGATCACTCTTGGGTCAAAGGTTTTGAGGTCTCCATAGGCCCAAATGGTCACATCTTTATGTTTGAGCTACAACTTTTGAATCTATTATAGCTATAAGTATATCTAATAAAGACCCACACTAATGGTTTGAGGCTTTTTAATAGAGCTAAGGTTTATTATTTAGCATTTTTCATTCTCAAACTTGGGTTTCTTCATTTATGGTGTAGGTTTTAGGGTGTCAAATGTTATTTCTAAGGCAATAATTCCATTATGGATTTGATTCCCATGAATGTTGGGGATCCCATCCTTATCAATTTTAATTCTAAGTTTATCTATGTATGCTTCATCAATTATTTGGGATTCAAATATACTAATATTATTTATGAATTGGATAATCTATTTATCATCCTCAAAGACCTAGAAATTTGTCACATTGCTTGGGGTGGACAGGAAAAGGACTAGTTCCATAATGAATTCTTGTAACTCAATGTCATCTAAGGGGGTTAAAGTTTTTGTTTTAGATTCCAATGAGTTAAAAACCATAATTTTCTTCCCTAGGGGTAGGGATGATGTTGAATGCACTAAACATATCAATCAAGTCCTAGGTCTTATGTCTATATATCCTAAGGTAAGACAAAGTATAATGAAATTTACTCTTAACCTGATTGACCACCAACTCAGAGTCAATAAACACCCTCAATTCTTGGGTTTATAATCTAATTTAAATTGTAACACTCATATTAAGGCCTCATACTCTACCAAATTATTTGTACAAGGGAACTATTGTCTATACAAAGTTATGTATCTCTTTCCTTAGGGATCCCTAAAAAAACACCTACTCCACTACCTTCTTTGGAATGAACCCCATTTATGTATAAGGACCATAGGATTGAAAATTTTGGCTCATTTTTAGCTTTATCCCTATCATATTTTATGTTTAGCATATAAACTCCTAAGTCTGAGGATATTAGATTCACTTTCTTATTAATAACATTGTATTTAGTTAACATGTGTTTTATTTGAGGTTTTCCATCCATATGGATTTAAATGGATACTATTGGCAATTTGTCTTGTCAAGGCCAAATGCCAATCCCTACTACTAAAACTTTTTCATTAACCACCATAGTGTTCATTAATTATCATTTAAAGTGTGAGTTTCATGTGTTGTCACTATCATATATTATTTTAAGTGGTATTAAGTAACATCATGATGTATAAGGATGTCTAGAGGTCTTTGACAAAGAACTCAAGTGGTCTTGTGATTTGAAAGTGCTTTGATGAAGATGGTGAAGAGGGTGGTTGATGACTTATCATGACATTCTCTACCATATTCAGTATATGAAAGGTATGAAATGGATTATAAGCTTTTAAAGGTGTGTTGAATACATTAAAGTCTTTTTGGAACCTTTGAGGAGGTTATAATATGATCTTTATCACTTTTAGTGGCAAATCACCTTTGTGAAACTATGTAAACATCATCTAAAAGGAAGATTTTAGATTTAAAATGGAAAAATCACACCTAAAAAGGGAATCAAATCGTACATAATATCTATAAACATATTCATATTCATGTAATTGCCTTAAGTCAAATGTTTCATGCCTTGGAAATATCTCCTCATGCAAGCCTAAGGCATAGAAAAGACTCCAAGAGCTCCCACATGCTAAATTTGCTCCTATTTTGATGAAAGAAGACTTTTCACTTATTTTAATCTCCTTCTTATCCCATACTCTTCCTCTTCTTGCTCTAAATTGGTAGTTCCAAACATGAAGTGTGAAGAAAATGTAAAGGAAAGGCCTTTTTCATGTGTTTCATGTAGGAAGTATGGATTTTTATAGCCTTTTCCATATAGTAGATGTTAAGATACTAAATATTAATTCATTACAAGTGTTTGACAAGAGATTCAAGGCAAAAATACCTCATACATGCTCAAAAATAGTTCTCTTCTTTTACCTAGTTCCTTTTCACATCAAGAGAGCTCTTTAGGTTTTTAGATGGTATAGCCATGAGAGAGAAAATCAAGGTCTACAATTTTGGGAAAAGGAAGGGGTCTGAGAGAGCTTCCAACATTGGCAATTGGTTCTTATTTTATATCTCTCTCCTTCATAAACCATCCTTAACAATCTAAGTCATTTAGTATGCCTCCTTCATTCAAGCTAGCAACTGGGTTTCTAAGATTTCTCCTCATCTAGGCATCATGAAAGAAAAATGAAAGTCTTTAGCTTCATTTCAATGTGTGAGGTCATATGGTTCTCAAGAAGATAAATGAATGAAAAAATTGTATTTTGTAGGTAGTTTAAGAGGTAGTATGGTTCATGGTGGTTTTAAGATGTAAAAACATAGTTGGTGACTATATAATATGTTTCTTTCATGTTCATATGAACCTCTTCCAATATTCTTAAAGAATTCAAGTTACTGTTGACCAAATTTGACTTTTAAGTTAAATTGGGGCACCCCTAGGTAAAAATTTGACCATATTTTCTAGATTATTTGGGGAGAATAATATCTTGTCATGAGGTTTTCAATAGGTCATTTAATGTTATTCAATTATATATTACCTTTGTCATTAATTTCATTAGCCAACATGTGTTTTTGAGTCATTTTAGGGCTCAAAAAGGTGCATTTAATTATTTGTATAGATTTTTTGGGAGATATGAAGGTTATAAAATATGATTTCATGCCCCATGTTTCCCTATAAGTCTTAATTAACTAAGAAAACTGAAAGATGGTAGGTTATGGAGAAGAAAAGGTAGTTTTGTAGTGAAAGGAGAAGAAAATGACACTTGTACAACCTCCTTAAAAAGTATGCCACTTGGAAAAGGTTGAAATGTGACTCTTCAGCTTCTCCATGCTTATATCCATGTTTTAAATGATCTAGAAGTGTCGTTTTAATGCCAAACCCATTCCACTCCTTTTCACCTTTCTTGGCAAGTAAAAGTGACCTATAGATTTGTAATTGGTATGGTCAGTTCAAGGGGTTTAAAGAAAGATGATCTTGGGTGTGTATTATACACTTAGTTAGATTCCATTTTATTTTTGGTTGTATAATAATTGGGTTTTGATCTTTATGAACCATTCTTAATAATTTGACCTTTTAAATTTTATTGCTAATCTATGTACCTACAAGTTTTTATCTTGTTTGTATAATTAACTTACTAATATTGGTTCCATAATATGTTTAATCCCTACCCTTATTTACGCCATGGCTTTTTTCA
This sequence comes from Torreya grandis, assembly GCA_037957365.1. Lineage (NCBI taxonomy): Eukaryota > Viridiplantae > Streptophyta > Pinopsida > Cupressales > Taxaceae > Torreya > Torreya grandis. The sequence goes on along the minus strand of JARHVA010008518.1, from coordinate 269,830 downwards.
CTTTTTAATTTTATTTGGTGAGCTAACTAGCTTAGTTTTCAAAGAAGAGTGAAGGAATGAAGTTACAGTTAGTTCTACCTTGTTCTAATAAATTAGTCGTTTAAATACATTTTGTATGAATGGAAAAATATTTCACACATGCCTAAAATTAATATTTTATCTTGCTTCCATATTTTTGTTTCACCATGTCATCCTTTAATTTGCTTACAATCTTATCTTCCTCCATTGTTAGCTCTTTACACAATTTCAGTTGCAATCTCATGCATGAACTTGTCCATCCTATCTATGAAGGGGTAATGGAGCTTTATTAGCTTATTAAATAATTTAAGAGTTGAGTAAAGTTTTTTTGTATGATTTATAAGGTGTAGTTTGATCATGTACTCATATTCCATGCTAAGCAATCATTTGATGCCTTTATCTACTCCATTTTACATATAGGTAAGTGATTTTCATGATTCGAGAGGGTGATTTGAAGATGGTTTCAAAGTTTTCATAATGAAGATTATATATTTTAAGATTTAAAAATACATTTGACTAATATTTAAGCTATTTCCTAATGTGTCCTTCCCTAATTCCATGCCCTGCTTGTATAAAACAACTTAATACACACCTATAGGTCCTTGCTAACATCATGTTGATGTATATAGAGGTAGACATATGTTACAACTTATTAGAATTTTTTGGGGTGCATTATTATGTTTGTGTAAAACATGTAAGGTTCATATGCACTCATGGTTTTAGGTTGTTCATACCTAGTTCACTATTTACTTACCAAAACACCCACCTATAGGTGGCTAAGCAGGGGATTAAAGTGTTGTATGAAAGGGTTTAAACAATGTCACACTTCCTTGAGATATTAATATATCAATAAATTCATGATAGACCTATGTAAATTTCTTATAATTCAAAAATAAGCATGAAATCATGTGTGAAGGTTACGACTGGGTTTAGGGAAGTTTTCCTGAAAGGGGTCAAAATATAGGCTAGGGGTGTTTGTGTACCTTCTATAACATGTTTACCAAGGATTTAAAAATGTATAAATAGGTGAATCTTTTAGCCTCTAGTATGGATAGGAGACATACCAAGTTTGAAGAAGAAAGTATTAGTTGAATATGGTGTTTGTAAGCCCAAAAGTTGCTTCCAAAAAAATTGAAATACTTCAGCAATATTTATAGACCTATAGGAGTAAATGATCTTTTGTTACCTTAAGGAGTAGCATTGAGAAAAGGGTCTATGAATAATGGATTTAAAATAATGAAATTAGGTTAAATGACTTGAATCCTAAAAAAAGGGTTAAGACAAGGCTCTATGCACCCATGACTACCTATAGGTTCCCCCTCAAGCATGGAGATCAACACCTACAATAGAGTCTTAAGGGGATAAATGTCTTAGTTTTGAAGAGAATATAATTTGAGTTTGAATGGAACATGTAGGTGAGTTAAAAATGACATACATCTTATGACCTTAGATAAGGATTAATAAGTTCTACTAGTATTATGACCTAATGAATAGGGTCATAGACACCTACATGTAGAGTTTGTGGGTAGAGCACCTCAACCTAAATAGTGATCTTAAAGTTGATGTAAGGTGGTGTGTTGAAGTCTCCCAATGAGGAATAATGTTTAGATAAACATGGTTTAAACTTAGTTTAACTCAAGGAATCTTCCCACACTACAAATAGGTTCCAAAAAATAAAATTAACCACCTACAACATGCCCTAAGAAAGTGTCTCAGTCTAGTCAATAGGGACTTAGTTTTGGGGTAAAAAGTGCATTAGTAGGGTTAATAAAAACTCAATATTGATATATTAGTTATTTAAAACCTCTATAGGTATGTTAGTGGTGTGATAAAACTATCTCAAAGTAAAATAAGGATTATACAGGGTCCCAAGACCCTGTACACACCTATCGTATGGTTTAAGATAACAAAGGTAAGGTAAGACATGGATTGGTTTAAAGGTAGAGAGGAAGTTTAAAATAAAAATATAATGGTTCATGATATTTAATAGATAATTTACACAATCCCAATACTCCTCCAAGATGGCTATCTAGTTTCCTTACTTGACTAAGTGGATATCACTTTGTACATGAGCTAGGAAACCTCTTTGCCCAATAGGTGGATATGAAGAATACATATAAGAGAAGTGTTTTGATGTATTTAAAATATATGTGTGAATTAATTTAATGTGGGGATAATTTTAAACAACATATAGGCATTGTTTTATCTTGGAGAGGTCACCCTTAGGAGGATTCGAGGAAAATGCAAGAAAATAGGGGTTTTTGAGGCCTTTTTTAGGCATTTGGAGTTGGTTGGACACCTAAACCATGGAATAAGGATAATATATATAGTAATAATAATAATAATAACCTATAAAAACTCAAAAAATATTCAATTTTCCATGGGTATGAGGGCTATATCTCACTCTTTTGTCTCAGAGATCAGTTAGTTTAGGAAAATCAAAATTTGGCAAAGTAAGATAATGAGGGAAAATTGAGAAAATGACTTGACACAGAGATTTTGGAACATAATTTAAACATATTAAAATATTTATTCTAGGTAAATTTATTATATGGAAGCACTATATCAAGCTCAAACCCCTAAGGGTGACCAAATAGCTCATGCACATAATCTAACCAAGCAAATTTACACTAGGCCTAGTTGGTAAATGAGAAAGAAGATGAAAAAGGGTGATTGTAGGGTTATTTAGTGGTATTATAAGATAAAATTTGATGTTAAAATTAATAATACATAAACCTATCTATGGGATACCAGTCCAAGTAGCTCAAACCAATAGGGTGCATGCTAAGCCTATTAGGCTTTGAGGAGGTCTAGTGCCAAATGGTAGTCCATCTTCATTTCAAGCTCTTAATAGAAATTATAGGTTATTTATTAATGTTAATTAGGTGTATATACACATTTTAAAGCTCATAATATGGATAATAACCTAATATAAATCCAATTCTATCCTAGAAAGAGCTTAAACATGCAGGAGTAGAAATAAACTTGAGAAGGTGTTTTCAAATGATTAGATATTTAATAAAGTTTTTAATGGGAAGAAATGGATTAGGATAGGTTAATATGTTCCCTTGGCATAAATTTTATGGAATTTATAATCAGATCCAACATCAAAGCTTTATGAATAAAGTTTAAGACCCAAAACTACTAAGAAACCCTTGTAAACCTTGATTATGACCTAATTAGAGAGATGCAGATGGAAGGGAAATATAATGGAATATTTTTAAAATAAAACCTATTATAAAATTTATATTAATCCCTTAGGATATCTCCCACCAAGATGAAATATATGGAATTGTAAGAACAACATGCAAAATAGGGGGTTTTTCACCATTTTATGTGTTTTGCAATTTCTAGAGAAGATCTAAAGATGCAATCAAGTTTTAGGGGAGTATTAGGGATTTTTATATCTCCAGAAGTTAATTTATTTCTAATAAAAAACTTCTAAATTTTCAAATAATAGATCTCCTTTTAGCCAGTCAAAACTAGCATAGTGAACACAAGGGCGAAAAGTGTGGAAACCTCAAGTGGATGTATTTTTAATGTGAACCTAAACATTATAAGTCCATGGATAGTATTTAAAAGTTTAATTTAATCCCTCCAATTTATTTTCATGGAAAAATTAAATAATTTTTTATGCCAAGTGTGAGGGGTGACTAAAAATGAGTTTTTTAGACTGCAGATAGTGATGGCTTCCTTTCAAGAGTTTATAGATGAGTAAAAATGCAACCAATGCATGGAGATGAATGATTTAAGGCATTAAATATTATTCAAATAATTAAAAATATCCATATTTAGTGGTTGGATGATCAAATCAGTTCAAATTATGAAGGTAGTTTTCTGATCCAGGACTAAGAGTTTCATGCCATTTTTCATAAGTTTCAAGACTTGTATGGACACTTGGTCATCCTGACATTGCATGGATCATCCCATATATATTTATAATGAAAATTTGACCTTGTTTATTTGATTTAAAAGTATCCAAGTGACCTTTATACTTCCCTTTTCTTGTTCTTCTCTAAAAGGCTATAAATATTGACTCTTTTAGCTCATTTTTGAAGCCTCCATTGGTTGATAGTGAAAACCTAGACACATTTTTACTTGAATGACTATTAAATAAATAAAAAATTGATTTTTATTACTTACATACTTTAAAATTTGCTGTTATTTCAATCTTTTTGGGCTTTACTAGTAAAAGATCATCTCTTCTAGTAGGTTATCCTTGATTGTTCACCAAGTGTGTAGAAGAGTGATTATTATAGGTCTTTGTTAGAGTTATTTTTAAGTTTATGAGTTAATTAGAAGAGGTACATGATTTTATTATCATAATTAATCTTTCATTGCCCTCCTAGGTATCAAATACTTTCATGAACCTAACTTATGAAACATTGGTGTGACAATGCAACATGAATTATGAGTTTTATGTGAAAGAAGCCTTGTTTATCTATAAGTAGTATAATTTTAATTCATAAGAGGAAATTAAATATTGGTTCATCATATTTTTTTATCTTTCTTAGTTATTTTCTTAACACTTTCCATCCAAATTTGATTGGAAATAAAGTACTTTAAATAATGCATCAAGGAAACTAGCCATTCTAGAGATTCATCTCAACAAATTATTACCCATAGAAAGAGAGATGTTTCCATTGTGTCACTTGGTTGAGGAGAGATAATAATATCCTCAAGAGGTGAAAATCCAAGTGACAATATTTTTTGGCATGCTCAATGGGACACTAAGTCCTAGAATATTTTCCAAGATTGGTGCTACGCTTGGCATAGTTGTAGCTATAAGAACATCTACATTTAGTACCTAGAAACTCCACTAATTTTTTCAAATCTTTGGTTACTGATCAGTCCCTAATTTCCATGATTAAGGTGACCACTATATCTACTACTAAAGTTACATCCTTTGATTTTGTGTAATTACATTTGAATTCTAATAGAAGGTTTAGATTTGTGAATACCCATCCTTATTAAAAAGAGTTGATGTTTAATAAGTCTAAGTTATTGTTTATTTAAATCCCTAATACTCATATTTCACATTCAAATATGGATAAAGACTAACCTTTTATACCTTTCACTAGATCATTTCCTTTAAATCTTGCCCAATATGACCAAATTCTATGAGCAACCCTTAAGATTGTTCTATCTTCTAGTGGATAAGGTCATATTAATGCCTTTTAACATATTAAAAACATATATATTTTTTTTAATATACATAATTTTACCCAAGAGAATGTGGCTATTAGGTTATTGTCATTTTATTTCAAAGGTAAAGCTTTGGATTGCTATGGGACTCTACCTAAAAATTCTATTGGTTCATGGGATGAACTAAGAGACCTATTGAATAAGAGGTTTAGAGAGAAGAGTTATCATCTATCTCTAGCTAAGTAATTTACCAGTATCAAGAGGGAACCATAAGAGTTTATACAAGATTTTGATAAGATCTTGATATTCAATATATGCAGAAATACCCTTAAGGTAGGGAAACACCATATAATACTCCTTTAGGAAGGAATAACTCCACAATGTCTCTTCAAGGGGACAACCTCCAATATCCTCTTACAATAAAAGACTCAATGCTTACTTGATATCTTTACCATGATAATCATATCCTATATATATACATCTATCTAACCCATGGAAGGGTAACCTCCTAATCCCAATGTAGGCCAACCATTACCCAATGTACTACTTCCACAAGTTACTATATTATCCTAATATATTGTACCCATATAACTAACTAAGGGAATGTGTGCCACATGTCTACATCTCCATCAACCCATATATAATAATATATCATATCCCTAGGTACATAGCATTACTTCCCTCCTTTACATGTTTCATCCCCAAAACATAGGAAGAAACCAAATAATGAGTGTGATTCAAATCATTGCACACTTGTCTCTAATCTCAATCATCTAACCATCCATATGTGATCTTGGTAGGTGATATCTCTCCAAGCTTGTGTCCAAAATCCATTGTGCTCCTCTAATTTTGTTCATGATCATAATTAGATTACTTTAGTGTCCAAGCATAAGTATTCCTCTTTTTATTCCATGTACCATATTCTGTTGCACTTCTTTGATTCCAACCATGACCATAGTAGGTATTCTTCCATGCATATTCATAGTTATTTCCCCATTCCTTCTATGTGCCATAGTATTTTTTATTTGGATTCCATGCATATCCATAATGATTGGAAATTTTATTTCCTATATAGACAAAATGATTATTTTTATGGCACTTCCTCACCTGGTTCCATGATTTTTTCCTCATGATGATGTGGGTGTCTATATACCTCAAATTTTTCCAATACCTTGACCTTATCCACCTTTACTTCTACCTCTTCCACTTTTTCCTTCTTTGTCTCTTGAGTATATGAAGTGTTCATTTGTAGTGTGTCTTTATCTATATCATCTGAATCTTCACCATGATCTTCATCACCTATTTCAATCTCAACCTTATGATCTACATGGATTGTTATTGGTGCATTTTTCACTATGATATCTTGTAATGTGATCTTCTTTTTCTTATACCAAAACTTCATGAAATTTTTTTGAACATTAATATTCATTGTTCCCAAAGTCTCTAACCATGGATATCTAATAACTATATCCATATCATCCATATCCAAAGCATAAAAATTTGAATGCAAAACATATTTTTCCATAATGAGCTTCAAATCTTTAAACAGTGAAATATTATTACCATCTACTTGAACCTCCTTGATATTATTTTCTTGAACATGTAGATGCTTGGCCACATTCATGTTAATGAAGTTATACTTGTTGGTAGGGTTTATGGACACAACAACCTTCTTCTTTTGAATGCATCCATGAAATTGAAAAATTGACTCAGATTTCTTTGGAGCCAAATTATTTGAACCCTTATCATCCAATTCTTCTTCTTCTTCTTCTTCTTCTTCTATTGCTTCTTTTACTACTACTACTACTACTACTACTACTACTACTACTACTTCTACTACTACTACTACTACTACTACTACTACTACTACTACTACTACTACTGCTACTGCTACTGCTACTGCTACTGCTACTGCTACTGCTACTGCTACTACTACTACTACTACTACTATTGATTCTTCTATTTTTTCTTCTTTTTCTACTTCTTCTTCTACTGCTTCTTTTTTTGCTTCTTGTTTTATAGCCCATCAATCTAAAAAGATTTTTTCCATTTCTTTCCATGAAGAAAAACTTTTTGTATAGCTCAACTGATCAAACCAATGTAGTGTAGGCCCAGATAAAAAAGGAAGTAATCATCTTTGCCCAATTTTTTTTAAATGATTCTCCAAAAGGAGCCACCATTCTCTATCATCAATATCATCTTCCCCTAAATTTTTTTGCAACTCCATGATCCACAAAAAAATTAAGGTTCATGAAACCCTAAAATATCAATAACTCATACAAAACTAAACCAAAAAGTCCCAAATTTTTACTAAAGATTCCTCTTATGATATTGGAACCTTAGTAAAAATTTTGTGAAAAAATATCAAAATTTTTGACCTATAGATTGAATATACTAAAAACCATAAAATCTCAACAATTCACTCAAAACAACTCAAAAAATTCTTAAATTTTTAATGTGATTCTCTTATATCATCTTACATCTCCAATAAAAATTTCAAATAAAAATTCCCTATCTTTCAAAAGATATAGTGAAATTAGGGTTTCACTCCACATAAATTACCCAAATTGAAGCTCTAATACCACTTGATAAGATCTTGATATTCAATATATGAAAAAATACCCTTAAGGTAGGGAAACACCATATAATACTCCTTTAGGAAGGAATAACTCCACAATGTCTCTTCGAGGGGACAACCTCCAATATCCTCGTATAATAGAAGACTCAATGCTTATTTGATATATTTACCATGATAATCATCTCCTATATATATAAATCTATCTAACCCATGGATGGGTAACCTCCTAATCCCATTGTAGGCCGACCATTACCTAATGTACTACTTCCACAAGTTACTCTATTATCCTAATATATTGTACCCATATAACTAAATAAGGGGATGTGTGCCACATGTCAGCATCTCCATCAAACCATATACAATAATATATCATATCCCTAGGTACATAGTAGATTTTAATACTATATTTCAAAAAACATGAGATAGATCCCAACCCTTGTGAGACCTGCTCCAAACTATGCCTTCTTATACTATCTAAAAGCATTGAATAGTGATGTGGCTATGATAATCCAATACATGGGTGGGAATACACTCCATAATATGTATGATATAGCTATCAATGCTAATAATTATCTCGTTCAAGTAGGTAATATTTCTCCTAGGCCACTAATGCCATTATTCCCTAATTCATAGCCTCCTAGTCAAGTTGCATTACCTACCTTGGCTTTTTTGCCTAGTCAAGAAAGGTATGTCATTACTCCCACAAATGAGATTCATGAAGTCAATATTTTTCTCCAAAGTGTCACTAATGAATTGGTTTCCCTTAAAATGAAACAAGCTCAATGTTATAGACCTTATCAACCCTATAATCAGTTTGGATAAGGAAACATACCTCCTTTTCAAGGTAATACTCAAGGATAAGGTTGAATCACTAAATATAGACCTTACCAAAGTTAAAATAATAGTGCTAACTCTTCTTCCAAAGCTCTTATTACTAATCAAAACAATTTTATTGAAAAATAACCATGATATCCCTCCTATGACCAAAATTAAGGCCAAGTTACATATGCCAATGAAATGCCTAGTCAAGATATGAAAATGCAAAGTACTCAAGCATCTCAAGTTCCCACTTTTGAGATACCAATGCAAAATGCAATTCAAATTGGAATAGAGATTAGATTAAAAAAACATGATTCTACTCTCAAAAATCATTTGGAGGGAGAGTTTTATGCCATAAATCATTTGGGGAATTCAAGCAATGTGAATACTAGTGTGGCTTCTAACACTAGGTATAAGAAGAGGAATGTTGAAGAGACACAAGGGGATAATCAAGGACATATTTTGACTCATAAAACATATAAAATTGTAGTTGGGTATAATTTAACTCCTAATGTGTAGGAAAATTATAATTATCAATATGAAAGGCTTGCTCCTACACATTCACCTTCACAAGCTACAATACAAGGTACTAGTTCTTCCAAGGAACCTCCTAAGGTGAGAAATATTTGTATCAATGTTGTGGATCAGATGAATGAATTACATATGAATATTTCACTATGGGATTCATTAAAAATTCGTAGACAAAAGGATATGCTTCAAAAGGAATTGCAAGGACTAGGTAATCAAGTTAGATCAGCTAGGAATAAGAATGTTGTCTTGGTAAATAAAACTCAACCCATTGATGAGAAAGTAAAGATAACTGATAATAATCCTATTTTTTACCTATCCTTGATTATTTGTGATTTCCTAGTTCATAATTGCATCATAAATAGTTCAGATAGTACTTTATTTATGCCCAAGTGTATAGCAAATAAATTAGGCCTCAAATATGAGCCAAAGGCTAAAGGAGTTTTACAATTGGATGGATCACCAACAAAGACCTTGGGAGTAATCAAGGATTTTAAATTTATTTTACATGCTTGTCCTACCTTTTACATTCCTCATGATGTGGTTGTGGTATATTTACCTCCATACTTAGCTCTTTGTTTATGAAGAGAGTTTACAACTAAGATAGGTGGATACTTGGTAGCCAATTGGTAATACATGGTTTTTAGGACAAATTATGTTACTAAGGTGAAGATTGAATCAAAACCTATCCATCACAATGACTTGGATCCTTACATGCCTAAAGTGGAAAATGTTAATTATGCCATTATTGATGAAGAGGAACTTCACATAGATCAATCTCTAGCATCTTCTCTTGAAGGAGTTTCTAATTTGTACTTAGATGAATGGGGAGATGAAAATTATGAGCATGATCCTTACAAATTAATAAAATAAGTTAGTCTTAGAGTGTATTGTATGCATTAATAGGACTCTTTGATGCCAAACTTGGTCAATCCAAGTGAACACATGGATGGTACTTGGCAGTTATTCTTTGATGGCTCTATAAGTAAGGTTGGGGTAGGTGGTGGAGAAAATTTGGTTTGTCCTTATAAGGAAAGGTACTATTATAGTTTAAAATTTCAATTCTCTTGTACTTTTAAAGTGGAAAAATATGGATCCCTCATTCATGGCCTTGAGTGGGCTAGAAAAAGGTGTGAAGGAGTTACAAGTGTATGGTGATAGTGAGTTAATTGAAAATCAAGTAAGAGGCCAAAATGTGACTAAGAACTCTTTTCTCAAGTCCTATAATCATAAAGTGTGGGATCTTGTAGAGGATTTCCAAGATTTCAACATCACATATATCGTAAGAGAAGATAGTAAACATACTGACAAGTTGGAGTGATTGGATCTTAATTTGATGTTGCAAAGGGGATAAGAGAATATAAGAACCAACCACATCTCAAAGTGAGTATAAGGCCCTCAATACTAGATAATGTCACTAATTTTGAATTTTTTGATAGTGATAAACAAATAGTACTTTTTATACAAGAAGAGGCTGAGTTTTCTTCCAAGAATTAGTCCAAACTATAGCAGCAATATGGAGGGCTTATTGTATAAATGAAGTAAAATAAGCTCCATAAAGGCCTAGTCACACTTAAAATTATATTAAATGATGATCACCAATTTAATAAGGAAAAGGTAATAATGTCTAATAAGTAAGAGAACTATGAGAAAGTACAAATATCTAAAGATAAGTTTCTTGCACTTGGGAATGTATGTACTAGTGAAGAGAAACATGCTTCCATTAAGTTATACAAAGAGTTTTCTTATGTCTTTGCATGGGAGTATAGTGATTTGAAGGAATTTGATCTAAACTTATCCCAACATAACATAGTGATAAATGAGAATGATAAGCCTATCAATAAAATACAAAGGCAAATCAATCCTAAGATTGAGCCTCTCATTAAGAAAGAACTTACTAAGCTGATTGAGTCCAAAATCATCTTTCCTATTAAGTATTCATCTTTTTTGGCAAACTTAGTCCTTACTAGGAAAATGAATGGGGAAATTAGGTTGTGTGTTTATTCTATGGACTTTAATATAGTTTATTTGAAGTGCCATTACCCTCTTCTTTCCATGGAACACATTTTTCAAGTTGTGGTAGGTATTGAAAGGTTTTCTCTCCTTTGTGGATATTTCAGGTACAATCAAACTTTAGTGAAGTAAAGTGACCAATATAAGACAACCTTTACTACTAAATTGGTTACATATTCTTATAGGAAAATTCCTTTTGTATTGTTTAATACTAAAGCTACATTTCAATGTGAAATGGATATGGATTTTCAAGGACTAATAAATGACATTGTGTTGGTGTATCTTGATGATGTCATAATTTTTTCTAAGGATGCAAAGGATCACTTGAATTACCTTAGGAAAATATTTAAGAGATGTAAAGATTTTGGAGTCTAAAGTGGAAAATGTTAATTATGCCATTAGTGATGAAGAGGAACTTCACATAGATCAATCTCTAGCATCTTCTCTTGAAGGAGTTTCTAATTTGTACTTAGATGAATGGGGAGATGAAAATTATGAGCATGATCCTTACAAATTAATAAAATAAGTTAGTCTTAGAGTGTATTGTATGCATTAATAGGACTCTTTGATGCCAAACTTGGTCAATCCAAGTGAACACATGGATGGTACTTGGCAGTTATTCTTTGATGGCTCTATAAGTAAGGTTGGGGTAGGTGGTGGAGAAAATTTGGTTTGTCCTTATAAGGAAAGGTACTATTATAGTTTAAAATTTCAATTCTCTTGTACTTTTAAAGTGGAAAAATATGGATCCCTCATTCATGGCCTTGAGTGGGCTAGAAAAAGGTGTGAAGGAGTTACAAGTGTATGGTGATAGTGAGTTAATTAAAAATCAAGTAAGAGGCCAAAATGTGACTAAGAACTCTTTTCTCAAGTCCTATAATCATAAAGTGTGGGATCTTGTAGAGGATTTCCAAGATTTCAACATCACATATATCGTAAGAGAAGATAGTAAACATACTGACAAGTTGGAGTGATTGGATCTTAATTTGATGTTGCAAAGGGGATAAGAGAATATAAGAACCAACCACATCTCAAAGTGAGTATAAGGCCCTCAATACTAGATAATGTCACTAATTTTGAATTTTTTGATAGTGATAAACAAATAGTACTTTTTATACAAGAAGAGGCTGAGTTTTCTTCCAAGAATTAGTCCAAACTATAGCAGCAATATGGAGGGCTTATTGTATAAATGAAGTAAAATAAGCTCCATAAAGGCCTAGTCACACTTAAAATTATATTCAATGATGATCACCAATTTAATAAGGAAAAGGTAATCATGTCTAATAAGCAAGAGAACTATGATAAAGTACAAATATCTAAAGATAAGTTTCTTGCACTTGGGAATGTATGTACTAGTGAAGAGAAACATGCTTCCATTAAGTTATACAAAGAGTTTTCTTATGTCTTTGCATGGGAGTATAGTGATTTGAAGGAATTTGATCTAAACTTATCCCAACATAACATAGTGATAAATGAGAATGATAAGCCTATCAATAAAATACAAATGCAAATCAATCCTAAGATTGAGCCTCTCATTAAGAAAGAACTTACTAAGCTGATTGAGTCCAAAATCATCTTTCCTATTAAGTATTCATCTTTTTTGGCAAACTTAGTCCTTACTAGGAAAATGAATGGGGAAATTAGGTTGTGTGTTTATTCTATGGACTTTAATATAGTTTATTTGAAGTGCCATTACCCTCTTATTTCCATGGAACACATTTTTCAAGTTGTGGTAGGTATTGAAAGGTTTTCTCTCCTTTGTGGATATTTCAGGTACAATCAAACTTTAGTGAAGTAAAGTGACCAATATAAGACAACCTTTACTACTAAATTGGTTACATATTCTTATAGGAAAATTCCTTTTGTATTGTTTAATACTAAAGCTACATTTCAATGTGAAATGGATATGGATTTTCAAGGACTAATAAATGACATTGTGTTGGTGTATCTTGATGATGTCATAATTTTTTCTAAGGATGAAAAGGATCACTTGAACTACCTTAGGAAAATATTTAAGAGATGTAAAGATTTTGGAGTCTAAAGTGGAAAATGTTAATTATGCCATTATTGATGAAGAGGAACTTCACATAGATCAATCTCTAGCATCTTCTCTTGAAGGAGTTTCTAATTTGTACTTAGATGAATGGGGAGATGAAAATTATGAGCATGATCCTTACAAATTAATAAAATAAGTTAGTCTTAGAGTGTATTGTATGCATTAATAGGACTCTTTGATGCCAAACTTGGTCAATCCAAGTGAACACATGGATGGTACTTGGCAGTTATTCTTTGATGGCTCTATAAGTAAGGTTGGGGTAGGTGGTGGAGCAAATTTGGTTTGTCCTTATAAGGAATAGGTAATATTATAGTTTAAAATTTCAATTCTCTTGTACTTTTAAAGTGGAAAAATATGGATCCCTCATTCATGGCCTTGAGTGGGCTAGAAAAAGGTGTGAAGGAGTTACAAGTGTATGGTGATAGTGAGTTAATTGAAAATCAAGTAAGAGGCCAAAATGTGACTAAGAACTCTTTTCTCAAGTCCTATAATCATAAAGTGTGGGATCTTGTAGAGGATTTCCAAGATTTCAACATCACATATATCGTAAGAGAAGATAGTAAACATACTGACAAGTTGGAGTGATTAGATCTTAATTTGATGTTGCAAAGGGGATAAGAGAATATAAGAACCAACCACATCTCAAAGTGAGTATAAGGCCCTCAATACTAGATAATGTCACTAATTTTGAATTTTTTGATAGTGATAAACAAATAGTACTTTTTATACAAGAAGAGGCTGAGTTTTCTTCCAAGAATTAGTCCAAACTATAGCAGCAATATGGAGGGCTTATTGTATAAATGAAGTAAAATAAGCTCCATAAAGGCCTAGTCACACTTAAAATTATATTCAATGATGATCACCAATTTAATAAGGAAAAGGTAATCATGTCTAATAAGCAAGATAACTATGAGAAAGTACAAATATCTAAAGATAAGTTTCTTGCACTTGGGAATGTATGTACTAGTGAAGAGAAACATGCTTCCATTAAGTTATACAAAGAGTTTTCTTATGTCTTTGCATGGGAGTATAGTGATTTGAAGGAATTTGATCTAAACTTATCCCAACATAACATAGTGATAATGAGAATGATAAGCCTATCAATAAAATACAAAGGCAAATCAATCCTAAGATTGAGCCTCTCATTAAGAAAGAACTTACTAAGCTGATTGAGTCCAAAATCATCTTTCCTATTAAGTATTCATCTTTTTTGGCAAACTTAGTCCTTACTAGGAAAATGAATGGGGAAATTAGGTTGTGTGTTTATTCTATGGACTTTAATATAGTTTATTTGAAGTGCCATTATCCTCTTCTTTCCATGGAACACATTTTTCAAGTTGTGGTAGGTATTGAAAGGTTTTCTCTCCTTTGTGGATATTTTAGGTACAATCAAACTTTAGTGAAGTAAAGTGACCAATATAAGACAACCTTTACTACTAAATTGGTTACAAATTCTTATAGGAAAATTCCTTTTGTATTGTTTAATACTAAAGCTACATTTCAATGTGAAATGGATATGGATTTTCAAGGACTAATAAATGACATTGTGTTGGTGTATCTTGATGATGTCATAATTTTTTCTAAGGATGCAAAGGATCACTTGAACTACCTTAGGAAAATATTTAAGAGATGTAAAGATTTTGGAGTATATATTTACCCAAAGAAGTGTGTGTTTGTTTTCCATAAAGGAAAACTTTTAGGACACATTATCTCTAATAAGGGCCTATCCATAAATCCTAAAAGGGTGAGTGCAATCTTGAAATTGGATTTACCCAAACACAAGAAAGGTCTAAAAAGTTTCTTTGGGAAACTTAATTTCATAAGGAGGTTCATCCTTGATTTTTCTAATTTAATCAAGCTTCTAACCTCTGTGCTAAGAAAGGATGAAGTGTTCACTTGGACTAAAAGAAGGAAGGAAAGTTTTGAAGAGATTAAGCAAGCCATTGCCCAAGATATAACACTTTCAAGTCCTAAGTTATCAAAGGATTTCAAATTGTATATATTTATAAATGAGGAAGTAATATTTACCATGATTACTCAATAAAATGAATAAAACTTGGAATATTCTATTGCCTTCTTTAGTCAAGGGTTGGAGGGTTATGAGGTAAGGTATAATTATATTGAGAAGAAAGTAATTTTAGATGTTATAAGTTTAGGTACATGTTTTTGATTAATTAAGGTGACAAACCAGGGGCTGAACCCTATACAGTAAAAAGAGATAGGAAGGCTAGAAAACAAAAGATGCTAGCACCGAACCAATGGCACAACTGAGAAATAAAGTCAAAAGCAAAACAAAACATTAGAAAGACTAGAGTTAGAAAGGATGAAACTACATAACTATAGAATTAACAATATCCTTAAGATTCTCATTGTCTGCATTATCAACATTCCCTGGATTACCCACTACTTCCATGATCCACAATGGCCTTCTCCACGTGGACCACCTTTGAGAGCTATCTTCATCATCAATGTGCATCATTCATGCTCCGTCATCTCCTTTTGAATGATCTCTCTAATTTTTGGGGGTATATGAGCCCCTTGTCACCATACCCTCCATCCTGAGAATTGCTGACCAAGGTTGGCACAAGCATCAGTGACCCTGTTACCTTCTCTGTAGGTGTGGGTAATCTCAACTTTGGAAATTTTTTGTACATGTTATCTAACAACAATATTCAAATATTAGTACCCAATCCTAGTGTCAAGGAATTCCTTTTGAGAAAATATTTGAATGAAAAAAGGGCTGGTTGGATCACAAAAGTGATGGAGTATGATGTAAAAATCAAGACAACCAAGCTAGTGAAAGGAAGAGGGATATGTGAACATATTGATTCAAATTTTAAGGAAAAAAAAGAGGTTGTTTTATCACTCCATGATTACCCTATTATTTCTGCACCTTTATCAATGAGGAGTTGGACACAAGATATGATCTATTTTCTTCAAACTAGTGAGTGCCCATAAGGCCTTGATAGAGCTAGAAGAAGGTACTTTAGATTTAAATACATTCTTTATGTACTTGTTGATGGAGTGTTATTTAATAGGGAATTATTAGGTGTGTTATTGAGTTGTGTTGAATTATATTAGATTGATAAATTTTTTCTTGAGTTTCATGATGGACCAGTTGGTGGTCACTTTGCTTGAAGAACCACAACTACTAGTATTATGAGAGCTAGATACTTTTGGCCTAGTTTGTTAAAATAAACCCATTCTTGGGTATAGAAGTTTCAAAATTATTCTATATTTGATGGTAAACAAAAGCTTATTTCATTGCCTTTATATCCAATTTAGTTTGATCAACACTTTATGAAATGGGGTTTGGATTTTATAGGCCTAATCAACCCACCTTCTAATGTTGGCCATAAATGGGTGTTGACTAATATAGATTACTTTACAAGGTGGGTAAAGGTTATTTCTCTCAAAGAAACAAATGAAATTTCATTTCTAGACTTCTATGAAGGCATAATGACAAGGTTTGGAGGTCTTTCAACAATAATTTTAGATAATGCATTGGCTTTCCTTGGGAATAAGACAAGTGAATGGGATTTGAAACATGGAACATATCTTAGTACCTATAACTATTATCTAGAATGGAATGGAATATCTAAGTCTACCAATAAGAATCTAATCAAGATCATAAAGAGAATAATGGAGGAAAACCAAAGGACTTGGCATTCCAAGTTGAAGACAACTCTTTGGGATGATAAGATCACCCCAAAAAGAGCCATTGGAAACTCACCATACACACTTTTTTATGGGAGATAAGATATACTACCTAATTCACTTAAGATACTAGCCTTGGATCTCACTTATCAACTAGAATTGATGTAAAATGAAATCATAGAAGTCAGGTTATGCGAGTTGATAGAGCTTGAGGAGATAAGAGATCAAGCTATACAAACTATGAGAGATCACCAAGATCAAACAAAGAGATTATTTTATAATAAATCCATGACAAGGAGTTTAAAAGAAGAATACATTATTCTAAAATGGGATGAAGATAGGTCTAATTCTAGAAGACACACAAAGTTTGATGCTTTATGGAGTAACCCTCATGTTATCACCCAATCCAAGGAACATAATGATTTATAAAACTCAAAGTTGGATGGAGAAGATATTAATATCATAGTGAATGGGATATATCTCAAATATTATTACTAGGGTTCTCCTCTCTCCTTGTACATAGTTTGTTGTTTTCCTTATGTTCTTTAAGTGCTTATGCACATGTGTGAGTCTTGTTTGTCTTATTTTGTCTTGTGTTTTATTGGTGCAGTGTGTTTTTTTTGTATGTGTTTTAGGAAATTATTTTATAATTGTATTAAATAACTAATTGAATCCATTGGCCCATCATAGGATAAGACTACTAGTCCTTAGGATAACAGGCATACTACCCCTATGAGTCACCAATTTATTGATCAAATTTGACTTTTAGGTCAAATTGGGGCACACATAGGTAAAAAATTGGTTTTATATATGTTTTGGGCAGAATAATATATTTTTATGAGCTGTTTCATAGGTCATTTAATGTTATTCAATGATATATTAGCCCTGGTCATGAATTTCATTAGCCAACATGTCTTTTTGAGTCATTTTAGGGATTAAGAAGGTGAATTTAAGGCTTTATATGGGTTTTTTGGGGAATTTAAAGGTTATAAAATATTATTTCATGACCCATGTGTCCCTATAAGTCTTAAGTAACTTAAAAAATTGAAATATGGTAAATTATATAAATGAAAAAGTAATTTTCTATTGAAAGGAGAAGAAAATGGTACTTGTACAAATTTCTTAGGAAGTGTACCACTTGAAAAAGGATTAAATGTGATTATTTATATTCCCCATGATCATCTCCATGTTTTTAATTATTTTTAAGTGTAATTTTAATTCCAAAACTATTTTATTCCTTTTCACTTTTCTTGGCAAGTAAAAGTGACATGTAGATGTACACTTGGTACAATCAACACAAGGGGTTTCAAGAAAAGTTCTCTTAGGGGTGTATTATAAACTCACTAAGATTATTTTTTATGATTTTTTCTATATGATTTTTGGTTTTATGTTTATGAACCATTCCTAACAATTTGACCTTTTAAATCTGCTTGCTAATTTATGCTCCCTACAAGTTTTGCTTTTATTTTTGAAATTCCATATAGTTCAATTGATAAGATTGGTTCCAAAGGATTTTTAATCCCTTAAATTATGTATTAAATTATTTTTTTCACTTTTGGATTTGATTTTATGAGACAACTAGCACTATTTATAAAGAAGAGTGAAGGAGTGAAGTTGTAGTCAGTTTTACCTTGTTCCAAAAAAATGTTCTTTTACATAGGTTTTGAATGAATGAAAAAGGATGTCCCACATGCCTAAAATTCATATTTTCACTTACTTATATTTTTTATTTTCACCATGTCATCCTTTTAATTGATTACAAGCTTTTCTTCCTCCATTATCAGCTCTTTACATAATTTCAATTGTAGTCTCATGCATGAGCTTGTTCATCCTATCTATGAAGTGGTAATGGATGGGTGTATTAGCTTATTAAATACTTTAAGAGTTGACTAAAGTTATTTTTTATGCTTGGGAAGGTGTAGTTTGATCATATTCTCATATTACATGTCAATCAGTCATTTGATGCCTTTATCTACTCCATTTTACATGTAGGCAAGTGATTTTCATGATTGGAGAGGGTGATTTGAAGTTGGTTTCAAAGTGATCTTGATGTATATTATATATTTTAATATTTTAAAATAAATTTTAGTAATATTTAATCTATTTCCTAACATGTCCTTGCCTAATTCCATGCCTTGCCTATATAAAACATCCTAATGCACACCTATAGGTCCCTTGCTAACATCATGCTAATGTATGGAGAGGTAGAAATATGTTCCATATTATTATAATTGTTTGGGGTGAATTAATATGTTTGAGGAAAACATTTAAGGTTCATATTCACTCATGTTTTTATGTTGTTCATACCTAGTTCATTGTTTGTTTGCCAAAACACCCACCTACAAGTGGTTGTGCAGGGGATTAAAGTGTTGTATAGAAGGGTTGAAATAATGTGACACTTCATTGAGATTGAGTATAGAAATAGAGTCATGATATACCTATGTAAATTTCATATAATGCAAAAATAAGGATGAAATCATGTGTGAAGGTTATGACTGGGTTTAGGGAAGTTTTCCCTAAAGGGGTCAAAATATAGGCTAGGGGGTTTTTGTGTAGATTTCATAACATGTTTCCCAAGGATTTAAAAATGTATAAATAGGTGAATATTTTAGCCTCTCATATGGACAAGAGACATACCAATTTTTAAGGAGAAAGTATTAGTGTAAGATGGTTTTTGAAATCCCAAAAGTTGCTTCTAAAAACATTGAAATACTTCAATATCTACAGGTCTGTTAGAGGAAATAATCTTTTGTTACCTTAAGGAGAAGAATTGAGAAAATTTTATATGACTAATGGTTTTAAAATATTTAAATCAAGTCAAATTACTTGAATCATAACAAAAAAGGGTTGTGACAAGGTCTATGCACCCATGACTACCTAAAAGTACCCCCTTAAACATGGAGATCAACACCTACAATTGAGTCTTAAGGGAAGAAGTGTCTCAATTTTAAAGAGAGTAAAATTTGAGTTTAAATGGAAAATATAGGTGATTTATAAATTACATACATCTTATGACTTTAGAGAATGATTAATAAGGTCTACCAGCATCATGACCTAATGAATAGGGTCATAGACACCTACAGGTAGAGTTTGTGGGTAGAGCACCTCAACCTAAATAGTGATCTAAAAGTTGAGAAAGGTGGTGTGTTGAATTCTCCAAATGAGTAATAATGTTTAGATATACATGGTTTAAAATTAGGATTAACTCAAAGAATCTTCCCACACTAAAACCAAGTTCTAAAAAAGCAAATTAATCACCTATAACATACCCTAAGAAAGTGTCTTAGTCCAGTCAATAAGGACTCAGTTTTGGGGTAAGAAGTAAATTAGTAGGGTTAATTATATCTCAATATTTATATATTAGTGATTGATCACCTATATAGGTATGTTATTGGTTCTTAGGTACTATAGGATTATTTAATACATATTATGAATTATTAACATGAGTTGATTTCAAATCATTTTTTTCAATGTTATCAACCTTAGCTTCCAAATATTGAATAACTTAGAGAAGAGCTCATACAGTAGACCCATTGGCATTTAGATTTGAGAAGCCACCAAAGGAGATGAAAATACAACCTATGTTGATATGGGAATTGAAATTAGTAACTGAGTTAAGTTATTAATTTTTCCCATGGAGGATGTGGAAATAGTTATTTGATCTTCAAAGAATAATTGTTTGAAAACATATCCTATGCCCCCACTAGATGTAGTATGCAATGTTGTGTTGAAGAGAAGGAAGAATAGAATGGATGTGTAATATTTATATCCAATATCCTCAATATTTTTATTAATAAATATCAATTGTTGTTCACTAACACCTTTTTATTTTTTATTTATAATATATTATTTATTATCTTGTGGAGGTCTTCAAGATTTTCAAGAATGCACTCTTGAAATAATGCAATAGATTTAACTTCCTCTTGGTCTAATTTTTCATGCTCATTGTTTTCATGTGTTTCATTATCCTCATGATACCATTAACTTTATATAATATGTTTTAATTATTTTTATCATTTTTATTATTAGCAATCTCATTATTAGTAAATTTTGACATCTGCAACAACTCAACTAGGTTTTACTAGAATAGGCTAATTTTTGTTTCAAATTAATTATACAAATTCAACTAGCAAATTTCATCATGATAAAATCAACAAGAATGATATTTAACTAAATAAATTATTTTAAGCTAACCTTATAAAGGTCTATAACTAATCTATTTATCTAATGATCACCATAACAACATCAATATCAATATCGAGAACAGGTACAATGCTGATTATAGAAATAAAGATTGCATTAATTCATATAAGTATTGTTATAAACATAGTTGTGGTTGATACAATATTAAATCCAACTATTGTATGGTACATATGAATAAAACTTATAGTTTCAATAATATAAATATCTCAATAATATTATGTAATGATACAAAGCTCCACGAAACATGAAAGTCTCAATGAACTCATAGTATCTAGAAGTAATCTCAAGAGATAGTATTTTTGAGTAGAGGGAGAGAATCATCCAAGTGATTTTACACACCAACCATAGACCATCAATCCCACACACCATATCCCAACTAGGGAATGACCCTCCCTTCACTAATGGGTAGATAATGATGGTATGAGAATCCATAGTGACAAAATAAAACATGTGAGATGTAAGATAACTAATACATGATGTATACCATAAATAAATCCATTATAACATGATATCATAAAAATATGTAAACTAAATGAAACATATGAAATGAAAATGTTTAACTATAAACATTACTTTGGCCAAAGTTTTCATATAGTTATTGATCACTAGGATTAGTCAATTTCATACACACCACTCAATCGGATTACACCTTATCTACACATTATTGGCACTAATTAAGAAAGTGGAATCCATCACACTAATTATTTAGGGTCATTAATGAAATATTTAGTTATATATATAATAATTTAAAAACCAACATATTTATATAAAATATTCCCTACTAGCATATTTAAAGTGTGCTAAACTTGAAAATATCAAATACATACATTTAGTGCATAAAATGTAATGCAATTAATCTTAAAACATCTAATTTTTTATTGCATAATAAATGAGATAAACACAAATTTGAAAATCACTCCTTAATAAAATAATACCATTTAGGAAAGATGTTTATCTAGACTTCAAGTTATAGAATATTATCAGGTAACTACAAATGTTATTTCATCCATCTAAATAATATTAATTTCCATCTTATTTACTTTATTTCCATATATTAAAAGTACAATAATAATATATCTCAACTACTAATAACATTGTATGGGTTGTATTTCATTTTAATACACATAAATACATGTTTATTTCAATCATTCAAACATATATATTAATTTATCTTAGATAACAGATTCACCCATATTTATTTTTTATTACATTTAATGTTTTTAAGCATTATTCTAAATATGTAAATAAATATAGTGTATAATTGACTTAGATTTGCATTCATCAACAAATCATCTATATCCCATGTATTTATC
>JARHVA010008518.1:0-245000 GCA_037957365.1 Torreya grandis | reverse complement strand
TCTTAGATAATAGTTAAGTCTTAACCCTTAATTTAACCTAGGGTTTTTTGGGTTATATGCTTATTTTTGTGGATGGTCAAGCCATCCATAGAGATAAGCATTTATCCAATTAAATAATTCAAATATAATGAAACTAAATAAAATAATTAAGAACATTTTCCTAAAATTATCATAAACTCCACATAATATATGAATTTTAATACAACCCTCACTTAGTAAGAGAAATCAACTATACCAAAGAGTTAAATTACTTATCCCTTTAGCTTGAACCCCTTTCCTCTTTTTTGCCTATCATGTTATGCCATGACATATCTTATGCCTCCTTCCTCTTCATTTTATTCTCTTGCATGTTACCATAACCCCCAATCTCTCTATAAAATGTAATGATTCCATCCATGCATGTAAAATAACTCATAGATATCTAACAAAAAACAAATAGTCCTCTATTTTATTCAAACTATTCCATAATGAAGTCTCAGTTTTAGTATAAGCCACGTTAAACACAAGTCAATGCCATAGTTTAAAACCCTAATTTCAAACCTTCTAAGAATTAAAAAATATAATATTCATTTCAAACTTTATGTATGTATATTGATTTCAAAAAATCACTCTAAACATTATGATTATTGGAAAAGCAATTGATTTTCACGAAAGTCCCTATACATGATTACTATGATTTCACACAATTATCTAAATTATATAATCATTAACAATGAAATCAACTTTTAAACATCAATTTAATAAAATTCAATCAAACATTATAATTTTAATCAAAATCATGACTTCCCAATATTAATTATCAATACAACTATTGTTATTAACTTAGAAAATGGTTATCAACAATGCCATCATCTTCTACAAAGTCATTTAATTATTATAACAATAATAACCTTCTAATTATTATGTGTATTGGAATTGGTCCCAAGTATTAATATGGACTAAGCATGATATTTAATAGTCAATCTTAACACACAAAGTAAGCTAGATAATAGATTCCATCATAACCATATAATAGTGTATTAAGACATGACAATTTCAAAGGCACTCATTTACATCCATAGAAGTGGGTCATAATAATGACATGAGATATAAGTGGGTTATAATAAGGACATGCATGGATTCATTTACTTTTTAAATCAATATCACACATGAGATAAGCTAAGTATGATAACCATAAGTGTAATTACACAACTAGATTAATATAGACATCAAGCATTAATCAAGATCACAACAAAAAGCTTACTAATAGTATTTCAAATCTAGACAATAAATTAACAATAAAAGACATAATAAAATATATCTAAACTAAGAAAAATATATAACTACATATTATAACTATTGTGGTGTGTGTTGGTTCTTATTTTCAATGTGTCATCCCCCAACATCTCCATATATAGCATCCTCTATGATGATTCCTTCCCTCTGTCACACTCTGAGGAATGGATATATCCTCTATCGACCTCAAAAAAATTAAGCTAGCTAGCTTGAAATAATATAAAATCCACAATATACTATTGTAATAAACTAAACAAACATGGTGATCATGTACACAATATAAAAGTACAACTAACTCCATAATTAATAATCATGTAAATTAAGTAACATTTAACTGTCCATAATCAACATATGAAATATAGCTTAACCAAAATAATTAGTAAAACAATATCTTTTAAGTCCACTAATCAATAGGTTTTTAAGTCTAGAGAGAAATAGGGATGTGAAATCCTCCCCCCTAAAGTTGGTCATCATCCCAATGACACTTATTCAAAAAAAAGTCCTGAAATTAAACATTATTCAGTAGAAAATAAATAATGTTCAGTAACATATCAAGTAAACATATGTGGAAATAACCTATACAACTAATCATAATCCTCCCAAGTGGCACTATATTCATAATATTATTCCTATTGGACCTTGTAATATGACACTTCCCTATTATATAAAATCATTTTGTGAGTGTCAATTATTCTGATTGTTTCTACCATGACCACCCCAAGATCTAGAACATACAAAGCATTCTAATCTAACACATTTGAAAGATCAATAACATACTTTTTAAGATATGACACATGGAAAAAATTATTAAAAATAACTAGATATGGTGGTAATATAAACCTATACACTACTAGATTTATCACTTTTAGAACCTTAAAGGGTCCCACATATAAAGGTGAAATTTTAGTTGACTTCTCAAACTTAATCGAGCTTTTCTAAGGCTTAACCCACATAAATACTTTATCACCTATAGAAAAATGTCTTGTTCTCTTCATATTATCATATCTTTCTTTTCTATCATTGCCCTCATCCAACCACTATCTGATTATTCTAACTTGGTCTTCCATTTCCATAAGCATCTTATGTCCAAAGACTACCCTACCCTCTAACCTGTCCCAGTTGATTGGTGTCTTACACCTCCTTCCATACAATACCTCAAATAGAGCCATCTTCAACACTAATTGGTATGATTTTTTGTAATAAAACTAAACCAATGGAATGTATTCCTCCAACTTGTATCAATTATACATGTAATATATCTGAAGGAGATATTCTAAAACTTGGTTAACTCTCTTTATCTGTCCATCTATTTCTAGGTGATATGCAATGCTAAAATTCAACTATGTATCTATAGTTGAATTCAAATTCAACAAAAATATATAAGTCATTATCAAATCTCTATTTGAAATTAACTTTTATATAATTCCATATAATTGGTAGACCTTTTTCATGAATCTATTTGTAAGCATAGGTGAATCATCAGTCAAGTTGGCTAGTATGAATTGAGCTACCTTGGTTAATTTTTCAACTACAACTAAGATCATATCATGTTGAATTTATGATAATGGAAACCCTTGGAAAAATTCCATGCTAATCCCATACCACTTCCATTTTGGTATATCATGTGGATATAATAATCCTACTAGATGCACA
Source organism: Torreya grandis (assembly GCA_037957365.1). Lineage (NCBI taxonomy): Eukaryota > Viridiplantae > Streptophyta > Pinopsida > Cupressales > Taxaceae > Torreya > Torreya grandis. The sequence continues at coordinate 242,072 of JARHVA010008518.1, read as the reverse complement.
TATTTAGTTTTCACATGCTGATATTACAAACAATGAGACACAAAATCTGATGCATCCTTATTGATCTATTTATTGAAATAAAGAGGTCTTAGCTTATCCATGAGTTTTTTTACACCTAGATGTCATAAATATAGGGCATTATGAAATTCTATTATCATAATTATACTTGTATTATCTCTATTAGGTACATACATCCTATTATTATACCTCAAAATACCATCACTCTCTAACTTAAATCATTTATACTTAGGATTTTGAGCATTCTCTTACAATTATTTCCTGACCTGATAATAAAATTCATCTCCTAGTGATAATTTGATTACTTTATCATAGAAAGTACTCATGATAGTATCCAGGCTGTTATGTACCTTTTATGACTTTGAGCATCAACAACTCTATTTTCCTTTCCCTTGATATATTTAATATCATAATCATAATTAGATAAGATTTCTAACCATCTCTGATGTGCATTTAGGTTTGGTTGTGTGAGGAGGTACTTGAGTCCCAAGTTGTTAGTCTTGAGGTTAAATGGTTTCTCCAATAGATAATACCTCTAAACTTAAAAGGCACACACTATTGTATCAAGTTATAGATCATGAGGGTATTATTTCACCTCTTAAGGCTTTAATTTCTTAGGCTTGTATACTATAACAAACCCATACTACATAAGAACTCCTCCAAGTCCATCTCCATATACATATGTGATCATTGAGAATTGACCATTAAGATCATGAATTATTAGCATAGGTGCTAAAGTGAGCCTCATTTTTATCTCATAAAAGGCTTTCTCACACTTTTTTGACAAAACAAAACTCTGATTCTTCCATTGAAGAGAGGTAATTAGATTAACTATCTTTGAGAAATTTAGAACAAATTTCCTATAATATCCTACTAATCCCATAAAACTCCTTACCTCATGCACATTCTTAGGCATTGGTCATTCCATTATGGCTCTTATCTTTGTTATATCCATGGAAATCCTAACCATAGAGATAATGTCATAGATATTTCACTTTTTTTAAGAAAAATGCACACTTGGATAACTTGACATATAATTAATGATTTCACAAATTCTACAAAATTATTTATAGATGTTAAAGATGTTCTTCGTCATCCTTAAAATATATGAGGATGTCATCTAGAAAAATCAACATGAAGTGGTCTAGATAATCTCTGAACACATTGTTCATGAGATTCATTAATTTTATTAGAGAATTTTTCAACCCAAAAGGTAATAGTGTGAATTCATAATACCCATATAGAGTTATGAATTCTATTTTTAGAATATCCTCTTCTTGGATTATCAATTGATGATACCCTACTCTAAGATTAGTCTTAAAAAGATGATTTTCCCTCATAGCTAATCAAAGAGATCATAAATAAAAGGTAATAGATATTTTTTCTTAATTTTCACCTTACTCAACGTCCTGTAATCAATACAAAGGTGAAGAGTACCATCCTTCTTTTTAATGAACACCACTAGTGCATCCTATGGTGACACACTTGGTTAAATCAACCCTTTTGATAACAACTCTTTTATTTGAGATTTTAACTCAACTAACTCTATAGTTTTCGTCTTGTATGATGCCTTGGTTTTTAATTTTGATCTAGTGATGATGTCAATCAAGAAATGAAACTCATATTTAGGTGGTAATCTACATAATTCCTCTAGAAACACATCTTGAAATTTACTTAAAAATGATAATATTTGATGGATGGTTCCTTATATTCCTCCATATCATTTATTTTAACAATAAATTCTTGGCATCCTTTCCTTTGAGCCTTCTTGAGTTGAATTACAAGAATTTTCTTAAGATTCAACTCTCTTTTCTCACTCTGAAGTTGTGTCTACTTTTCAAAATCATCTTAACACTCAACCTTATTTAGATATAAATCAACCTTATATTTATGCTCCAAAATCTAATTTACTCCTAAAATCACATCATATGATCCTTATAGTGCATTATATATATATAAAATTATAGTTATTTCATGTAACTTGATCTTAGCTTCCACTAGACATTTATCAACCTTGTCCTTTGACTCATTCCTATTATACTAAGCATGTATTTTCCATAGCTCCACCTTTTATAGACAAATTACTATGCATTATAGGAGTAAAAAAAAATTTTTTAGCCTATGTGTCAATCAAAATAGAAACTAGATGATCAGACAAAATACTTGATAGTTCAATGGGTGAAGCTTGGAATTTGGCTTGATGATTTTTAATATATTTATGAATCTACTACTAAAAAGTTTCCTATTAAAATCAGAACCCTTATTCTTTCCACCTAAATTATTTTTAGTAAACTCTTAAGCGTAATGGTCACTCTATAAATGAAGCAACCTCCAAGTGGCCCTTTCTTGTCAGACTATTAGTTTCCCTTATAAATTCCCTTAAAAACATTTCTAGGTTTTCTATTCCTTGAGATCCTATTAAAATTAGTGTTATATCTCTTGAATTAGATCTTAGAGTCTCCTCTACTTCTAGTTCTTCTATTTGAAGGTTAGTTTATAACTTCCAAACTTTTTCTTAAACTTATTTTTGACTTGGGCAAAATATTTCAATTTCTACTCTTACTTTTCTACCTTCTCGAAGGCCTGATCCATGGTAGATGAACCATGCACATCCACCTCATAACCAATTTGGGGTTTTAATTCCATAATAAACTTCTTGATTTTAAACCTCCCATTTGCCTAATACTGAGGTACATACTTTAGGATATTAGTGAATTACTCCTATAATTTGTTCATAGATAGGTCTCTTTACTTAAGATTATGAAAATACATTACATCTGATCAAAATACAACTAAATAATCCATCATAACCTAAATAATGTCACAAACTATTCCCAAGTGGTAGTGGTAGATTTGAGTTTCATCTTGAGCTTCGTATTTTCCCATTAGGTTGTTTCTTCTCCATTAAGATGATATGGTCCCCAAAATAATTTGGTGACTTTAGAGTAATTTGTTATCTTACAATATTTATCCATCACTATTATCCATGATTTAGATCCATCTCCCAAAATGGTTCCATTTAACTTGGGTGGATTCATCTTATTTATATTACATGCGAGCTCTATAACTAATTGAGCTTTTGCATCTTGTGGCACTTACTCATGTATATGCTCTTGAGTATTTTCCTACTTGGTAGAATTCTCTTTAGGTTCTTCTTAAACATTCTCCTCAACATGACCATGCACTTTATGTTCTAGGGTTGTGATTCAGCCCCTAGTTTTGTTCATGGTTGTAAGGATCTGATCTAAATTCATAGCTTGCTTAACAACAATCTAATTTGGATCCAATGAAGGATTGGTATTTGAGGTACACTCACCTCCATGTCTATCACACACCATTCTTATTCTTGTTTAATATGTGAATAAATTTTCATTATAAAACACATTAAGTTTTAAATTTTGATCCTCATCTCTGATACCATAATGTAACAACCCCACTAGGTTTTACTAGAATAGGGTATTTTTTTAAAAATTATTTACACAAATTCAACAAACAAATTTCATCATGATGAAATAAACAAGAGTGATATTTAAATAAATAAATTATTTTTAGTTAATATTATAAATGTCTATAACTAATCCATTTAGATTATTATGACCATAACAACATCAATATCAATATCAAGAATAGGTACAATGTTGATTACATAAATAAAGACTACATTGACTCAATAAGTATTTATTGGCATGTTATTATCACTGATGTCAAAAGGGTGCCTAATGAAAAGGCATACTGATCATTGATTTCAAAGATGTATCTTGTCAAGATTTTAATATCAAGGTTGATGTCAAAGGTGACTAAGGATAGATGGTAGTATGTGATATGTCAAGGAACATAAGAATGTTGCATGATGAGAATTGTCATAAATGGTGTGAGCATGGAATGCACATGTCATGGAAGATATTTGAAGAAAAATAATGTCTACATATGAATCCATGTGAAAAGATTAATTTGAAGGCAAGAGATAATTTATCTTATGGTTTAATAAAGGCATAGGTCAAGGTGTCAAAGATGTTCAGGTGCGTGGAAGAAAGATGTATAGTCATATGAAGTTTGGTCATGTGGTTTTAGGTACTATAAAAGATTGTTGTCATCATAAAGTGAATGTTGAAATGATATGAGTGTGGTGTAATTCCTTATATCGACATGTTTTATATTTTTTTTAGGTCATGACATGGAAATAATAGGCCAAGGCATTAAGTACATTGGAAATTGAGTCTAGTCATGGCATGGTAGAGGTATGAGCTGGTGGCATGATGAGGTGAGTAAAATTAGTCATGTGAGAGGTTATGAAGGATGTTTGAGCATGTATGTGAGTAATTATAATTCTAATGAGATTTTTAGGGTGAGCCTATAGGAGTAGGACCTTCAATCTAGGTCCTTTAGTATAGATCTGAATGTAGACCTCTCTTAGACACTACATGAACTAATGAGTTATCATGATCTATTTTCAAGGTATGTGAAGGATGTATGGTAGTTTTTAATCATAAGAGAGGTTTTATGGCATGAGAGTGATATTTTTAGCATGATAATGAGTTGTTGAGAGCATTTAAAGAGGCATGAAGGTCAATTTAAGGCCTAGTAAGGTATGAAGACTATGCTGTAGAGAGAGATAGAGAGTGTGTGTAACCTAATGGGGTATTAGGATCAACTTCTAAGGAAAGTATGAGTAGGTGAGAATTTAAAAAGGTTATTAAATTTGTTTTAGTCATGTACATATATTTTGAGGTTCTATTTTGAATGACAAGGCATGAAAAGTTATTTAGAGGTCTCTTGAGTGTTTAGAATGAAGGGTTCTCAACCCAAGAAAGATTTTATTGTGATAATTATATCATAAAAAAATTTCATGGGAACCTAATAATTTCATGGTATAAGGTTAATGTTCCTATCTCAAAATTCCAAGCATTAGTTTTTTGATTGAGGGGCTATGTTTTATGAATGATCATTAAGAATGGAAACTGCTTTAAACCCTCTTAGAACCTTAATGAAGACCTAATGTTGAAGATTTTTCTCAAAATTTATTAGGATGGATTTAATTTATAAATTAATCTATTTTGTATTGGACTCTCCTTGGTACCTCTAGGTAGTATGGGTTAGAGAGAGGAGAGAGAAAATCTTGAGTTATGGGTATGTTTTTAAAGAAGTTGCTATAACAATCAAAAGTTATATTGGACATAGTAAGTAAATGGATGGAAGAATAAGGTAAATAATCATAATATATGTCCATGAATTTTTTTAGATAGGTTACAGCATTAATGTGTGCTCTACTGGTCATCCAAGTTAGCTAGTAACTAACAGGCCTAATGGTGTAAATAGTGAAAACCCCATGCAACAGTGAGAAGATGAATTAGAATGTATTTTCATGATATAATGATGAAAAAAAATACATAGAGATTATTTTTATTAATTTTAAGACATTTTAATATTTGGTATAAGTTTTTGAGGTTAATGAATATGGTGAAAAAGTTGCTCACAAATTGACCTATCTAGTTCAAATAAGACAGTGAGATATAAGGTCATGAGATTGATTTGAAACACTAATATTTTCCATTATAAAATATAATATTTATATTTTTTGATTGTATGTAGATATAATATGACCATATAAATTCATCATAAGTCACGTAAATGGTCTATACAGGTGTTGCAGTTCTGAGTCACCATGACTGGTCTTTAAGGTAAATTGGCAATTCTGAGTGTGTGAGTTATAGAGATGTTCTTGAGCTCTTATCTCCTTAGTGGAAGTGTATAATTAATTTTTTAATGAATATTAGGATATTTAGAGTCTATATATATAATTTTATTATCATATTTGAGTGGCTTAAGTATATTTGAGATTCACATTTTCAAGATAAACTTTTGAAGCCACATGCCTAATAGGACAATTTGTTCTAAAAGAGGTTTCATGTTATGAAAAAAACATAGGTCTAACTAAGCACGGATTAGATAAATAGAGGTATATTTATAATTAATTAAATTGTTTTCAATTATTTTATAAATCCATTTTGGCTTAAGAGAATCAATTTTTCACATTAAGAGATAGACCTAATGCAATTAGGTCTCCATGAGACCTAAAAGTGAAATGAGGCCTAATTGAGTCATGTCAAACCAAAAGGGACTCAAATATAATTTTATTCATGTCCAAAATATTTCCTAAGACCAATTCTATGGCTGACCTAAGAGGTTAAGGGTGTATGGTTGACTAAGTGGTATATGAATAAGGAATGGTATATATACAAGGCAATTTTAGGCTTATTTGAGTAAGTCTAGATGAAGTGAATGAAATATAAGATTAAGGAATATAAGGAGGTCATATATAAAATTATAATGATTTATAAAAACTATCATGAATATATAATAATAGTTATAAGTATGAAGATTAAGGTCATATGACCTAATCAGTCTTGAAAAGACCTAGTTGAGTGAAGAGGCCTAGAAGGCAGTTTGAGAGGGATAATAGTGTGAAGAGTTTAATAGGTGTTCATCATATATTGGTTGATAAACATAGTGTTTTTAGGGTTATCAAATTAATTACGTGGATAATTTATTATTGAGTCATCTAGGGGGTTGGTGCCTCCTTACAAGTGGGTGTTTGGCTAGCTGGGGTTGGTGCTCCATGTGGAGTTTGTGCTTCACTAAATTTGGTTTTTGTCTTAAAGGATTGTATTCAATTTGTGGATGTCAGTCATTTTTCTTCCTCTTTAGATTTTCCCACATATGTGATGTGTTCTTGTGTTTCATGCTTATGTGGATAGTTTCTTATGCTTTCTAGATCTATATGTTTATTTGAATGGTTCATGATTGCTTAATTCTAATTAAAAGAAAGATTTTGAAGATTGATTCACCCCCACCCCCTCTCAATAATTTTTATTCAAAAAATTGGTACTAGATCTTGGTCCTTTGAATTAGGCCTAACAACTTCAAGGAGATCATTAAAGCACAAACATGTCTTGCCAACAAGTACAAGGAGGTTTCTCAACCAATAACATTCCTATCTTAAATGAGACCAACAATGTATTTTGGAGAATTATAATGAATACCTATCTCATGTATTTATGATATGACATATTTCAATTTTTTTCTTATGGATTCATCCATATTATACACCACCGAATGATGTAGTAGGCAAGAAGGCAAGTGAGAATAACTTTAAGGTAATGAATGCCATCCTATGTGGTCTTTCAAAAGTAGAATTTATTAAGGTCATGCATTATGTTATAGCCAAATGGTTTTGGGATTTTTTTTTGACCATCTATGAAATAGACACCAAAGTTAAGTTGGTAAACTTAGAGACTACCATAAGTAGTTTTAAAGTCTGAGAATGAATGAGGATGAAAGCATTACATCTAATTTTTTGAGAGTATATGAAGTCATCAATATCATCAAAGACCTAGGATATAAATTAGAAGAATCAATAGTAGTACAAAAGGTATTAAGATCCATGAATTCTAAGTTTGATTAAAAAATGTCTATAGTAGAGGAGATCAAATATATTAACACACTACAAATGGATGAGTTTCATGGCATCTTGACTACCTATGAAATGAGAACAATTGATGGAAGACCTTCTAATAAGGAAGCTACATTAAAAGTTGAAAATAAGTCACAAAGTAATAAATATAAGTATGATGACATAAACATTGATGATGATAAGATATAAGCCATGTTTTTCAAAAAACTAGGGAGAGGTTTAGGTAAGTATAAGGTAAAATTACCATTCAAATGCTTTAAATGTGGTAAGATTGGTCACTTTGCATCTAAGTGTCCTAACAAGGATAAGACTAAGCATGATGAACATCATGGTGATGATAATAAGGTCTATAAGCCTGATAAAAACAAGAAAGAATTTAAGTATGAAGGCAAGAAAGGGTCATTCAAGAACAAAACAAGTTTCTATACCAAAGAATATAATAGATTATTTGATGTAAGTGATACAAGTACATCTAATAATAATGAGCATGAAAATAATGAAACCTTATTCATGGCTATATAAATCGTCAATGAGGTTTTTTCAAAAGGGAAAGGCCTTATGGATGATTAAGAATCAGATAAAGAAGAGGCTAAACTGAACCTTGAAGAATAATTGGCGAGTGATCTAGAGAATTTAAAGTTCCAAATAAGGAAGAATAAAAAAACTAAGATCATTAGTTAAGAGTTATGAGGATCAAATTAATCTATTTGAAGAGAGACCAAGCATCAACACCAATGAACATGAGGAGATCATCAAATAGATGGAAACTTAGATTGAAATTATCACTACAAATCTTAAGATCAAGGAAGAAGAATGCATCAAGTTTAGAACAAAAATGGAGTCCTTGAAGGTATAAATGGATAATGAATCATTCAATTTAAAGACAAATTAGATATTTGAGAAGATTAATAAATTTATTGGTGATATTTTTAGTATTCAAATGTTTCTACATGATAAGATAGGTCTTGGGTTCAAAGAATACTAAAAGGATAACAAGAAGAGTCAAAACTCAAAGAGCTATGTAAAAACTTTGAAATATGAGACTCATAGTGATCATCAATAAGTCAATAATACCAACATGAAGAGACAAATTAGGAAGCCCAATATAATGAGGTATTTCAATTATTTCAATGGTTATTATTTTACTTGTCATAACTTTTGTCATAGAGAAAGAAATTGTAGAATGGTCTCAAGGAATGTGTTATCATGGGACCATGGGATAAGGAGTGATCAATCAAGAGGTATGTATATAAATTTTTTTATATTAAATTTTTCATAATATTGGACACATTTTAAAATTCTTTCCTAATGGAGTTATAAGGCCCTCAAAACTTAACAAGGTGTATGGAGCTCCTAGAGTGCATGAGAAGAGTCAAACATTGGTATTAAAACCAAATATAGTCAAGACTAATCATATTGAACCCAATGGTCAAGATGGATATTTGATAAGATAGAGCAAGGATGAAAATTTAATGAATGTTAGGAACATTTGTTATCTATATATATTGAAAAAAAATCAAAGAGAAGAAGAAGGATGACTAGATGGATGGGTTAAATGCTTTATTAAGGCCTAAGTGGATTCTAAAGAGGGACTATTAGTCTCATGATTGTAAGATAACTAAGTAAATTGTATTGGATATCTATGAATCCCTCGAGTTCATGGAGTTTTGAGAGATCTATGAAAAGGGGTGACTTCTTTAGGTTTCATGGTGACACTCTTCTATTAGTATAAGCATGAGGTTGTATTCAAATAAGGACTCATCCTGAAAGCATTCTAGCTTGTCTATGTTTCAATATATGAGTTGTTTTCTTTATATATTTATTTTTGTAAATAAGTGGTATTTGTATCAATATAATTGAAGGAGGTTGAGAAAGGTCTATGACTCTTGATGAGCACAAACTATGAGGACAAAGGGGGAACTAATCAGATGATTCATTAGCTTCAATATTAGTTAAGTAAATGATTAATGTCAAAGAAGGTATACCAAAAACATGAAGATAGGTTGAAGAATGTGTCTAAGACTTATACCATGTTTATATGATGCTTAATAGACTCTATGGTCCTATTACCAAAATGGGTAGAGATCTCAAAAAGAGAAAAAGTTAAAAATAGGAAAATTAGCCTATTTAGAGACGTTTCTAAGAATGGTTTACATCTTGTGACTCAAGAGGAGAGTATGGAGTTAGGGGGATATTTATAGCTATGTGTTGTGAAGTGTCAATATAGTGATTGGAAGAATGGTTTCTTAAGGTATAGTTTTAATGTTTCATAAGTTGTCTACAACAACTAGTATGAGATTAAGGTGAGTTTCATCAACATTTATCTATGTTGTTCATTGAAATTTAGGTCTGAATATCAAATGGTAGTTTGTATAAAACCCTTTTCCATATTATGTCAAAAGGGGGACAATGAGTAGATGGAAAAGTACCATTTTGAAGTTACTTCATTTTTGTAGTATGTTTTCCATCAAGGTATTTTCCATAAATGATAAATGGGGAGTTTTTTGGAATTTTTTTTGTCATTGATGTCAAAAGGGTGAATCATAAAAAGTCATAATGGTTATTGATGTCAAATATTTATCATGTCAAGATTTTAATATCAAGGTTGATGTCAAAGGTGACTAATGATAGATGGTAGTATATGATCAATAGTGTGAGCATCGAAGTTACATGTCATGGAAAATGTTTGAAGATAACTAATGTCTACATAAGAAGCCATGTGGCAAGATGAATTTGAAGGAAAATAGTGTCTTATGGTTTCATGAAGGCATAGGTCAAGGTTTCAAAGGTGTTTAGGTGTATGGAAGAAATATGTCTAGCCATATGAAACTTGGTCATGTGGTTTTAGGTCTGTATGAGGTTGTGTAAGATTGTTTTCCTTAGAAAGATAATGGTGAAGTGATATGAGTGTGTTGCAATGTATTATATATTCTTGGTTTTTTTTTTTTGAGGTCATGACATGGAAGGAACATGTAAAAGCATCAAGTACATTAGAATCTTGAGTCTAGTCATGGTATGGTAGAAGTATGAGATGGTGGCATTATGATGTGAGTAAAATAAAGCATGTGATAGGTTTTGAAGGTTATTTTTACATGTATTTAAAGAATTGGAACACTCATGATAGTTTTAGGGGGAGCTTACGTCTAGGTCCTTTAGCATAGGTCTACATCTAGACCTCTCTTAGACCCTAGCTATCCTAATGAGATATCATGATCTATTGTCAAGGCATGAAAAGGATGTATGGTATTGTTTAAGAATAAGAAAGGTTTTATGAAATCAAAGTGAGATGTTGATCATTATAATGAGGTGTTGAGAGAATTAAAAGAGGTATGAAGTTTAGTTTAATGCTTAGTAAGGTATGAAGACTATGGTGTAGAGAGAGAGAGAGTGTGTAGCCTAATGGGGTATTAGGATCAGATTCTAAGGAAAGTCTAAGTAGATAAACATTGACAAAGGTGATTAAATTTATTTTAGTCATGTACATGAAGTTTTAGGTTTTATTTTGAATGACATGGTAGGAAAAGTTATTTGAAGGTCTTTAGAGTCCTAAGAATGAAGAATTCTCAGCCTGAGAAGGATTTTATTGTTCTCATTATCTCAACCAAACTTTTAATGGAAACATAATAAGTTCATGGTAGATTGGTAAGGGTCCTAGATCAAAATTATAATAATTAGTTTTTGGATTGAGGGGATATCTTTTATTAATGGTCGTTAAGAATGGAAATTGGTTTAAACCCTCTTAAACCCTAATGAAGACCTGATTTTGAAGGTGTTTCTAAAAATTTCTCAACATGGATTTAATTAATCAATTAAGCTATTATATATTTTAGTGGACCCTCCCAGGTACTTGTGGTGGTATTGGTTCGAGAGGAGAGAGAAAATGTTGAATTATAGGTTTGTTTTTGAAGAAGTTATAAAAGTCAAAATTTACATTGAACATAATAATAAATGGATGGAAGAATAAGGTGGAGAATCATAATATATGTACATGAAGGTTTACGGATAAGTTCCACCATTCAAGTGTGCTAAACTGATCATCTAGGTTAGCTAGTTGCTAACAAGCCTAATGGTGTAAATAGTGAAAAACCCATGTAACAGTAAGAAGATGAATTGGAATGTATTTTCATGATAGAATCATGAAACCAAGTACATAGAGATGTTTTTTTATTATTTTTAAGACAAATTTATGTTTGGTAGAAGTTTTTTAGGTTAGTTAATATGGTGAAAATGTTGCTTACAAGTTGAATATTTGGTTCAGATAAGATAGTGAGATATAAGGTGATGATATTGATTTGAAAGACCAATATTATACATTAAACCATATTATATTTATATTTTATGATGGTATAGAGATATTAAAGGACCATATACATTAATTTTAAGTCATTTAAAGTGTCTATATAGGTGTTGGAGGTTTGAGTCACTATGACTGGTCTTTAAGGTAAATTGGCAATTCAAAGTGAGTGAGTTATAAAGATGTTCTTAAGCTCTTATCTCTTGAGTGAAACTATATAATTAATTTGGTAATGGAAATTAGATCATGTAGACTCTATATATATACTTTTTTTTATCATATTTGATTGAATTAATTATATTTGAGATTCACTTTTGGAAGAAAGACTTTGGAAGGGCACATGCCTAATAGGACAATTTGTCTTAAAAGACGCTTCATGGTATGAAAAAAAGAGATAGGTCTAAAAAAGAATGGAATAAGTTAGTATATGTAAATTTATAACTAATTTAATGGCATTTTTTTGTTTTATAAATCCATCTATCCCAATAGAATCAAGTTTTGGTGTTAAGATATAGACCTAATGCAATTAGGTCTCCATGAGACCTAAAAGTAAAATGAGGCCTAATTGAGTCATGTGGGACTCAAATATAATTTTATTCATGTAAAAAAATATGTCCTAAGACCAATTCTATGGCCAACCAAATATTTTAAGCGTGTGTGGATGACTAAGTGGTATATGAACAAAGAAATGTATATATACAAGGTAATTTTAGGCCTATTTGAGCAAGTCTAGATGAACTAAATGAAATAGAAGATTTGAATAATATAAGGACATCTTTTAGACCATAAAATGGTGTATAAATACTATCATGAATATTTAATAATATTTATAAGTATGAAGATCAAGGTCATATGACCTAATTAGTCTTGAAGACACCTAGTTCAGTGAAGAGGCATAGAAGGTTGTTTGAGAGGGATAAGAGTGTGAAGAAATGAAGAGGTGGTAATCATATATTGGTTGAGAAACATATTGTTTATAAGGTGATCAAATAAATTACTGTTTGAGTTTGTGTTGAGTCATATAGGGAGTTGGTGCCTCTTTGCAATTAGGTGTTGTCTAAAGCCTAGTCAAGTGGGTGCTTGGCTAGTTAGTGTTGGTGCTCCATGTGGATTTGGTGATTTATTAAATTTGGTTTTTGTCTCATAATACTGTATTCCATTTTTATAGATCAATGTGTTTTCTTGCCCTTGAGGTTTTCCCATATATGTTATGTGTTCTTGTGTTTCATGCTTATGTGGATAGTTATTTATGATTGAAAGATATATATATTTATTTGAATGGTTCATGATTGCCTAAGTTTAATTGAAAGAAAGGTTTTGAATACTAATTCACCCCCTCTCAATCATTGTGTTTTTAACAATATTGTTACAAATTAAACCATAGCTTATACAATATTATAACCAACCATTGTATGGTACATGTGAATAAAAAAGTAAAATTTTAGAAATATAAATGTTTTAATAATATTATACAATGATACAAAGCTCCATGAAGCATTCAAGTCTCAAAAAAATCATAGTATCTAGATGTAATCTCAAGTGTAGTCTATAGTGTAGTATTGTTGAGGGGAGGAAGAGCATCATTTGAGTGTTTGTCCACACCAACCATAAACCATCAATCCCACACACTATCTCCCAACTAGTGAATGTACCTCTCTTCATGAATGGATAGATAATGATGATGTGGGAATCCAAAGTGATAAACTAGAACTCGTGTGTTGTAAGATAACTAATACATGATGTATACCATAAATAAATTCATTCTAACATGATATCAAACAAACATGTAAAATAAATCAAACATATGAAATGATAATGTTTAACTATAAAACATTACTTTGGTCAAAGATTTCATATTGTTATTGATACTAAGACTAGTCAATTTCATACACACCACTCAATTAGATTACACTTTATCCATGCATTAGTGCCACTAATTAAATGAGTGGAATCTATCACATTACATATTTAGGGTCATTAATGTGAGATTCATTTATATATAATAATAATAATAATAATAATAATAATAATAATAATATAAAAAATAATAGATTTGTACATAATATTACCTACTAGCATATTTAAAATGTGATAAACATAGAGATATCAAATACATAATTTATTCCATCAAATGTAATGAAATGAATCTTAAAACATGTAGTTTATTACTTCATAATAAATTTGATAAACATGGATTTAAAAATTAGTCCTCAATAAAATTATACCATCTAGGTAAGAAGTTTATTTAAACTTCAAGTTATAAAATATTAACAAGTAACTACAAATGTTATTTCATCCATCTAAATAACATTAATTTCCAACTTATTTACTTTATTTCCATATATCAAAAGTACAATAATAATCTATCTCAACTACTAATAACATTATATGGTTTGTAATCCTTTTTAATACCACATAAATACATGTTCCTTTCAATAATTCAAACACATATATTAATTTAGCTCAGATAACAAAATCACCCATATTTCTTTGTTATTACATTTAATGTTTTAAAGCATTATTTTGAATATGTAAATCTATACATGGTAAACTTGACTTAGATTTGCATTCATCAACAAATAATATGTATCTCGTGTGTTTATTTACATATTCCATTCTCAAATAAATCTTATAGCTAAATAAAATACAACTGGTATGTATATGTTGTACTCTAAATAGATAAAATATCTATCTATTATCTATAAGTATTGCATATAACTTGTTTACATAGGCTTATGGTTTATCAAAGTCTATATATTATGTGCAAACCTTTAGAAATATGGTATTTCACCTAAATTCAAAAATCATTATTTCTAATAGTACAAAACTTGTATATTATGATTTAATTAGTCATATATACATAAACTCAACCATATTTATAAATAAACTAATTTATATATAAAGGAAAAAATTCTTTATATGCATGCAATCCTATTATGGACCCAACCAATCATAAGTAATTATAGTTAAATTTAAGGTGGATATATATATATATATATATATATATATATATATATATATATATATATCCATGTATATGTATACATATTTATATAAGTTATACTATTGAAATAAAACCAAAACCATACTATACTCTCTTAGAATAGGTTTTTTGAACAAACTTGTACCCTATATTATCTTATAAAATTTAATTCAGATAAATATACAATCATTCCGATGATAGTTCATAAAATGAATATTTTAAAACTAAGTAATAAATTTAGAGATTTAAAATCCACAAATTCCAATTCATACCCAAATTTGGACTAAAACATAAACCCCAATCATATAGTTTATATTAAACCAATTGGTTAGACAATTTAAATTTAACCCAAAAAGCCCAACAGTGCCCTAGAGTTAGGTTTAATAACTTAGCCTATTAAATTAAGCCTATATACTATATATAAAGAGAATTTTGAATATAATATTAAAATAACTGAGCATGACCCAATATAAGGTCTATATAAGAATATATCTTAGCTAACAATTAAGTTCTAACCTCAAATTTAACCTAGGTTTTTCTAGGTTATATGCTTGGTTCTATGGATGGTTGAGCCATCCCCATGATCAAGAATTTATCCCATTTAATAATTCCAACATAATGAAACTAAATAAAACCCTTAAAAACATTTTTCTAAAATTATAATAAACTTCACATAATATATGAATTTTAATACAACACCAACCTAGTAAGAGAAATCAACTCTACCAAAGCTTTGAATTACTTTTCCATTTAGCTCAAACCCCTTTCATTTTTTTGACCTATTGTGCCATATCCTAAGCCTCCTTATTCTTCATTTTATTCTCTTTCATATTACCAGAACCCTTAATATCTCCATAAAATTCAATAACTCCATTCATGCATGTAAAACAACTCACAAATATCTAATAGAAAATAAACAATCCTTCTATATTTTCGTCAGAATATTCCATAATGAAGTCCCAATTTTGGTATAATCCATGTTAAACATAAGTAAAAAACATAATTTAAAACCCTAATCTTGAACCTTCTTGGAATTAAATAATATAATAATCCTTTCAAACTTTATTTATTAATATTAATTTCACAAAATCACTTTAAACATTATGATTATTGAAAAATCAATCAAATTTCACTAAAGTCCTTATACATGATAATTATTATTTCACTAAATCCTCTAAACACTATAATAATTAAAAATGAAAACAATCTTTTTAACATCGACTTAATAAAAGTCAATAAAACATTGCAATTTTAATCAAAATCATGACTTTATAATATTCATTATATAATTCAACTATTGTTATTGACTTAGAAAAGGGTTGTTGATAATGTCATTATCTTTTAAAAAGTCATTTAGTTGTTAAAAAAATAATAACCTTCTAAGTATTATGTGTATTGACATTGGTTCCAAGTAGCAATATGGACTAAGCATGATATTTAACAGATAATATTAACACACAAAGTAAACCAGGCAATAGAGTCCATCCTACCCATATAGAAATGTATTAAGACATGAAAATTTTAAAGACACTCATTGATATCCATAGATAGTAGTGGGCAATAATAATGATAGATATGGATTGATTTAATTATTAAAGAAACATCATGCACAAGATAAGCTAAGTATAACAACCATAAGTGTAATCACACAACTAGAGCAATATGGGCATCAAGCAGTAATCAAGATCACAATAGAAATCATACTGACAGTATTTCAAATGTAGATAAAACATTATCAATCAAAGGCATACTAAAATCTATCTAAATAAATAAATAATATAACTACATATTCTAGCTATTATGTTGTATGTGGATTCTTTTTTTAATGTGTCATCCCCCAATGTCTAGGTCTACGCCATCCTCTCTAATGATGCCCTCCCTTCATCACACTCTAAGGGATGGATATATATTTCATTTACCTCATAATAATGAAGGTATTTATCTTTAAATAATATAAAATCCATAATATACTATTGTAATAAACTAAATAACATGGTCATCATGTACATAATATAAAAGTATAGTTAACTCCACAGTTAACAATCATGTAAATTAACATATAACTATCCATAATATATATATATATATATATATATATATATTAATTAAAAATAGTATTTATTCAAATAATATCCATTAATTCCACTAATCATTATATTATTAAGTCTATGGAGAAATCAATATGTGGCATCCTTCCCCCTAAATTTGGTCATCATCTTGATGACACATATTCAAAAATAAGTTCTAAAATTAAACATTATTCAATAGAAAATAAACAATATTCAGCAACATATCAAGTAAAAAAATATGGAGCCTATAAACCTCATCATAAACCTCCCAAGTGGCACTATCTTTAGAATATTGGTCCCACTGGACCTTACACTATGATACTTCTCTATTATATAAACTAAGTTTGTAAGTGTTAATTATTATAATTTCTTCTACAATGATCACCCCAGGATAAAACCTATACATTATTCCAATCCAACACGTGAAAGATCAATAATATAATTTTTAAGATAAGACACATGGAAAAAATTATGTAAAAGATCTAGATCTAGTGTTAGAGTAAGCCTATATACTATTGGATTGATCACTTACATAACCTTGAAGGGTCCCACATATCTAGGTGAAAGTTTAACTAACTTATCAAACTTAATCGATCTTTTTTAAGTCTTAACCCATAGAAATACTTTATCACCTACAAAAAACTATATTATTATTCTCTTTAAATCAACATAACTTTTTATTTATCATTTGATAGAGTTAAGAAGACTATTCAATCAAGATCTCTCCATGAATCCATTATCACAATCATGAAAGCTTCTACATTGCACACAAAAAATAAACCAATACCCTCTTAAGTGTAAATTAGGTGGGTACAATAAAATATGTAGTGTGAATCCACATGTCCCTATGGATACCAATCCATCTTATCATAATACATAGATGTTGAGTCATTGTAATTGCTAATTAAAAGTAAGAATGATTCTAAATAGGAATATCACTAAAATTACATTCTATAATACTAAGTAGAATGATGAACCTAAGGAAGAATTAGTTGAACACCCTCCAATAAGATGGTGATAAGTGAGCAAAAATACTGGTGGGGATGCCATACTAGTGTCACTGGTGGGGATACCAAACTAGTGTTACTATAAGAATCACCAAGAAGGCCATGGAGTCAAGTAAAAAATCTTGATATGGGTTTTGACAAAAAAAATGCCTAAAAAAGATACCTATGTATAAATGAAAAATCCACAAAACACTAAAAAAAGTGTAACATATACATATAACTCTCATAAAGTATATAAAAGAGAGGAAACTCATAGGAAAAAATCCCCCTAAAAGAGAGAAAAGAAGAACAGAGAGCTAGAAATACCCACAAATATGATACTAAAGTAGTCTACACTCTAAGTACTTTCAAGTCACAAAGGAACTCAATACACAAGAGTGGTCTGAATCCACTACTAAATCACACAAACAACTGACACTAGGTTTTACTAGGATAACTTCTATCAAAAAGACTATCAGTGGTGAAAAAATACAAAAGAGTATTGCGTATGCAAGGGACACTCAAAACCTAAGAAGTAGGATGTACACCACACCCCCATACTAATGATTAGGTGGAGTGACAATAAAAAGCTTATGAACACCCCCTCCCCCCATAGTGGCTAGAGTGGATGAAAAAATGTCTACATGACTGATCTAAATCCACTACTCGAATACTAAATAAAATGACACTGTATACAACAAAATAACTCCATGTCACACTGAAAGAGACTAATAAACTATCTAAAAAGATAAGATGACATTAGGATTCGCTAAAATAGCTACAATTCAAGTTGTGTGAGACTGTAAACTATCAAAAAGGTGATTTAAAAATATATATATATAAGGTCTCTGAAAGAGGATAGCTATGGTGTTTATGGAAGAGATAAGCAACTAATGTAGTGAAAAGTTTCCCAAAATAGAGCGCGCAAATGCATTAAGGTAGACAAGGTTGAATAAAAAAAATCCTATGGTAATTTTTAAATTAGTGTGAGTATAATATATCTCATACATAAAAAATACCAAATGGAAATAAGGTGGACACTGGGCTTTAGCATAATAGTTCCAAACAAGGAGACTATTGACTTGTTAAAAAAACCATCACCAAGCATGAGAATTGCTCCAAAAAATAAGGGAATGAAAAAGTGTTTCCATAGAAGAAGGTAAGGTGTTAAAAAAAAGGCCTTAATGGAGACATGACATAAATTACAAGTGTCTCAAAGTGCCAATGCACAAACTAGAATAGAACATATTGTGAGTTGATGAAAGAGTGTGGTAAACGGAGAAAAAACCATTATATATGCAAAAACACTCAAAAGGATCAACTAATTAAAAATGACAATCTACAAAAGAACATGTAAAAGACATTAAACTTACCTAAAAATTCATTTTAAATAATATGAAGTGTAATAGTCATATAAGTAGTATAATGTGAGCCAAATGACATGCAAATAAGATGTCAATCAGAGCTAAAAATACATACAAAAATGTAATGAGTAAATCCCCCATGGTTATTATATAGTCATCAATAAAATCTGGTACTTTAAATTTTAGTGAATAAAAAAAAAAACAAATGATACCAATAGATTAAGCATAAAAAACATAGACTTTTGAAAAAAATAAAGCATGATTTTGAGTTACTAATCAAAATATATAGTTTTTACAAGGTTATCCCATCATAACTTGGTCAAAAATAAAACATTGCACCAAAAAAATAAATGCTTGGAGAAAATTAAAATTATTTCTACTAGATCTAGAAAAAGAGGATTTGAAAAAAATTTACAGTCGACATAGATCAATCTTCTATGCTTATTTTTCACTTTAAATACAAAATCTATTTTTTTTTCTTGATCACACATAAAAAATCATGGAAAAATAAAATCACTAGTGCAACATAATAGATTCATATCTCCTTGGATATTGATTAATATATTTATTATGACCACTTTATATAAACCTCATGAAGTCCTCTTTCAAAGAGTGAAGGAATTTTATAAATCATACACCTATGTGAAGAGAAATCTATTTTGCAAGATAATCATGATTTTCTAAAAAAAAAAACTTTATAATTTCTAAAAAAAATGAATGGCCAACACCATAGATCTAAATAACTCAAATGAAAATCATTATGAATGATTGGATCTAAACACAACAGATCTAAGAATACTCAAAAATAAAAACTCTCCACAATAGAGGTGTTTTTAATATGAATTAAACACTTAGATATAAAAAAAACATACAACTTATCTTAGGAGTAAACAAATAATGCAAAAAATGGTAGTTGAAAAAATGATAGTTGAAGACTACTCTGACACCATGATAGAGTTAATAAGACTCTTCAACTAAGTTCTCTCCATGAATCCATTGTCATAACCATGAGAGATTCAACATTGTACATAAGTAATAAACCAAATATTATTCCATTCTTTCCTATGTCAAATAGTTTACAATAGAGATGTATAACTAGGTAGAAGATAGGAGAATCCGAACCATCCTCATGAATGTGGAATAAGCATATCAAAAGGAAATAACACCTAAATAAGTAAAAGAGTAGGAAATTAATATCCTACACCAACATCATTGGCCTTATCCAACCTTTACTTGATTTTTCTAACTTGGTCTTCCATTTACATAAGCATCTCAGGTCCAAAGACTACCTTGTCCTCCAACCTATCCTAGCTAATTATTGTTATACATCTCATTCTATACAATGCCTCAAATGGATCCATATTCAATGCTGATTAGTATGATTTGTTTTAATAAAACTCAACCAATGGAATTACTCCTCCCACTTATATTATTGATCCATGCAATACATAATAAAAAGATCTTCTAAAACTTGGTTAACTCTTTCTATCTGTCCATCTATTTTTTAGTGATATGGAGTGCTAAAATTCAATTACATACTGAGAGTTGAATTCAAATTCACCAAAATCTATAAATAATTATCATATCTTTATCTAAAATGATATTTTTTATAAATCCATGCAATTGGTACACCTCTTTCATGAATCTATTTGCAAGCATAAGTGCATCATTAGTTAAGTTGTCTAGTATGAAGTGAGCTACCTTTGTTACTTTTTCAACTTTAACAAAGATTATATCATGTTAGTTATGTGATAATGAAAACCCTTGGATAAATTCCATTCTAATCACCTACCACTTCTATTCTATTATATCATGTGGATATAACAATTTTGTCAAATGCACATGTTTAGCTTTCACATGCTAACATTCAAAAAAACTAGGCATAAAATATAATGCATATTTATTGATCCTTTTCCATAAATAGAGAGTTATTAGCTTATCCATGATCTTTTTTATACCTATATGTCATAAATATAAGGCATTATGCAATTCCTTTAGCACTATGCTCCTTTGGTTCTCTCTATCAGGCACATACATCCTATTATTGTACCTCAAAATACCATAACTCTCTAACTTGAATCCTTTATACTTAAGATTTTCAGCATTCTCTAACAATGCTTTCCTAACATGATCATATAATTCATCTCTTGGTGATAATTTGATTACCTAATCATAGAAAGTACTCTAGATAATATCCAAGGCTACTATGTACATTATACAACTTAGAGCATCATCAACTCTATTTTTTCCCTTGATATAGTTATTATCAACATTTTAATCAAATAATAACTTTAACCAATGTCTTTGACATGCATTTAGGTTTAGTTGGGTGAAGATTTAATTGAGTCCCAAGTTGTTAGTTTTGAGCTCAAATGGTTTCTTCAATAGATAATACCTCCAAACTTACAAGTCATGCACTATTGTAGTAAGTTCTAGATCATAAGCAGCACAGTTCACCTCATAAGTCTTTAGTTTCCTAGACTTATATGCTATAACTAAACCATATTGCATAAAAATTTCTCCAAGTCCATCCCTAAATGCATATATGATAACTAAGATTTGACCATTAGGATAAAAAAATCTTAGCACATGTACTGATGTGAGCTTCCTTTTTAGCTCTTAAAAGGATTTTCACACTTGTCTAACTAATCAAAACTTTGATTCTTGTGCTAAAGAGAGGTAACTAGATTAAATATATTTGATAAATCTAAAAAAAATCCTATAATAGCCTACTAATCCCATAAAATTATTTACCTCATGCACATTCTTAGGTGTTGGCCATTCCATTATGGTTCTTATCTTTGTTGGGTCCATTAAGATCTTATTTATAGAGATAATGTGTCTTAGATATTGTACATTCTTTTGGAAAATACACACTTAGACAACTTGTTGTATAATTTATGATTTTGAAACTGATACAAAACTAGATCTAGATGCTAAATATGTTCTTCCTCATACTTATAATATATGATGATGTCATCCATAAAAACCAACTCAAAATGGTCCAAACAATATTTGAACACATTTATCATGAGAATCATAAATGCTTATAGAGCATTTATCAACCTAAAAAGTAACATTATGAATTTGTAGTGCCCATATCAATTTCTAAATGTTATTTTTGGAATATCCTCATCTCATATTCTCAAATGATGATATCCTACTCTAAGATCAATCTTAGAAAATATAGTATCCCCATAAAATAGATCATCAATATGAGGTGATAGATATTTGTTCTTAATTTTCACCTTGTTCAATATCTTGTAATCAATACATGGGAAAAGAGTACCATCCTTCTTCTTTATTAACACCACTAGTGTACCCCATGGTGACACACTTAATAAAATTAACCCTTTTGATAATAACTCTTGTAATTGATATTTTAACTCAACCAATTGATCTAGAGGATTATAGTCACCATTTTCATCACTAATTAAAAGGTTGGTTAAAAATACCATAGCTAGTGGAGCCCACTTTTATAATGGAGGGATCTATCATTGTGTATGGTAATGGTGTTTTATGAATTCCACAATTACACTATTATTGATTTAACACATAATTATTTATTTGATTTGATACGTAGCAGGATGAGGAACAATTAGAGAGGTCCACATGGTGGGTCTTTAGGCCACCATGTGGCCTGCCACCACATCTTATCTATTTCCAAGTGGAAACCCAACTCGAATCCAACTCAAGTTACCAACCAAACTCACATGGCAACCCAAATCAACATGAAAACCCAACTAAGAGTCCAACCCAACCTGAGTAAAACTCAACTCAATATCCAACTCGAGTTCCAAACCGAGTTCAAGATGCCATGAAGCCAACTTAATGAACCAATGTGTGGTTTCTATTCTAAGTTTGGCATAAAAAAAAACTTGTTATATGTTGCTTAAGCCTTGATATGGTAATAAAAACTTATTTAAAGGCTTACTAATATTTGTATCCTATGAGTGAGGGAAAATAATCTCTATTGGTAAATGGTATACCAAGATTAGAAATAGAAGCCATGTTTTCCAAGATACCTGATGGTGGGTAAGGTTCAAGTTGGTAAGGGACAAAGTGGAATGCAACTACCATTATTATTTAGGTAAAACCATTCTAATGGCTAGATAGAGATAAAATAATGCACGTAGGTTAAAAATAGAGCTTAAGATGGATTGACATGCAAACCCAAATGGAGGTGGTGCATATTGATTAAGCCATGAAGACACAACTAGATCGAGTGATATGTGGATTCTTATTTTGTGAACCTATAATACCTCAATTATTTATAATATATTTTGGACTATTATTAAGGTTGTGGATGGTTGGATGAGGAAGATTAAAACCAATGAGGCTAGGTGTCATTCATCTTATATAAATACTATTGAATCATGATTGAGTGGAGAGGCATAGACATTCTATCTGGTAAGATGATAGAGGGCTCAGGATAATATAGATATAAAGGTCAAGTTCGATGTTGGAATACTTTTGGTGCTATAATATGAGAAATCAAGAGTTAAATATAGAAGAGGGTAAAGCCAAGATGGGGAATTCATGTTAATTCTATCTACACATTTTTATACATGGAAGATGGATATATGAAACTGTATTTACACGTAGATTGTCCAAGAATAGACATTTACACAACTGAGTTATTTTATTTATTTTATCTTTTATTCTATGGCCTCATCCATGGGAGATATGTATATGGCTATTAATAAAGAGAATATATAATCATAAAATATAGGAGGTTGTGCATATATGGTAGTGTTAAGTGCCTATTTACTCAAATTGTGGGTACCAAAAAAAGATGTCTATTTTGGTGAAGGCCAAGCCCAAAGACGGAGATAGAAGTTTCTATGTGGAAAGGGAT
The DNA here is from genome assembly GCA_037957365.1 of Torreya grandis. Classification (NCBI taxonomy): domain Eukaryota; kingdom Viridiplantae; phylum Streptophyta; class Pinopsida; order Cupressales; family Taxaceae; genus Torreya; species Torreya grandis. The sequence continues at coordinate 218,029 of JARHVA010008518.1, read as the reverse complement.
GCTTAATAGATCTATGTAGAACCAAAACTAATCTATAATGGGTGGCTATCATTACATAAAGACCTAAATGAGGAAGGAGATCATTATTTGTTTGAAGGCTTGCTAAAACCATGAGCAAAAGAAATTCCTTCTATCTACAGAAGTCCAGAGGAGATAAGAAGTCACTGTTTCTTTTCCTAAGGACATATGATGAACTTAAGCTAGATTGAGTGAATTTTACAAGTAGAGACCCAAAATAAAGATGATATCCACCTATTGGTAGCTGGTAAAGTTTTGATGCATACATGTGTTATTTTTCATAGTCTCGAATGGATTTATTTATCTTCTATTTTTAATTTATAGAAGATAGTTATGATCTAAGAATATCTATATATATATATATATAGATATATATATATATATAGATATATATATATATATCTATATATATATATATATAATTTTTCTATGTAATGCATTTGAACCTTAGAAGTATATACGTAGAGTTTTATGTTTTAGGCAATGATTCCCAGATAGATTAGATTATGTTTCCTTCTATTTGTTTGGATTTTAGTAAGGAAGGGATGTAACATGAATATCTAATCAAAATGGTATTGATAGAGACCAAGTCTAATTATTTCCTTCTATGTGGTAGACAAGGTAAAGATGTATATTAGTTTTGTGTTGATACAAAGACCTATGATTGTATTATTTATATTACCTTTATTCATTTTAACTTGGAGGGATATAAATATTTGCAGGGTTATTAGGGGTTGTAGGTCTAAACAAAAACTAGAGAATCTCCTATTTATTATTATTGCCCATTTGTCAAATTTTAATATATACTCTAAATGGAGAATATATATCCCAAATACATGGAGATAAAATATAAATGTTGTTGATGAAGGATGATTACTTCAAAGCCTCAAAGCCTTCACTGTCAGATTTCAAAATTCCATTATAGGTTTCTAAAATCCATTTTAATGTAAGTTATTAATTATATATTTACATCTTTCATAATGGATTGGATTGTAATTAAGAAATCATAGGGATGTAGCTCAAATGATGGGTGAACTCTATTATCAGATTGGTGTTGATTTTCTTTTCATTGATTCTAATTTCATCTTAATTTAGTTTCAAAATGAATTAAAAGAACACCAGTATTAATTATAAGAAATTATTAAGTGACACTAATCAAGAGTTTTCAATGTGGGAAATAAATATATAGAGTTTCTTTTGGTTATTTTAATGCATTCTTAGATTTTCAAAACCAATCCTATTATTATTCATGGGATTGAGAATTCAATATCCATTTTTAGAAACTATTTACCCAATTTACAGATCAAATTTGGTATCAAAGTAGGTGAATGTAGGGATTAGATTCAATTTTGATATACTTTATTTTAGAGTTTTTATAGATTATTGATTTATGATTATTCAACTTGATTTGACCATGAAAGAGGGCTAGTGTGAAGTAAAATTGGAAGGTGTTTCAATTTTTTAGAAGACAAACTTCTAACAACCAAGGTTCTAGAACCACTAGCCCTAAAAGATCAACATGGATGAATAACACAAAACATAGTCACTTGAGGTGTGAGATGGTATTATGAAAGGAATGATGTTTCTTATTTAGGAAGCATTCAAATAAAATACAAGGCATTTTTAGTAATGTATCTCCAAGAGGAATCAGTTGCAATTCAATTCTCAGTCTTACACAGAGGGAAGATTGAGGTATGGTTGTAATCTGATTTCATATTGGTATTGACATAATATTTTTGTCCTTTGATAACCAATTATGTAGCCTTTATATTTTGGAAAAATAATAATATTATTATGGATGCTTATGTCTTTCATGATAGGAATAAGTGAAAAGACTAGTTCCATGGTAAGATATGGAAATTGAAATAAGGCATTATTTAGTATTGAATATGTTTTTGCACTTTGAGTTTTGAGTTTTTAACTGTTTCATAAATTGGTATGTCTCACAACTTTGTTAAGATTTGTAGGATGAAAATAAAAATCTATTTAAGATACCAATAGTATACTAGATAGTGCTCAACAAGTGCATTCCATAGTTCTCAAAGAGGTATGAGTTATTTTCAATGTAACTATAAATGGCACAATTGTTGGTTTGAATGCTTGACATCAGGATAACCTTTGTGTGGGTTACTTTGTAAATAAAACATTCCTTTATGTAGAATTATTTTTAAAGCCTTCTGAGAATATAACATGGATCATCTAACTCTTTGAGATAGAGTTGAAAATATGAAACCACTACTATTCATTTGTGAAAACCATGAAAAGGGAACAACCTTTATTACTTAAATAGTTTACTTGAATAGTTGACAAAGCATAAATATAAAATAGAATAGTATACTTAGTTTCTCTTCAAACACTATTTCATAGATTTCCTAACTACTTTTATTTAGAAAAGAATTTGATAATCTTGGTGTTGTGAAGGGATTTTATTGATATCTCTTATTTGAGTTTTTCATTGTGATAATATTTTTGAAACTAACTCAGTTGGATGAGTTGTGGAGGTATGAATTAGGGAGTAGTTGGATGGTGAAGGAAAACTCAAGATAGGTTTAAAATACTTGTTTTATTATCATTTTTAAATGATATTTTCTTGCATTTACTTACAAATTTTTGAATCCTTAAAGAAAATCTTATTATGTAAATTCTCCAAGTTAACATTAGAGTTTGATAGGTACAAGGAAGGATTAGATAATCAGTTTGAGGAACACAATAATTAATTTTGTCATTTATAGTTCCCTTGATTATTCTTAGGTATTATATTGTGCATTAGTAACCTTAGGATAGACAAATATATTATACATTTATATAATGTACATATATGTTTAAGTCCCACATCATTATGGGTAATATTTGTATTTCAAACTATTTGTACTCACATATATGTTTGTCATATACGTCATGTAGGAGTACTATTTAAGACCCATAAATGGGTAATGTTTGTAATACAAGTATACATATTTGTAGTTGTTTGTAAATCCTATAAGTACATACAACACAATTTTTTTCCATTATGTATGCTAATAACAAGGAGAATACCTTAACCTTCATGCAGTGAAGGGTTGAAAGAAGTCACCAGATATTATGACTATTTTGGGTAAACAAGTTATTTGGTAGAATGGATATAAAGTTTATTTTACTCTCATATATAGGTTGAAATTGTAGTTGGATAGTTGACTTCTTGCAAGTTTCTATATGTTGATGTACATTGATGTGGTTCAGAGAACCATTTAATAAAGGTAGGGAGTTTTTGGACTTTTGGAGATCAAAATCCTCTTTGAGGAGAGGTTTGATCTAGAGGATTATAGTTACCATATTTATATGTAACCAAAAGGTTAGATATGAAGATTGTAGTTGGTGGAGCCCACTTTTATAATAGAGGGAGGCTCTACCACCATGTATGGTAATGGTGTTTTATGAATTCCATAATTACACTATTATTTATTTATGATAGAATTATTTATATGCTTTGATAAGTGGAAGGATGAGGAACAATTAGAGAGGCCCACATGGTGGGTCTTTAGGCCACCATGTGACCTACCACCACATCTTATCTATTTCCAAGTTGTAACCCAACTTGAATCCAACTCGAGTTACCAACCCAACTCACATGGTAACCCAACTCAGCATGAAAACCCAACTCGAAGTCTAACCTAACCCAAGTCCAACTTAACTTGATAGCCAACTCAAGTTCCAAACTAAGTTTAATATTCCATGAAGCCAACTTAATGAACCCACAATTTGTTTCTATTATAAGTTTGGCATAACAAAAGACTTGTTATACATGGCTTAAGCAATGGGTTGATATGGTAATAAAATCCTATTTAAAGGCTTACTAATATTCATATCCTATGAATGTGGGGAAATAATTTATATTAGTAAATGGTATACTAATATTATAAATGGAAGCCATGGTTTCCAAGATACCCAATGATAGGTAAGGTTTGCGCTAGTAAGGATGAAAAAGTGCAATGCAACTACCATTATGCTTTGGGTAAATCTAATGGAACAACTTCATAGAGATAAAAAATTCATATAGGTCAAAACTAGAGCTCATGAGGGATTGACATGCAAACCCAAATAAAGGTAGTTCATATTGATTAAGCCATGGAGGCCAAACAATATGTGGATTCTTATTTTGTGAAGGTGAGATACATTGGTTATTTATAACATATTTTAGACTATTGGTAAGGTTGTGGAATGTTTGGCTGAGGACGAGTTGAATCGAGGAGGTTAGATGTCATTCAGCCCATGGAAATACTGTTGAAGCACCACTAAGTGAAGAGGCATAAATGTTCTATCTGGTAAGATGACAAAGGGCTCGATATAATATAGATACAAAGGCCAAGGTCAACACTAGAATGATCTTGGTGCTACAATATGATAAATTGAGAGTCAAATATATAGAAGATGGTTGAGTTGAATTAGGGAATTCATGTTCCTTCTCTTTGCACATTTTTAGGCATGGAAGATGGATATGTGGAATTTTATTTTGGGATAGATCACTCAAGAATAGACATATACATAGTTGAGTATTTTTTATTTATTTTATCTTTTATGATATGGCCTCAACTATGGGAGATATGTATATGGTTGTTAATAAAGAGAATAGATAGTCATAACAGACAAGAGACTATAGATATGTAAGTGTTGAGTTCTTATTTAATCAAATCATGGGTGCAAAACAAAGACATCTATTTTGGTGAAGGCCAAGCCTAAAGATGGAGATAAAAGTGTCTATGTGGAAAGGGATGCTTAACAAATCTATGTAGAACATAGACTAATCCATAATGGGTAGCTACCATTATGTCAATACCTAAGTGAGGAAGGAGATCATTTTTTTTTGAAGGCTTGTTAATGCCATGAGCAAAAGAAATTTTTTTTTGTCAACAAAAGTCCATAGGAGATAAGAAGTCACTATTTATTTTCCCAAGGATGTATGATGAACCCAAGTTGGATCGAGTGTAACTTGCAAGTAGAGACTCGAACCAAAGATGATATCCACATGTTGGTATTTAGTAAATTTTTTGTGCATACATATGTTATTTTGCATAGTCTAGAATTGATCTATTTATCTTCTATTTTTAATTTATGGAAGATAGTTATGATCTAGGAATATATATATATATATATATATAATTCTATTATGTAAATCCTTTGGACCCTATAAGTAATACATAGAGCTGTATGTTTTAGGAAATGATTCCCATTTAGATGAGATTATGTTTCCTTCTATTTATTTGGATTTCAATAAGGAAGGGATGTAAAATGAATAACTGATCAAGATGGTATTGATAAATACTATGTCTAGTTATTTCCTTCTATGTGGTAGACAAGGGAAATATGTATGGTGGCTCTATATTGATATAGAGACCTATGACTGTATTGTTTTTATTACATCTATTTGTTCTAACTTGAAGGGATAGAGATAGTTGTAGGGTTATCATGGGTTATAGGTCTGAATAAAAACCAAAGACACTCCTACTTATTATCATTCCTATTTATTATTATTTCCCATTTGTCAAAGTTTAACAGATACATTGAATGGAGAATATATATTCCACATGCATAGAGAGAAAATATAAATGATGTTGATGAAAGATGATTGCTTCAGAGCCTCAGAGCCTTTATTTTCAGATTTTAACATTACATTAAAGGTTTATAAAATCCATTTTGATGTAAGTTATTAATTATATATTTACATCTTTTATAATGGATCAGATTGTAGTTAAACAATCCCAGAGATGTAGCCCAATTGATGGGTGAACTCCGTTATCAGATTGATGTTGATTTTCTTTTCATTGATTCTAATTTCATCTTAATTTAGTTTTAAAAATAATTAAAAGAACACTAGTATTAATTATTATTTAAGCAACATTAATAAAGATCTTTCAATGTGAGAAATGAATATATAAATGTTTTTTGATTAGTTTAATGTATTCCTAGATTTACACAACCAATCATATTATTATTTAAGGGATTGAGAATTTAGTATCCATTTTTAGAAACTATTTACCCATTTTATGGATCACCAATTCAATAATTGTCATCTTGTATAGTGCATTGGATTGTGGTTATGATCCAAGTATGATGCCAATCAAGAAATCAAACTCACATTTAGGTGATAATCTAGGAAATTCCTCTAGCAACACATCCTGAAAGTTTCTTAGAAAAGGATAATCCTAGATGGATAGTTTTTTATTTTCTTTTATCTCATTTATTTTAAAAATAAATTCTTGGAATCCTTTCCTCTAAGCCTTCTTGAATTTAATTACATAAATTTGATAATCTTCAACTCTATTTTATCACCTAATATCCAAAATCATTTTGACACTCAACCTTATTTAGAGAGAAATCAACCTTAGTTTTGTGCTATATAAACCAATTAAATCATAGGATCACATCATATGATCCCAATGGTGTAGCATACAAATCCACTATTATAGTGAATTTAGGCAACCTGATCTCAACTTCCACTAGACACTTATCAACCTTAACCTTTAACTCATTCCCATATTGTACTGACCATGAATTTTCCATAACTCTAGATTTTATAGACAACTTACTAATCATTCTAAGAATAATAAAACATTCTTTAACCCCTATATCAATCAAAATAGAAACTATATGATCAAACAAAATAACTGATAATTCAATGGGTGAATCTTGGAACTCATCTTGATGATTGTCAATAGATACATGAATCCATTATTTAAAAGTTCCCTATTGAGAAGTAGAATACTTTTTATTTCCACCTAACTTATCTTGAGTAAACTCTCGAGCATAATGGTCACCTCCACAAATGAATCAACATTCAGGTGTCATTTTCCTATCATACTATCAGTTTCCCTTGAAACCTCCCTTAGAACCATTTATAGGTTTCTTATTCCCTGAGCTATTACTAAATTTAGTATTTTGGGTATTAAAATGTCTCTTAGATTTTCCACTCCTCTACTTCCAATTCTTATTTTTTAATGTCAATTTATAACTTCTAAACTTTTTCTTAAACTTATCTCTAACTTGGGAAAGAGATTTCAACCTTTGCTCCTACTTGACTACCTTATCAAATACCTTATCCATAGTAGATGGGCCATGCACATCCACCTAAAAAACAATTTGGGGTTTTAATCCCATAATAAACTTCTTGATTATAAACCTCTCATCCACTTGATACTGAGGTATATACTTTAAGATCTTGGTGAATTGCTACCATTATTCATTCATAGATAGGTCTTCTTAGTTAAGATTCTAAATATCCATTAGCTTCTAATAAAATATAATGGATGAAGCCATCCTGACCTAAAAATTTTCAAATTCTATTCACAAATGGTGGTGGTAGAGTCAATGTCCATCTCAAACTTCTTGTTTTCCCACTAGGTTGCCACTTCTCCAACAAGATGTTTTGCTCCCCAAACTACTTTAATGACTTCAAAGTAATTTTTTATTTTTAAATATTTCTAAATCTCTATCATCCATGCTTCATATACATCTCCCAAAATGGTTCCATTGAAATTGGGTGGATTCACCTTTTTCATTTCTCATACCAACTCTATAGCTACTTGAGCTCTTGCATCTTGTGGCACTTCCTCATGCCTATGTTCTTGAGGATTTTCCTTCTTAGAAGGATTATATTAAAATTATTATTGAAAATTATCCTCAACATTCCCATACACTTCTTATTTTAGGGTCATGATTCAATCCCTAATTTCATGCATGGATATGAGGATCTGATCTAACTTTGTAACTTGATTAGTGGTAAACTGATTTGGATCTACTAGAGGATTGGTATTTGAGATACCCTCACCTCTAGGTCTAGTGTGCACTGTTATAGAATATATTTGCATTAGTAGACACATTATGTCCTAGATTTTGATCCTCAACTCTGATTCCATAATGTAACAACCCCACTAGGTTTTACTAGAATAGGGTATTTTTAAAAATAATTACACAAATCATACTAACATATTTAATAACTATGAAATAAAGAAGAGTGATCTTTAACTAAATAAATTATTTTTAGTTAACTTTATAAATATATATATCTAATCCATTTATCTAATGATCATCATAACAACATTAATATCAATATCTAGAACATGTATAATGTTGATTACAAAAATAAAGACTGCATTAATTCATATAAGTATTGTTAAAAATTTAGCCATAACTGATACAATATTATAGCTAATTGATGTATGGTACATATGAATAAAAAGTAAAATTTTAATAATATAAATTTTTTAATAATATTATACAATGATACAAAGCTCCATGGAGCATGTGAGTCTCAACGGACTTGTAATATCTAAAAGTAATCTCAAGTGTAGTCTCTAGTGTAGTACTATTGAGGGGAGGGAGACCATAATACAACTAAGTTTTGACACCAACCATATACCATAAATCCCCTATTTCCCAAATATGAAATGGACCTCCCTTCATGAATGGGTAGATAATGATGGTGAGGTAATTGTTGATGCCTAAATATGTAGGATAGGTGCCTATAGTGTTTAAGAAAAACTTCTTATTTTAGAATTTTAGAAAGTTAGTGCATGAGTGGTGGGTTGTGATAATCATGTTATCTATTGGTGGAATAGATGAAGAACAAGTGATTGTTTCACAATATTTATATTATTTGGTGGTTGGGAGCCACTGTGGCTAAATAGTAGATCTATGTAAAATATGTAGTATACTATGTTAAGAACAATGAATTATGATCAATAACTAATATAAGAACTAATATAATATGGATATTCAAAATTACCACTAAACTAAGGTGATCTAGTTATAAAAGAATCATGAGGAAGGGTAGGGTATAAAAGAAGGATGTTGGTATTTATTACATACATTATGATAAAGTTCAAATATCATTTGAACATGCATTTAACTAATATATGAAGTGAAATAACTTAAGCATAATCACAACATAATCAGGAAAGCTTCTAAGGAAGGTATGAAGTGATGCAAATAAGAACCAAGCTCACTTTAAAGACTTGATCCTATAAGCAAAGAACATTATCCCAAATACAAAAGAAGTACAACAAACAAAACAAGCCTAAGAACTTTTAACTAATCTATGATTGGCATAAATTAAAAACTCTACATTTAATATAAACATCCAAAATCCATAAGAACCATTCAAATCTGAAAGTGAAACCAAACAGCTGAGAGAGAAACCATATATCACTTCACACAAGTAAATACTAGACAATCTTTGCAGAATTCCTTGTTTATATTAACTACTCAAAGTTTACAAAGTAATATAGTTCTAATCACTCATATCCCCTTTTGAAAATTAACAATGTTCCTTTTATAAGATATAATGTAACATGTTGATTGGTCTTATCTAATTACATTTGTACAAGTGTATAGGATAGGTGTCCTTTTTATTGCATTCTAGAAAAATGGTCTTTTCCTTTTAATAGAGTGGTTTATAGATAATGTGCTCTTAAAAATTGTACATGTCTTTATGAAATAATATACTCTTTCAAAATATTATACAAATTTGGTTTAAAGAAATATTCCTATTTCATTGATCTTTGGGACCCTTATGCTACTAAAGTTCAAAATTACTATTGTAGGGTCCTTGGTGTTCATTGATGCTGGCTAATATAGGCATAACCCCATCTTCAAGTTTCTCAAGGATATAAGAGAGGTCCCTAGTTGCTGTAAATATTTTTAAAATACTCACCAATGGACTCTTTCTCAATTTATCTTTACATAGATGATAATTTATTCTCCTTCAAGTCAATTATAATGCTCATAGGGTTCGGTTATGGTCCTTTCCTTGCCAAGGCATTCTTGTAGGTTCCAACAGTGCTCTAGTGGCATCCTTGTGGCATGATATTCATCACTATCCAAAAATGATTATTTCCCTTAAAATTTTGGATCAAATTTTATTATGTTAAATTTGACATCTACATGGCCATAATTTGATGTTCGCATGGCCATCATTTGATGTTTATAGGAACATCTTTAATGGTCACATGACCATAAATTTTAAACATGTCTTGATGATCATTTAATATGTTAAATTTGATGTTTGTGTGACCATCATTTGATTTCCATGAGAACATATTTGATAGTCACATGACCATCAATTTTAAACACATTATGGGGACTATTTTCCAAGCCTACCACTTGTCATTTTTTGGTTTATAATTCACTCTACATGTTCCATGTTCTGACTACTTGGTGCTTCTATGATCTTTGTATTGGGATCTAAGGTTATGCCATTGGTCAGTCTCAAGGGAGCTTGGAGCTTTGTTGAAAAAGTTTCATTGGTCTTACTCCATTGATCTAGATATGTACACTAAAACATGTACCATTAATCATCTAAATTTACTCAAGATTTACTCTGGCGACCATTGCTTTACTTTTTAATGTTGATCTCACTCTGTTTGATCTTGGTCCTCTACTTAAATAGGTGATATTGATCCTATATATAAGAATGAAAGTTAATATTAAGAGTAAATATAAAGTACTTAGGATAAAAATACTAAGCTAATTTATAAATGTATATACAAGACCTCATGAAAAAGGGAATTAGCATAAATATTTTAGACCATGGTTTTATTCATATTAATAAATACAAGTATTTTAGTGTAAGGATTTTAAGCTAAAGTTGCAACATATAAAATGGACCCTAAAAAATATGACTCGACATATGGTCTTAACCTAAGGTTTCATTTTATAGACAAATACAATGCAACTTTGGGATAAGACATTAGACTAAGTAATAAAATTGACCCTATATTTTCAGTTGGACCATGCTAAAATAAAAAGGATCATGGATTATGAGATATAACAAAGGAACCAAGCATGAATTTTCAGCATAAGGTTTGGTTATGCTAAAAAACATGACCAAGCCTTAGGATAAATATTAAACTAAGTCTATGGAATTTAAAGTGTTCCTATATAAATTATTCCCACCAATTTTGAATTTGTTTCAAAAGAACTTGTGCTAGGGTTTCACAAACAAGGGTTTCAAGAAGTTTTAAATGTGGATTTAACTTGACTTTCTATGAACCAAAGGTTAGTAAAAGGCTGAATTAGTATTAAACCATAAAATTTATACATAACCCATTAAAGAAGGTATTCATCAAATCTATAACCTGAAACATGAAGAACAAGAGTTAACCAATTTAGATAAGGTCAAAATAGAGCCATGAAAAAATAAGTGAACCAAGTGAAGGTGTGGATAATGTTCAAATATAGATAATGTAAAAACATGTTAATGGCACTTTGATCAAGATAATTTCAATTTTAAGGTACAAATTACATAATTTAACACATGGGTCTCTATTTTTCAAAAATGGGGGTATGTTGACCTCAACAAGAATCTAGAGTGATAAACTAGAACTCATGTGATGTAATATAACTAATACATGATGTATACCATAAATAAATCCCTTCTAACATGATATCATACAAACATGAAAACTAAATCAAATATATGAAATGATAATGTTTAACTATAAACATTACTTTGTCCATAGTTTTTATATAGTTATTGATCACTAAGATCAATTCATTTCATACACAACACTTAGTCGGATAATACCTTATCTATAAATTAGTGGCACTAATTAAGTGAGTCAAATTCATCACACTACTTATTTATGGTCATTAATGAGAGATTTATATATATATATATATATATATATATATATATATATATATATATATATATATATATATATATATATAATAATATTATATTATATTATATAAAAACTAACAGATTCATATAGAATATTCCTTACTAGTAGATTTAAAATGTGCTTAATACAAAAATATCAAATACATACATTTAGTACATCAAATTTACTACAAAGAATCTTAAAACATCTAATTTATTACTAAATAATAAATCAAATAGACACATAGATTTCAATGTTAGTCCTCAATAAAATCATACCATTCGGGTTAGAAGTTTATCTATACTTTAAGTTATAGAATTTTAACATGTAACTACAAATGTTACTTCATCCATCTAAATAAAATTAATTTTAAACTTATTTACTTTATTTCCATATATAAAAATTAAAATAATAAGCTATCTCAAATACTAATAACCCAACTTTCGACTAAAACATAAATCCCATTTATATATTTTATATTGAACTAACTTGTTCGATAGTTTAAATTTTACCCAAAAGGGCCAACCATTCCCTAGATTCAGGTTTAATAACTTAGCCTATTAAATTAAGCATTTATATTATAAATATAGATATAAGTTTCAATATAATATTAAAATAACTAAGCATGACCCAATATAAGTTTTGTATAAAACTATATCACAACTAATAGTTAAGTCTTAACCCTAAATTTAACCTAAGGTTTTATGGCTTATATAATCAGTTTTGTGGATGGTCAATCTATAGGGAAACTCATTTATCCAATTTAATTATTTAAATATAAAGAAAATAACTAAAACACTTAAGAATATTTTATTAAATTTATTACAAACTCCACATAATATATGAATTTTAATACAACACCAACCTAGTAAGAGAAAACAACTCTACCAAAGATTTGAATTGCTTCTCCCTTTAGCTCTAACCCCTTTGCTATTTTATACCTTTCATGTCATGTTATGCCATCTCCGAGTCCTCCTTCCTCTTCATTTTATTCTCTTTCATGTTACCAAAAACCCCAAAATCTTTGACAAATGCAATGACTCCATCCATACATGTAAAACACCTCACAAATATCTAAAAGAAAAAAATATCCCTTCCATATTTTCTTTAGAATATTCCATAATTAAGTTTTAGTTTTGGTATAATCCAAATTAAATAGAAGTAAATGCAAAGGGTTCTTCCACATTTAAAATAGTCCTTCCCTATATTGTTCCTACTTATTCTAACTATTATGGTGTGTGAGGGTTCTTTTTTTAGTCTATCATCCCCCAATGTCTCCATCTATGCCATCATATTTTATGATTGCCTCCCTCCATCACAATATAAGGGATGGATCTATCCTATATCCACCTCAAAAAAATGAAGGTAGTTAGCTTGAAATAATACAAAATCCATAATATAATATTTTAATAAACTAAACAAACATGATCATCATGTACACAATATAAAATTATAGCTAATTCCATAGTTAACAATGATGTAAATTAAGAAACTTATAATTGTCCATAATTAGAATATGAAACCTAGATTAACCAAAATAGTAATTATTCAAACAATATCGATTAAGTCCAATAATCAATAGGTTATTAAGTCTAGAGAGAAATAAGGAGCTAACACATGGTATTAGCTTCATACATTTTAGATGGCTAAAGGGGTAGTTTAAGATGTTCAATATGAACACCACCTAATATAGGACTATGATTAGGTTACATAAATATGATATAAAAAATGTGAATAAGTATAAAAGGTAGAAACTTTAGTAGGTTGAAAACCCTATAGTAAGCTAGGAGTTGCATGAGAAGACATAAGGGTTAGGTTCACCAAATGTTTAACTATTTTTAGTGGTGTGGATGAGGGTTAAAGGTTATACTAACCTATACACAAGGATGAATAAAACTATTCTAAAGTAGGATAATTAATTCAAAACTTATATAAATGAATATTCTAATTTAAATGTTGAGTTATGCTAAATATATAATGTAAATTCAAAATAGTAATTTGATTACATAAAAAATATCAAGAGATAATAATTATTTTATATACAAATGCACAGGAATATTTGAGATATACAAAGGTGAAAAAAAGTGGGAACAAGATCAATATCTAGTGATCAGATTCTATAAACATTGTTTTTGGAGGATTGAACACTTATGTCAGCCTTGGGACACTTGCATTGATGTAGGTGCCTTGATGTTAATGTATCTTTCCACTATGGATTACTCACTATATTAATTAATGACAACCTAAAAGTTTTAAGGTTTTTGTCACCTTTTTGATAATATATTTTATTCATGTGCATAGGTTGTAGATGGTTGTTTTTGGATCAAACCCTAGCTCTTCACCTTATGTCCTTGTACCTTACCAAAAATGGGTTAATGGGATCACAAAGTTGATCTAACATCAAGAACCCCTATATCAATGAATTTTTATTACATAGACAATATTTTGAAGAGGGACTTAGATTTATTTAGTTCTACCTTAAGTATTAGATTGTGTGTACATAAGAGTGCAATATATTATATGCAAGGGCATATGATGATCTATCTTATAACTTGTCAAATAATCCTCATGAGATGATCTTCAAATGTTTTAGACTTGTAATATGATTAGTAATTAGAAGAGGTCCTCATACTTATGTAGTTCTCTCCTAAGTGTTGGATTGTGTGTGAAAAAGGGTGCAATTTTCTATATGTAAGGGCATACAATGATATAGCTTGTAAGTTGACAAATCCTACTCATGGGATGTTATTTTATTGATTTAAACATGTAATATGAGTTCTCTTATGACTAATATAAAATTAGGGAATAATATGGTAGTTTTAAATACTTAAAAGGTGATTTTCTAGATGTGTACTTGGTAAGATTTTTTACTATGACTTGGTGATACTGAATGGCCTTAGTTTTTTATTTATACCACACCTTTTAAAAATATCTCATAGAAGGGTTAAATTAAATAAATGGGTTAACCCATATAATTCAAAATATTTTGAAATTATATGAGTTTTGAGGTATAAACAATAAACAATAATTTTTACACTTGTATCAATGTAAGTGTCGCTATGTGGGATGCAAGTGTATGATAGGTTAGAAAGATATCAAGGATATAAAATTGAAAATTAAGGATATGTATTAGTTTTTAAGATTTTTTTACTATACATGAGATTTGGGTTATTATAAATGATAGGGTGAGACTAAAAGATAAGTAATTTGACATAGTGAGATGGTGAATATCAGACTTTCAGTATCATAAAGGTATATAAATTAAGGGTAGAACACTAATATATATTTGTCAAGTATACATGAATGAGATGATACACAAATCAAATTTTAGTATCTACACTACTCTAGTGGCTAGTCAATATTCTCCAAGCTCTTCTATTTATTGAAACTACCAACTCAAGGTTTTGAATCTAGGCAGTACTTTCACACCCAAGTTTTTTCCAAAATTTGTTTAATTTCTCTAAGATCTCTCATATTTTGAAGCATCATTTCACCCTACGAAGAGTATGATGAAAAATTAGCTAATTTCCTATTCCTAAATCCCATTTTAGGTTGTCACATTTTAAATTTATTGAAATTAATATGAAGTTATAAATGTGAGATTATAAGGAATAATCTTTAATAATAAAAATAAACTCAAGATTGTTATTATCTAAATATTTCCCCCTTACCAATATACTCTAGGGAGAAAAATATTCTTCATATAGTATTGATGATAGTTTTACCCCTAAAGTTAACATTTTGAAATTGTACATTTTTTAATCTTTTCCCACCTATTAGACTATGTTTATAATTATTTTTTCATTTTTTAAGTAAACTTTTATTTTTTACTCCTTACCATTTCATAATAAATGTGTGATAATTTTTCTCATTCTTTGGACCATTCCCATAAGAACTTATAAAACTAAAAACAAATAAATCAAAATATCCTATAATACATTATTTAAAAATGACTATTCTTACTAGGATTAACCAATAGGATTAATTAAAATTATGAATATTAATACTAGAAATATCAATCATTCACTAGTTTAAAATTGTTTAAATTTTGAAACTTACTAAGGAAAGTGTAATAGAAAACTAAGACTTATCTATAAAATAGTGTTGGGAGAGGAATCAAAAGTTGAAACTGGTAAGGTAGATGGATCTAGTGACTATGAAACTAGATCTAAAATTGAGATGAGCCCTAAAAAATAAAAACCTAAGATAGATAGGAGAGGAGGGTACTCATACCAATTTTTATACCATTCATATCTATAGATAATGGAGATCTAGGATTTTTAGGTTTTTTTCACCTTCATATGTATGTTATATATCATGTACATAAACTTATGATTAAAGGTAGAGACCACTATATGACTATTTTTCCTTTAAAAACTATAGCTTGTTGACATGTTAAGACCAATGCAAATTAATGGGAGAAAAAGGGTAAATGGTTGAATTTGGGCATGAACTCAACACCCTATTTGATGAGAATTACCTACATATCAATAATCTAAAGAGGGATCAAAATTCATGTAGTTCTATTATGCTATGGTGATGTATGGATAACTAATGTAAAGTGATAAATGATGGTGTAATAATGGTGTGATTAAGTGACTTAATTATGGTTTGTGACCTTGTAAATGTATTCATATTTTATTTTTGGGATACTAAGGATGTATGTAATCAAAATTGAGAGAAATAGGGAATTCGGTCTCATTGTGCAATTTGAATTTTTGTATTTTTCAATGTGGATGCCTCTTTTGTGAAAAATGGTTTGAAATGTGTTTATATAGTCATATATAAGTGTATTCACCTAAATTTTCTTTCCCTTACTATTTTATTAATCTTGATATTTATCCTAATTAATCTCATAACCATAAATAATTAAATAATATCCCCCTTCATTCTTATTAATCCATTAATCTTATCCCTCCCCCAAAAATCAATTAATTTACCTAATAATCATTACTAACTAATCCCACTTGTCCATTATTTAGGAATTTAAATTTCCCATGACCCACCTACCTACCTACTCTTAGGATTTCCTACAAGACTACCCCCTTGATTCTTTATAACCCCCTAATCACCTATCAAATCACTCATTAATCATCATTAACACCTCTTAATGGATTCTAGAATTATTCAATTCTAGAATCCTCTCCATCTTAGCCTTTCCTCTATATAAAGATCTATTCTACAAGCTTCCATGAAAATTTTAAACCCTTGGATAATCCTCTACCATTGATCATCTTCACCCAAATTTCAATAATGGCCATCAATCTTCCCTCCATTACCTAATTAAACACATAATCTCCCTCCATTCCAACTAATCAAGGAATGTGCAAGAAATCCATGCTACATCAATTCATCCTTTTACCAAGCCATCCATGAATCAATTCAATCCAATATCAAAATAACATCATGAAAAAACATTGAGTCTAATGGTAAGCATTCTAATCTTCATCTATAATATTTAATCTTATTTTTGTTTGAATTTTGATTTAGAGAACTTAGATTTAGATTAGAACATTATTTTGAATGATGTTCATATTAATGCATTTTAATCTAATGGCTCTATATTCAAATGAAGTAGATTGATATTTTAGGTATTTTGGATAAATTGTATAATCAAATCTCATTTCCCAAAATTTTGATCTTACATTTGGTGAGCACGGTGGGAAAACTCCTTTAAATTAACCATTTTTCATGTTATAAGTGTTTTGATAGATTGTAATACTGGTTGAACAAGAAAAAATCTCCGTATTTCATCAAATTTTAATGTCCAAGGGAAAGGAGATTTTTCTTTGCAACTTACAATATTTTAGAGGTGGTTTTGACCTTGGTAGTTTTTGTTTTGCCTAACTACCAACCTTGACCACTAACTGTGACCATTTTGGTAGGTTTCTAATCCTTTGCAAAACTACATCTTGCAAAGGGCAAATTTGCTTCTAAGTTGTAATTTTGACTATAAAAGTTCAATTTTGACATAGTTCATCTAATTATTCAAAATTGTATATTTGTAATTGTGGCATTATTTCTAGGTTACGGTTTTGCCTCTGTAAAAGGTTGTTTTGACCCAAACATAAAATCATTAACTTACACTATTAACTCTTGCTTTCTAATAGTTTTCATATATCTATTTGAGTATCAATTACTTTTAGAAAAGGGGAGGTGCTAGACAAAAAACTTAAAACATTATTAAATACCCCCTTGGACTCCCTAGTGCAATACCACATTTTACAAAAGGAAGTTTTATTGTCCATAGTTGGTTTTGGATATTGATAGGCAATTTTGACTTAGATAGTATAAACAATAAATTCATCTAGTTATAATTTAGTAAAATATTAAATATTGATATCATTATAAAGATATATTTATTTTCATTCTATAAATAATTTATCATTATGTAAATAATTTGTAGCATATTAATCATTTTGTAATTATTTTTTAATCTGCTATTAGATTCACTATTTTAGCTATAGACTTCAAAAACATATTTTTTGAAGTATGGTATTTAAGTTATAATTATGGTATTACACTGATAAACTATGCAATTACTTACCCCTTAAAAAAATTAATTTTTCAAAGTGAAATATTGATCCTAATTTACTTTAATGGTTGAACATAAATACTTTTGCTAAATTATGTGGTTATAGTCAACTGACAGCTATTAAAACTACATATTAAAAAGTTATGGTATTTCCAAGAAGTTGTAGTTTTGTGCATTCTACAATTGGTTTTGAATTAACTAACTATGTATCTATAGTTTTGACCAATCTAGTAGCAATTTTGAATTATTTTTTGCCTTTAAGTTGTTTCTTTTGAGTGCATTTTTAAAAATCATTTTTAGTGAAATTTGAGTCATTCCAAAGGTTTTGTAAGTCCCAAATTACATTTGGATTTGGGGGTGCTACCCCTTAACCCCTCATAGTACCATGAATGGGAGTGCACTTAGGAAAATACCCTCAAACCTCTCAAGGGGTGCTTCCCCTTGACCTTGATAGGGGTACCACCCCCAAACCCCCTCATTGTGGCCCCTCATCCAAAGAAGTTATATTGAAAAAACATGATTTTTTTTGTGTTTTTATTAAGTATTATTGGACTAACATCATGTTTCTTATATGGGTGAATCTAGTAGAAATTTTGGCTTGCTAACATCTTGTCTTGCATGTCACATTTTGTTTTTGTCTAAAATCTTATCATGCAGGTCATATTTTTGTCTAACATCTTGTCTTGTAGGTTGTCCCTTAGGATTTCCAATTGAAACTACTAATCATTTCCTTTCTAGGTTTCCTATAAAATATAGTTTGGTATTTTAAAATAATATTGTATATATGTGTGTGTGTGTGTGTGTGTGTGTGTGTGTGTGTGTGTGTGTGTGTATCACACTTAACTAACTAGTTAATAAATATGTTTGGCTACTTATATGTCACCTGAGGGCTACAACAGTGTATGTTGTCATCCTTGCATCTTTGAATTTATTATTGGAGAATAAAAAACTACTAACAAACCTTCCCATTATTCATTTTTAGGGGTAACATGATGTGGAATTGAAACCCACACACTTGCAATATATTTAAGGGGATAATGACCATAGATTTCATTACCACACACTAATCCACACTCTATGTTCTAAAGGACTATAAATATGAGGGAAAACTATCATTAAGCTAAGTGGTTGACCCCATATAGGTATTATATGAATAGTAATAGTTAACTCTCTAAACCAATCATTAGAAAACACCATACATAGATTTATGCCCCACTATACTTATAAGATATTGGGGACTCCCTTAAAGAGCCTATATATCCTAGTATAAGACCATCAATCATAACATCTGATTATTTTTGGATTTAGTATTATCTCTTAAATGTTCATCATGAGTAGATGAGGTTGAGAGGTTCTGATACATTTCATAAAGGCTCACCAACCTATAGCCTCACTCAAACTCATTAGATAATGTAGTCATTGTGTACACACCTAAATTAGTTTATTAATCTTAGGTTAATGGTTTGATTATTTTGGTGAGTGTGTTTCTATACTTGTGATATTTTTGAGCCAAGCCATCCTTTCACCTAAACCTATACATGACCATCTAGGATTTCTATATGATTATATTATATATTCTTATTATCCTTTATATTCTAGTGATATTCCTATTCTTCTTGTACATCCTTATCCACTATACCCATCACCATAATATTGTATAATCTTATCTATCTTATACATCCTATCATCCCATCTTATTTATATCCTAATCTAGATTTTCTTTGGCATATTCATCACCTTATCTTGTACATACTTATATTATCATCTACATCTAGTCTAACCCTATCATGTCTTATCCCACATCATACCGAGTTGGCTCTTTAGGTCACACAGTTATCCAAATCACACTCACCATCATTACATCACCACCCTTATTCTAATATTAAATTCCATAATCTTTATCCCTTCATTTATCCTTCATCACATAATCTTATTCCATTCAACCTTGAGAAAATTAATCTAAGTCTTGAGTTATTCCTTTTGTCCTTACATATCATCTTATCATCCTAGTCCACTGTCATCTTATCATATTTCATACTTAGTCAATACCCTATTAGCAACCTATCACTTTGTTGGTTTTAATATAACAGATAATCATCATCAATCTAGTCATATCTTATCTAGTAATCTTGTATATTAATAACTAACACCTATCCAATCATCATCTTAATAGTTTGAATCTAGGAACTGGTCGAATCCACATCCTTTTTCTAGCTTAAAAACTATGCATCAAAGAAAAGATTACTAGCACCTATTATACTATCAGTCTGAAATTTGATCATAGTCTTTTTATTCAGTCTGAAATTTGATCATAGTCTTTTTATTCTATCTTATCCTCACCATCACTAGTCATACTATGTCAAATATTCATACTTAATTTTTATAAGGACCATATTTTTTGTTTGTCTCCCTTTCATATATCATCTACTCAAATGGTTTTGGACCCTATTCTCATAGAACAATACCTACTTGCCAACAAGGATGAGATCTTTTTGTGAGCTCTAGAAATGGGTGCTCACCTACCTTTCGATCTTGATCCCATCAAGCCTAAACCAATGTCCCATTCCCTTCCCCATCAATAATCTCCATTTTTATATAGCCCACATACTATCCCATCATGGTCAACCCATCATCCATTCATCAAAGCCATAATCCTCACTATACTAGTGATAAAGTCACCTTATTTAATGAATATATATTGGATAACAAAGACAAGTACTTTTTGTTACTATTAGAGATGAGTGACTAGTTCCCAATGATTTCAAACCCCTAATCCTAAATTCATCTCCCAAAAAAATCCCTTATCAATCCTTATACCCATTTAATTATCATGACAACCAATCTTATTCCATCCCCCCATCCACTAGTCTTAGTCTTAGTCATGACCTTCTTAGTCCAAAGATAATCTTATTTAATAAATATATTACTACAAAAAAAGAGTAAATCTTATTTTGGCTTCTTTAGATGGGTGCCTAACTTCTTAAAGGCCTTGACCTCATTTAAACCACCTTACCTCCAATTTATACCCATCCACATTTTAATCCTCCATCTATGAGTCATAGTCCATCACAAATTCCCTATATTACTAGCAAAGGGAAGATAAGCTTGTCAACCTCATCCAATTCTAGTTCATATCCTAAAAAAATTCCTTAAATCATGACACCATCATCACATTATTCTACTCCTCAATCCAAAACATAAACATCCAACACTATAGACAAGAAATATATCCCTCTCTCAATAATTATGGAAGCCTTATCTTATAAATTGAGGTCTATAAGCATGATTTTCCACCCAAAATAAAGACTATATATTTGTCAAAACATGTGTGCTCATGGTATCAGAATAATTTTGTATATGCCATAGAGTCCCTAAACATTTTATCAATGATGTCACCAATTTAGAGGTTATATCCAAAAGTTAATTGATAGTGGCAACATTAAAATTAAGGGTGAATTTTATGTATCCATGCTTAGAAGTGTACAAAAAGGGGTGTGCCAAGATGTGCTTCCTAAGCATGACAAAGCATCTTCCCTCCTTAACTATGGTCATGACTCCAATTGATACCATACCATAACTATCCTCTATTAGACCATCCATATATCATATTCACATCAAATCCTCTATCCTCACAAATCCATTAAGCCTAAAACATCCATTCCCAAATCCAAAGGGAAAGAGGTACTTATGGATAATAATATGGATACTATTATAAAATCATATATTGGAAACATCACCTCACCAAAATCCCTATTGGATTCATCATTAGAATGGTCATGATCTTATTTTTCACTAGTATATGAATCATAATCCATGTTAGAATCATCATCCCTTTCAGATAACAAAATTCATGCCAACACCTATCTCTTTGAGGATGTCTTTAGTTTGAATGCCAACTAGTTAGAAGGCATGAATCTTTATCCATCTCAGGATGATGAAATAATAACACAATTATTTGATGCTTTATCATTTGAAGATCATCAAGTTGTATATGAATCGACTTTAGATGCTACTTATAAAAAGAGTCTTAGTGATCCTTTAGAGATTCTTGAGGACACTTTATTTGACATTGAGGCAAGGCCTCCTAGTATCTCTTATGTGGACTATACTTCCCATTATCCCCTTCATCCACCCCTTCCACCACACATCCCAAAATAACCCCTCTTATTAACAATCCCTTCATCCTACTCCCTAAATGGGACAAACATGATCACACATTGTTAGATTCCCTTCAAAACGTAGTCTTGTGTGTTGAATATAAAAGAATCTAAGCCAATGATCAATTAATCTAGTCATCTATGATCTAAAAATAATCAATCATATCGAAGGATAATCTTATAATTGACTAAGTGAAAAATTATCACCCCTTAACATAAATATCCTTAAGGTGCTAGGGGACCATCAAATTCAAAATCATCATCATCTATGAATTCAAAGATTACTTTCCTCTGGTGAAGCCCAAAATTAGTCACCAAGGGGAAATCAAAATCCAAGTCAAATATAAATTTTTTGAAAATATTTCAAAAGTCATAAATGTTGTACCCAACACCCCCTTTTTACATAGGGAAATGGGGCCCCACTTTTTGTATACTATGGTCTTGGGTTTGAGCCCCCATTTCTATATATTTATGCTAAATTATGGGAAAGGAATAATTATTGGCCTTTATAATTTAGAAAAATGGCATTGGTATATTATATTTTTATTGAGTAATGCTTGAATTCTTTTGGGGCTTATGCAATTTGCATTTTTGGATTTATTGTTTCAATCTTATCCTATTGGTCTTTGTCAATATTTTTGCCACACATGAATTCTTATGGGATTTTTCACTTTGGACTTATATTTATTAGATAAATTATTATGGACATTTTGTCCAAAATAATTCCTTTGATGGAATTGGTCTGTAGACTTTTATCATGGGCATTTTGCTTGATAAAATAGACTTATCCTTCAACCTTTTTGAGGTTGCCCATTAGCCTTTATGAAGTAGATCCTTTGGGAATTTTGTCATGGATGAATGCCCTAGAAAGTAAACCCCTCAGATTATTTCTAGATAGAAAGTAACCTTCAACATTTTTAAATTACCCTTCAAGAATTTTAAAATTCCCTTCGACCTTTTGAACCTACCCTTTGGCCACTCTGCACCTACCCTTCAAGACTTTTATCCCATGCCTTTACCTTTTTGTACCATTCCTTCAGAAATTTTATCTAACTTATTTTCCTTGAGCCAATTGAATTATTTTGGACATTTTTTCTAAGATATTTTCCCAAGGAAATGAACCTACCCATAATTATTTATGCAACCTACCCTTTAGGACTTTTATCTCGAACATTTTCCTAACAAAATGATCCTTTAGACTTAACCTGCATACCCTTTAGCATTTTTAAATTTCCCTTTAAGAATTTTCAAATGCTCTTTGAGATAATTTTCATGGAAATTTTCCCTTCAAAACATATCCTTTGACCCTTTTTGAAGTGTCCACTTACACTTCAGACTTTTTATCATTAGACATTTTGTTCATTTTAAAAATATTGAAAAAATTCCTCCAAGGGAACATGCCCTTAAAAATTTCTAAACTGACCCCTTACACATTTTGAAAATGACCCTTCAACCATTTTTAAAGTGTCAACTTACCCTTTAGACATTTTGAAAAAGACCCTTTGGGACTTTATCTCAGGCCCTTTCCCCTCCAAGGCTTATCCTTTGGGACTTTTGTCCTAAACAAATGCCATAACAAATGACCCTTCAAAAGAATTGTTCTAGACATTTTATCAAAAATAATTCCCTAAACATAAAAACCCTAAAACAATTTTCCTAAATAAAAAATACCAAAACAAATACCGTGTTGCCAAGTGGTACCCATATTTAGAGAACATTTTCATTATGTTTTGAGATTAATTTAAGATTTTTTAAGCCCAAGTCCAAATCATATTTTATTAATACTAAGACCTCAAGCTAAAAAATTCATGCAAGGTCATTTATATATATTTCCCAAAGTATTATTCTAAGTCATCTTTTCATTTATACTTGCAGGAGCATAGCAAACTAGGAAATGACAAGCGTCCAACTTGCATGGATGTCTTTTAATAGTCATTCAAATGTCAAATTTAAGATAAAAAATAAAATGGCATTGGTTTAAACAATGATAGTCACATGGACATATTAATAGTCATGAGTACATCTTTAAGAGCTGTGTAGACATCAAATTCAAGATCAACAAGAAAATAATAAGGGAATAAATTATGATGCTCTTGTGGATGTCATTGACAGTCATGAGGATGTCTTTGAGGGTCACATAGACAAAATTTAAGCTCATCAATTTACCATTTAGATTTGAATGTTAGTGTACCTAGGTAGATCGATGATCCATGTTGATCTATATATTTGATCCAAATATGTGAGATTGATTTTTTTCAAAGGAATGATGATGTGACAAGTGTCAAGCTCATAAGATTCAATGAGTCAAATAACTAAAATCTAATGAACCATGTTAAAATAGTGCATAATGATCTATGATGTGAGATCAACATGGAATTTTTGAAGATCTTAGACTCAATTAGGTATTGACACATGTCACATTTCTAAAGCTAGCATGGCATTATAGACAAAATATGTAGATCTTTGGACACTTGAATTATATTTATCAATAGACATTAGGTTTCAAAGTTAAACTAGAGTATGAACACATATGTCTTAATATAAATAATGAATATAAAATTAAAGATCTAGATTCTATAAAAATCATAGGTGAGCATGTAGCACATAGTTATTTTTAGCTAACAAAAATATCACTAGTTCTAATACATTAATAAAGTGGTACTTATCTTGGAGATATGGTTACTTTCCATTTTGAAGGTAGCTAATATGAAATATAAATAGGTTATTCTCACAACTTATAAAAGTAGGCATGTAATTTTTTTTATAAATGATGAATATTTCTAAGTCTTACATGTAATTCAAGCTATAATTGTAAAAATTTCCTTCACCTCCACACACTTGCACACATTACATATCTTCTACGAAGGCTATTTTAAACTGATAACTACAACTATATTTTTATATAGTTTTTGAACCAAAGTTAAAACTCATGTTTTGATTATCACATGCAATGCCCTTTCATGAACTTGGATGATGAGGTGACCCCTTCCCCAAGTCTATATAAAAAAATTTAATCTAAATTGGTTTTTTAGCAGAGAAGTTTTGAATATAGGAGCAACATAAATTTTAATTACCAATGAATGTGTTTGTGTATTTTCTTTCCAATTTCTATGTAATTAGTTATTAATTTCTTTGGTTGTATATTTAAATAATCCTTATTGTTCAAAATATATGAATATATTATTGATTATTTTGATTGATGTACTGATCTATAGATGTGCAATAACTATTGAAGGAATGGTAAATATATTGGTTAAGATAGTCAAGTTCAAATTGATTCATAATTATGATTGTGCATGAGTGATTTATTGGATTTAGTTTTCTATGTGTGTGTGTGTGTGTGTGAAACATCTACCTCAGATAATTCATTAGCCTAAGCCATAATATTTTGATTAAGGGTGTGAAATAATTGCCCTAAAAGGAACAACCTTTGTCTGAGGCTTGTGAATTTCCTACATCATTATTTCCTTAGACTTCTTAGCCATGTCTGATTATGTGTGTATAATTTCTGCTAGCAATAAGCATAGGTTTTGAGAGCACTTATCCTTTTAGAAACTAATTAGGGAAGTAATTCTTGAATACTAAAAAGCTTTCTTTTCTACCTTACCCTCCTCTCTTTTTTTAAATTTATTTTGAGATCTACCCACTATAGATTAGCAACCAATCTCCTATACAACTCACATAGAGACTCACTACCCTTATTAAGAACCACACCTCCATATAAAATCCTTGTCAAGAAATTGTATTCCCTACCAACTATTCTATAAATAGGTTGTAAAAGATCACATACTTGCAACTCATGCCTTAGAGTAGAGTTTACCTCTATTGAGATCCTAAAATGTTAGAGGCTAACTCGTTAAGGCTATGGTGTGCATAAAAACTATATCTATAGTATAAATTAGCACTAAAAGAAGGTAAAAAATCCCTAATATTAGTAGTTATCCTTTGTGTAGATTTGTATTAGAGTCATCTAGGAGAGTGACCAGATCTAATTCCCATGCTAGTTTTCTAGTCTCACCTTTGTCAAATCATAAGAGACCTAGAACTATGCCAACAATCCTAGTTTAAAATAATCCAAATCCTCTAGTAGGGAACCCCTTATTTGTAAATAACCATTTACCTATTAATTATACAATTTATTAACAACCACCTTGGTTAGTTGGATCTACTATTGTTGTCCCATGAGATGTGTATGATTTACTTCAAAATCCTAAAAAGTACTTTCCATCCTTTGCTCCTTCAGGATAAAGGATAATAAAGGAACATATTAGATCTTTCAAATATAGTTTTATATTAGTGAATGTTTTCCATGAATATGTTTCATGTATATTATTCCCTTTTACTTTAATGGATTCTATTTATGATTGATATTTAAATCTATTAGAAAATTATATCACTTTTTAGGATGAATGTGAAGTATATTTTATTGCATAGTTTGGATAGGTAACCAATCTTGGTTTGGTATACTATTACTTTACTAGAATGAGGAGAGAACCTAATGAGCACATTTGTGCTTTCAACACAAGGTTACAAAAGATGTTCAACTAGTTGATCCCTAAGTATAAACCAGATGAGCCTTTAGTCTTGGATATGTACAAGAATATTCTAGATATAATTTCTACCATGTTCCCAAGAAGAGAAAATTCTATCAATAATTTTATGTTATCATACGAAGAGGCTATCAATATAGACAAGAAACTCAATCTTTAGATGCCTAGTGCACCTAATGCTAATAATGGCTTTCTATCACTCAATCTAATACCATATATGAAGTAGAATGTTCATATGCTTAATCAAAATGAATTATATGCACTGCCTCCATTGACATAGATGATAAAACCAAATTTCATCTTATTTAACAATCATATGATAGGAGATGGTTACCATTAGAATTAATAATTGACTACATCTCCTACTACTATTCTACAAGGTACTGAATCTACAATGTTAGAAATGGATTCTATCCAGAAGATGGATTAAAAGTTGAGAAATAAATTCTTAAATATATAAAGGAATATAGTCAATGTCAATGGCCCAACCAAAAATTAGTATGTTATATTTCATAGATACAATAGACCATTCAACAGACTTGAGTAGCCTATCAAGCTTCCATAGATCAATATGGCAAAAATAGTTCTTAATTGGTGAAAAATTCAAAATACTTATGATCACGATGAGTTTAAATATGTTAAATTTTGTACATAATTCAAAATATTTCAAAGAGAGGAGGTCAGACAAGATCAGATTCTTAATCTACCTAGGCATCATCCAGATCCTAGCTCTTCCAACACTACCATGTTCTAATAAACTCACAAGTTTCCCTTCTTAGGTGAAGATGAAAATGAACTAGGAAACCATATGGACTAAGTTAATACTTTCTATAAATTCTAGAGAGATGCATACAATCTAAAGAATAAGCATCCACTTACAACATTGACTCCTCAATACACCATGTCAATTTCTCCTAATCCCAAGGTAGATAATAATCCACCTGCTTCAAAGGGGAACAATCAATAGTAGAGCAAGGAAGAACTAAACAAAGGAGGATATAACATTGTCAAAGACATGAAAAAGATCAAAGCAAATATAACTCTTCATGAGTTAGCTCAGATCCCTGAATAGAAGGAGCTACTATGGAAGTCTATTATTGGAAAATCTCCTATTGGAAGAACCAAAAAATCTATTGATAAAGCAAAAGTTGTTGATGACAAAGTTATCTACAAGAATAATCCAAAATTTACACCCTTCTTGTTGACTAGTAGTGCATTTGGTAAGAATATTTATAATTATTTAGTTAATTCTAGAGTATCTACAACTATCATGCCTAAATCCATATGTCAAAATCTAGGTCTTACTCTAAGACCCTTAATGATAACATTTTCTCAACTAGATAAAATAATAATACCAGTAGTTGAAAAATTGACCAATGTGTGCATTAAAGTAGCATCTAAACCATGAGTCTAGATGACCTATGATATTATTTTGGTAGACATATCAGAAGGCTATAGACTATTGTTGAATAGGGATTGGTCCAAAACACTTAATGGATATCTCTCTATAGACCTTTCTCATATATGGCTGCCATGGATAGGAGTTGTAAATCAAATCAGATTTGATAAAGAGCTGAGAATGAAGTATCCCATTATAAAGTATAATGTCAAGAATGAAAAGGTAAAGTATGAGTCATCCAACCTTGATATTTATAATTTTACTATGAAAAATCAAGTACAAAAGTTAGAATCTAAAGGTTCCAATCAGCTATGGACTCTACACTTTGATGGCACTAGATCCAAATAAGCATTAGGCATGGGAATCAAGATGATTGATCCATAAGGTAAAAAATTATTGGCAGCATATAGATTGAAATTTACATACACTAATAATAGAGATGAGTATGAGGCCTTAGTTTTAGGACTATAGTCTACACTTAAGAATAATGTCAAGAAAATATTAGTATTTGGTGACTCAGAGATGGTGGTCAATCAAGTCAAAAATAAATACCAATACAAGCTATCTTATTTAAATAGATACAAGCATAGATCATGGGACCCAATTGAAAAATTAGAAGATTTCAACATAGTAGCACTTATCAAAGAGTAAAATTAGACCACTAATTCATTAGCTACTATTATTGCTAATCTAGAGCCATTACAAGAATATAAGGTAAAAAAATTCTCAATTGAATTGGTACCTTGACCCTCTATTCTAGATAACATAGAAAATTTCTAGATTTTTTATGATGACAATAGATTATATAGTTTTTAACCAATTTAGGGAAATTTGAATCCTAAATCATTGATAACAAGGATATCAATCACCTCTATCAAGAGGAATAAGATAAAGAGGGCATCCTTTAGCTTAAATAAAATCAAATTATAACTAACTTGGTCTCCTTGGAGATACCATTTGACATGGATCCTCAAGCACAATAGCTAAGACAACCAAAAGTCAATGAATTAGATTTTAGAAAGGAAAATATAAGAGATGATCATAACCCATATTATGTTAATATTGGTCTCAGATGCATCCTAGAAGAAAGACAATGGGTAAAATATTTAATTGATTGATATAAGGATGTCATTACTTGGACATATGTAGACTTAAAATTATATGACACATAGGTCATTACTCATATGACTCCATTGAAGCCAGATAAAAAACCATTAAGAAAGAGGTAGAGACTAGTCAATCCTATTTTGGAGCCTCTTATTCAAAGAGAAGTAGAGAAGATTTTAAGTAAAAAAATCATCTTTCTAGTAAGACATTTTACCTATGTGGCCAATTTGGGCCCAATAAGAAAGAAGAATAGTGAGATCAAATTATGTGTTGATTTTATGAACCTAAATAAGGATTCTAAAAAGGACAATTATCCCCTAACTTTTATAAATGAGGTGATATAAATAATAAGTAGTTCTGAAATGATGTCCTTCATGGATGGATTTTGAGGCTATAATTAACTACTAATATAATTTGAAGATAGAATGAAGATGGAATTTACCATAAAGTGGGTAAATTATGCATATAAGACAATGCCTTTTAGCATGAATAATGTAGGAGCTACCTTATGATGTTCTATGGATCATGATTTTAAAGGATTAATAGGAAAATACATAATCATTTACATGGATGATCTTACAATAGTTTTAAAGAATAGGAAAGACAGCATAAGTCACCTACAGTCTATATTTAAAAGATGTATATGGTTTGGTGTTTCATTAAACCTAATTAAGAACATATTCAGTTTGACTTAAGGTAATATTTTAGGGCACATCATCACTAAGGATGGGATCACCATTGATCCAGATAGAATTCATTTAATTTCAAAAATTTAGCTACCAAACAACAAGAAGGAACTTAAATCATTTTTTGAAAATATTAACTTCATAAATAAGTTCATCTTAGGATATGTAAAAATAATGAGACCTTTGAATGTTATGCTCAAGAAGGATGGAAAAATAGAGTGGACAACAAAATCTTGAAAGTCCTTCCAGGACATTAAAGAGGTTATATCATAAGCTTCAGTATTAATCAGTTTATATTTTATGAAAGATTACTACTTGTACTGATTCACTTCAAAGCATATGATTGCTACTGCCATCATGCATAAGAAATAAGAGACTAAACGCCTGATTGTATTTATGAGCACCAATATAAAGGATGTAGAACTTAGGTACTCTATGATCAACAAACAATATTTTTCCCTTGTCAAGGTAGTGAAGAAGTTTTGACATTACATCTTGAGGAATAAATTCATTACATCATACTTGATCCTATGATTAAGATCACCCTATCATAGAATGAGATAGGAAAATGATTATCTAAATGGATGTCTAATATAAAAGAATTTGACATAAAAATAAAGCTTACGAAGATAATTTGGGGCTAAGGAATTATGCATCTTATGACTAAACTAGACCCACACATCATAGTTGAAGAGGAATGTGAAGCTCAAGTATCTAAATGAGAATGGTATACTGATATAATATAGTATTCAATTATAGAAACTTGTTCCCTATAGCTTGATATAGAAATAAGGAGAGATTTAAGGCTCAAAGTTTTTCATTACATGATAAAGAAGGGATTCCTCTATAGAATAAATTATGAAGGTATTTGCCTCATGTGTGTATCTACAGATGAAGCTAAATAAATTCTAGAGAAATTGCATTAGAAGATAGGTAATGGTCATCCTTTTAGGAATACCATATCCCATAATATATTAAGAATGGGATACTACTATCCAATAGTTTTTAAAGATGCTCACACTCATTTGAGAACATGCCATGAATTCCAAGATCTAGCTAAAAGAAAAGTACATGCAACCATGCCTCTGCAGTTAGTTGTTAAAGGAAGGCCATTTTCCCAATTGGGTTTAGAATTCATTTTCATCATTAACCCAAATTCCTTAGTAGGCCATAAATTCATACTTACTAATACATATTATTATACCAAATGGATTGAGGCCATAGCCACAAAGAATTTTAGATCACAAGATGTGGTTCACTTCTTGGAGGAACACATGAAAACTAGATTTAACATACCCATTTATTTGGTTTGTGACAATGGACCAATTTTCATATCAGTAAAATTCACTGAGTGAGCACATAATAACTAGATTATTATTATTTTAGCTTCTAACCATTACCCTTAGAGAAATGGACTGGTAGAATCAATGAACAAAAATTTGATAGATGTAATTAAGAAATTAGTTGGAGACAAGCCTAGGGTCTGGCATAATTTATTGATGTATGATCTTTGTGCATATTGGACTAGACACAAGCATGACCTTAAAGCTTAAACCTATCTATTGGTATGTATATGCAAGCCTGTATTCCCAATTATGCTGAAATTACCCACTTATAAGTTTATGTAGGACTACATGGAATTGAGTGATAATTAGAATCAAGATTACCAGACATAATAGAAATGGAATATTCAAATATTGAGGCCTTATATACATTAAAAAAACACCAATATGTGGTCAATATGTGGTTTGATAAGAGATCAAAAGTCAAAGAATTAAAGGTTTTATATTTAGTGCTACTTTGGGATAAAGCCCATGAAAAGTTTACCTCATTATGGATTAGACCATAATATATTTTGGAGATCATGGGAAATAATTAATTTCATCTGAAGGACCTCCAAGGCAATGATTTTACATATCCAATCAATGGATAGTTCCTAAAAAACTACTTCAGGGTTATGTCATCTATAGATATTATTGATTGATGAAGGATGAATGAATGTAGTTGTAGGATTAGATTAGATTTCCTACTTAGATTAGATTTCTTGCTTTTGTTGGATAGTTTTTTTATTTCTATATTAATCTTTCCTTCTTTTATTTTCTTGATTTCATAGATTAGATTGCATGTTTTCTAGATTAGATTTTAGTGATTTCTTAGATTAGCTATTTTTTGCTTTTTTTGAAAATTAGAATCATGTTTGATCTGACTATAACCAAGCTAAAAAAATCCAAACCAAATAAGATTATGACTTGTATAAAAGGGGAAAATTAAAATTTTGACACTTTGGGATGAGTTATAGATTAGGTGTAATCTTGTGATTTTGAGTCTTTAGGATGAAGGTAGGTAATCATAGATTATTATGAATGGTGTTACAATTGAATACTTTTATCAAACATAAGGAAGTTTCTCTCTTAGTACTTAATATACTTTTAGAATTTTATTTTATTTTATTGGATCAAATGAACTTATCACATTAAGTACATGTTGGAAGTGATAATTTTGGGTATAGGTGTAGCTATCAAGGGAATTTTATTAATGATTTGTTTTACAATTATACCATCTTACTGGGGTTCCATCTCTTCTCTTTTCCATTCAAGAATAAATGAAGAGCAAAAGGAAAAAATAAGAAATAACCAATAGATTTAAAAGAATAAAAGAAAATATAAATAAAATCAAAAGGCTCACATGATGAAATAAGATCAATGTACCACACATCAAGATTAAGAGAAAATAATGGAAAGATAAGAGAAGGAGCCTAAGGTATCTCTATCAGAGCTATGGATACCTGAATGGTAGCAGAGAAATGCTTGAGCTTCCCATGTTTTTTGAGCTTTAAGATATACTAGAATGAAACCTATAGCTTCACCAAGACATTGAAAAACTCATCACATTAGGGGTTAAATAAACTACACATTTGACATACATAGATCAAAAAAATTAGAAGGCAAGCATGTTGTGTGAATTAACTTTGGAATCTTTTTCAAGTTTTTGATTTAAGTATTCTTATATGGCACACTTAATGACTGATTTGATATTGCAAACTGGAGTTTTGGCTTCTTGAATTCTTAGGAGTATTCCCCCTATGAGTCACTATTTATTGTACCCAACACCCCCTTTTTCTATATGGAAATGGGAATCCACTTTTTCTTAGACTATGGTCTTGAATTTGAGCCCCCTCTTCTATATGTTTATGCAAAATTTTGGGAAAGGACTAATTATTGGACTTCATAATTTAGTAAAATGGCATTGGTATATTATGTTTTTATCAACTAATGCTTGAATTATTTCTAGGTTTATGCAATTTATCTTTTCAGACTTATTGTTTTGGACTTATCCAATTGGTCTTTGTTGAGATTTTTTCCATGGATGAATTCTTGCAGGATTTTTGATCGTAGACTTATCTTTATCAAAGAAATTATGTAGACATTTTGTCTAAAATAATTCCTCCAATGGAAATGGTTTGTAAATTTTTTTTGCATGCATTTTTCCTAACAAAATAGACTTATCCTTTGGCCTTTTTAAGATTGCCCTTCGGCCTTTATGAAGTATATGCTTTGGGACTTTTGTCATGGATGAATTCCTTATGAATTAGACCCTTTAGATTATTTCCAAATATAATTACCCTTCAACATTTTGAAATTTACCTTCAAGACTTTTTAAATTCCCTTCAACCTTCTGAACCTACCCTTTGGACCCTTCACACCTACCCTTCAAGATTTTTATCCCATGCCTTTAACTTTTGGAACCATTCCTTTTGAAATTTTGTCTGAGACATTTTCCTCAAGATAACTAAATTCCTTCAAACATTTTTTCTGAGAGATTTTCTTTGAGGAAATGAACCTACCTTTTGGGCTTTTTATAACCTACCCTTTGAGACTTTTCTCCTAGATATTTTCTTGAAAAAATGACCCTTCAACCTTAACCCACCTACCCTTCAAGATTTTGAAATTGCCCTTTAGAAATTTTGAAATGCCCTTTATGATAATTATAATGGACCTTTTCCCTCTGAAACATATATTTTTACCCTTTTTAATGTGGCCACTTACCCTTTAAATTTTTTATCATCAAACATTTTTTTTGACACAAAAACCTAAAACAATTCCCCCAAAGGTGCATACCCTTTAGACTTTCTAAACCAACCCTTTAAACATTTTGAAAATGACCCTTTAAAACTTTTTGAACTAGCCACTTACCCTTTGGACATTTAAAAAAAGACCCTTTAGCCCTTTTTTGAAGTGACCACTTACCCTTCAAATTTACCCTTTGGCACTTTGTCTTGAGACCTTTCCCCTCTAAGAATTAGTCTTCAAGACTTTTGTCCCAAAAAAATGTCCTACTAAATGACCCTTTCAGAGAATTCTTGTGAGAATTTTTTTTTGAAAAACTCCCCTTGATACAAAAGCCCCAAAACAATTTTCTTGAATTAAAAATGTTGAAACAAATACCACACTACCAAGTGGTACCCCTACTTACAGAACATTTTCATTATGTTTTGAGCTTAATTTAAGATTTTTTTAGCCCAAATCCAAATCATATTTTATTAATATTAATAACTTAGGATAAAAATATTCATGCAAGGTCCTTTATATATGTTTCCTAAAGTATTATGCTAAGTCATGTTTTCATGTATACTTGTAAGAATATAATGAACTAGGAAATGACAAGTGTCCAACTCATAAGGACTTAAATTGATGTGATAGTCATGTGGACATCTTTTGATGATCATGCAAACATCAAATTTAAGCTCAAAAATAGGACATGGGTTCAAATTTTGACATTCATGTGGATGTCATTGATGGTCATGAGGACATCATCAACAGTTATAAGGACATCTTTAATAGTCATGAGGACGTCAAATTCAATATCAATAAGAAAATAATAGGGGATTAAATGGTGATAACTACATGAGCATCATTTATGGTCATGAGGGTGTCTTTGATGGTCATATGGATGTCAAATTTAAGCTCATAAATTTACCATTTGGATTTGAATGTTAGTGGACCCAGGCAGATCTATGATCCATGTTGATCTATATATTTGATCCAATGATGCAAGATTGATAGAGTTTTCTTTTCCAAAGGAACAATGGCATGACAAGTGTCAAGCTCATAGGAGTTAATGAATCAAAGCACTAAAATCCAATGAAATACATTAAATTAGTGCATAAATATTGATGATATGAGATCAGCATAGACTTTTCAAAGATCCTAGACTTAATCAAGTATTGACACGTGTCACATTTTGAAAGCTAGCAGGGCATTATGGATAGAATATGTATATATTTTGACACTTGAGATATATTTATCAATAGGCATTGGGTCTCATAGTTAAGCTAGAATATGAACATGCATGTCTTAATTTGAATAGTGAATATAAAAGTAAAGATATAGATTCTATAAAAATCATAGGCAAGCATGGAGTGCATAATTATTTTTAGCTAACAATAATATCATTGGTTCTAAAACATTGGTAAAGCAATACTTACCTTGGACATATGATTGATTTCCATTTTAAGATGGATGATCTAAAATATAAATAGGCTATTCTCATAATCTATAAAAGGAGGCATGTATAATTTTTGGTAAATGGTGCATATTTTGAAGTATTACATGTAGTTCAAGCTATAATTGTAAAAAATGCCTTCTTCCTCATATACATGAACATGTTACATATCTATTATGAAGGATATTTTAAACTAATAACTATAAATATATTTTTATATGGTTTTTGAACCATAGTTAAAAATCATGTTCTGACTATCACATGTAATGACCTTGCATGAACATGGAGGATGAGGTGACCCCTTCCCCAAGTCTATATAGAAAATTTTAATCCAAATTGGATTTTTGTTAAAAAATTTCTAAATATAAGAACAAGATCAATTTTGATTGTCAATGAATGTGTTTGTGTATTTTCTTTCCGATTTCTATGTAATTAGTTGTTACTTTCTATAGTTGTATGTTTCAATAATCCTTAGTGTGCAAAAGTTGTGAATAGATTCTTGATTATTTTGATTGATGTACTGATCTATAAATGTGAAATAATTATTGAAGGATTGGTAAATATATTGGTTAAGATAGTCAAATTCAAATTGATTCATAATTCTGATTATGCATGAGTGTTTTCTTGGATGTAATTTTCTATGTGTGTGTGCAATATTTACCTTAGATACTTCATTAGCTTGAGCCATAATCTCTTGATTAAGGGTGTGAAAATGCTACCCC
Organism: Torreya grandis; assembly: GCA_037957365.1. Lineage (NCBI taxonomy): Eukaryota > Viridiplantae > Streptophyta > Pinopsida > Cupressales > Taxaceae > Torreya > Torreya grandis. The sequence continues at coordinate 181,717 of JARHVA010008518.1, read as the reverse complement.
AACAAGAGTAACCTTTATCTAAGGCTTATGAATTTATTACATTATTATTTCCTTAGACTTATTAGTGATGTTTGATTGTGTGTGTACAATTGATGCTAACAAGAAACATAGGTTCTAAGAGAACTTGTCTTTTTAGAAACTCATTAAGGAAGTAATTCCTGAAAACCATAGATCTTTCTTTTCTTCCTTACCCTCCCTTCCCTTTTTTGAATTTATTTTGAGATGTACCCACTATAGATTAGTAACTAGTAACCCATCCATCTCACATGGAGACTCACTACCCTTATTCAGAAACACACCATCCAAAAACCTTATCTACAACCTATATGTCCTACTAGATATTACATCAATAGGTTATAATAGATCGCATACCTATAACTCATGCCATAGAGTGGAGTTTACCTCTATTGAGATTCTAAAACATTATAGGATACATCATTTAAGTTGTGGTGTGCATAAAAATTGCATCAACAATATCAATATGGTCAATAATCCACTTAATGTTTGGATTAAAAGGCAAAATAGTCAAAAGGTCTTAGATCCCTTAATCTCATGGCACAGATAAAAAATATGTCCTCTACCATATCCAATGGTATATGTGACTATTGAACCCCATTTACATTCCCCTTCTAGTCATATTATCCATCATAACCATATCACTCATCCACATCCTATACCCCACCATCAAAATCAAGACATAATCCCATATTTACCATATATCAAATCCTTGGGGAACATTATCTCTCATAGGGGTTACAAAGACACCTAGTTGAGATGTTTGAAGGATGTTAAATTAATAATAAACAAAGGTCATAAAGACATCATGAGTCTAACATCAACAACATGTTCCTATCATCATACATATCTAGAATGGGTATCAATTGAAATAAAAAGAAACTGCCAACATTTTTGCATTTTACACCCATATCCAATAAATTAATATGTGAAATAAAAAGTCAAAAAAATAAAGTAAAATAAAAAATATTTCATCCAATGGTGAAAAATAGTCTATTTACACCTTGGATAAGTACCATGATGAAAATTTATTTATATCGTCATGGTAGAATAATCTATTATCTACATTTTACCTTAAAACTTGGGGGTAAATCTATCCACATAATATCCCTTTTCAACCCCATTCATGTCATATCCCTCTCTATTATTCCTACCCATCATTGACCATCATATCTTGCATCATAGTATCCCTTCTTCTAGTCTTAACCTTTTTAAGGATGTATAATATGTCTAGAATGATGTTGGCATATCCTCCAATGGACACTCAGGCAACTATATATTTGATCCCTCCATGATGTGGTCATTAGAGAATCCTAGTCCACTCTTCCTTGGTCATTATTACTTTTTTACATCACCATTATCCTTTTATCATCACATCCATTATTCTATCCATTCTTATCTTGGGTTTTAGGGTCAACATTACCTTTATTAGTAACCCCATCTATATAGTGTACATACATATTCCAAAAAACACCAAAAAAATTGAAATATGTCAAAAATCCAAAAAAATCATAAATCATGGAAAAAGTCAAAAGTATTCCTAGATGTCTTATATTATTCATATTCACCCATTAATATCTATCTCTATGCCATTTTTATCTCATCACCAAGTCTTATCCATCCATCCTCTTATTATCTTTCATCTCCTATTTTGAACTAGGGTAAATCTAGTATATATTGAGCTAGCATTGACCTAGTCTCACTTTAGCCTAATAAGTCCTAAGTCTCCCATCTAAGATCCCGACATGGTCCATTCATAGGTTGACTATCCCTTGTATTCAAGTTGAAATTTTATGCAAAACACCTTATTCATAATCATTATTAATCCTATTCCATGTCCCTAGTCTATACCTTGTCCAAATCCATATCCTTAGTCCACTTTCACATCATGATCATCCTAATCCAATTCATCACCCAATCAATAATATAATTGAATCTAATCAAGACAATTATATAAGACATTACTCATAATACATGTGCCTACAAACACTTGTGTGTGTTACTTGTCTACTCTTTATTGTTTGAATTGTTTAAATCATGTATATATATGAATGTCTTATGTTTTATTTATGTTTATTTTTAGTATTACATCATAAATATATTTTCATATTACATAATGAAAAAGGATGCTATAATGATACCAAAATCCATAATGATGATTTTAGGTGCCTTTGATGATGCAAAATCACTATTTTCCCCTTTTATAATCATGCACTTTGGTACCGTGTCCTCTTGGTCATACTTATATCATAAGCCATACTACCTAGTGCTATATTTACATCAGATTGCTTAGACTATAATGAGACTTATTAATATGATGATGTCTTGATCATTTATCCTAATATATTAAATCATCTTAATCCCATGATACAATTAATCATCCCAATCCACTCATCTAATATCCAATCATTCCACCAAGTCTTTTTATCATCGCATCTATATCTTATAACCAATCATCTTTAATCTCTCTAATCATCAAATATATGACATCCCATCTATCATCATTTCTCATAGTCCTCTATCTTCATGTCTAACATCTGAGTTACATCTTCTATATAACAATTAACATGCCTAACATTCATTATCATCATCCTTATCTAGTCTATCTTGTCATCTATCATCCCAAGTTAGAACTACATCAGTCTAAGGTCTTTTTAAACTATATAGAAAAAATTGGCCACTTCTTAGTTCCCAAAGATAGATTAGCCAATATATACTCTTCCCCAATATTAGTCATCACATCTCTCTTATTTATCAATATCCTCAATTCTTGAATAAGTCAAATCCTTGATCTATAATATCAATCATTCATCAGTCATTATATTGATCAATCAACACCCCCACAATTATCTCCCTAAGCTTTGTGTCAATTGCCTTCACCTATTTATTGGGCCTACCAAATAAAGACATTTATTTTTTCTTCTATAAGTCATCCATTATCACTGATTGGTTGATTCATCATTTAAATTTTATAGTTTCCTCCCTCAATTGGGTCATGACCAAGACTATAACTATATTATAATCTCTTGCTCCCATACATATATCCTTTATATGGGCATCGACTATTAATCACATTATGGATCATCAATTTAGTGCAATGCAGTCTAATTCTTCCCCTTCATTTTTTTGTCACTTGATCATATAATTTATTCTCTCAAATCTCTTTCATCATATCACTCAACCTTGAGCCATAGTATCATTATTCTTATCAAATTAATATTATCTTGGTTTGTAGTTTTCCCTATCATGTGTCCTTGTCTGGGATATGTCTAAAGCTTGTATCCTTTTGTCTTATCATCATCATGTTATACTTGATTCCCCCTTTGGATGTGTTGACAACCATGACAATCATTTCCACTCCATTTGAATATGTATTTTCTAGGGGCATCCTCCAATTTTAGTTTACTTCTTAGGTCTAATTCATCTTATTAATTATCTATTTCACATTTAGCATCCCATCCCCTTTTCTATTCATCGCATCCCACCCCTTATTTATTATTTTGAGTGGCCATCTATCTAATTATTCCCTATACATCCCCTCAAGGGGGAATCATATCTACTAATATTCATCCATGAAATGTTTTTTATTTTAAATAAGATTACTCCTTCCACTTTATCCACTCATAATACCCTTTCAAAGAGGAACAAAATGTATGCACCTAGATTTTCTCACCTTAACCATTTTAGTAATCCTATTATTTATCATAATTAATCATGTAATCATAAATAATTAAATCACATACCCCTTAATTTTTATTCATCCTTTAACCTTATACCTCCACAAAAAATCAATTAATTTACCTAATCCTCATTACTAACTAATCCCACTTGTCCATTATTTGGGAATTTAAAATTCCAATGACCCACCTACCTACCTACTCCTAGGATTTCCTACAATCCTACCCCATAGATTCTTTATAACTCCTTAACCACCTATAAAATCACTCATTAATCATAATTAAACTCTCATAATGGATTATATAATTCTTCAATTCTATAATCCTCTCCATCTTATCCACTTCTCTCTAGAAGGCTCTATTCTAGAGGCTTCCAAAGAGTTTATAATTCTTTGGATAATCCTCTACCATTAATCCTTGCCACCAAAATTTTGAATAATGGACATTGATCCTCCATTTTTTTTCCTATTTAAACACATCATCTAACTCTATTCCAACTAACTAAGGAATGTGCAAGAATCCATGCTACATCAATTCATCCTTTTTTCAAGATATCCATGAATCCATGCAATCCAAGATCAAGCTAACATCATGCCAAAAATTTGAGTCTACTAGTAAGCAATCTAATCTTCATCCATAATATTTAATCTTATTTTTGTTTAAATCTTGATTTAGAGTACTTAGATTTAGAATATAATGTTTATTTGAATGATGTTCACATTATTACATTTTGATATAATGGCTTTAGATTTTAATAAAGTAGATTGATATTTTGGTTAAATTATATAATCAAATCTCAGTTCTTAAAATTTTTATCTTCAAATTTGAAATTCCTTTGGATGGGACTTATTAGGGGCATATTTACCTTTAAATAAATTTGAATTTTATAAATTATCCACTATTTGGTAGGAGTACAAGAGATTAGGATTGAACAATAGAATAAGGTGCTCTTATCTAATAGGGAACTATTAGCTAATGGGGATAAACTATTGTGATAAGGGTATAACATGGATTTAATAATGGTTGAGGCTAATAACATGATGTATGGGTATATTTTGGGATCACCAATCAACTTAGAAGAGTGAGTCCTCTGCATGTGAAGTGGTTGAAAGTGATCAAATGGGACCTAAAATAGGTATATATATATATATATATATATATATATATATATATATATATATATATATATATATAAGTGTATAAAGGAGTGATCACAAGTGCACTATTTTTGTTTAAATGTTAATTTATGTGTCTATATTTTCACCCATTTTACTCTAGTAATGTAACAATTACTAGATTAAAAATAAAAATAAAAGGACGTACTTGAGCCTACCTATCAAGTGTAGTCTTGAATGTAGGTAACAATGTTGAATTATTATCCACACAAACATGCATTGAAACATATGAAATATTATTTTTTACTTAAGATAGATATCAAAAATTAAAAGATAAGAAACTAGAGAATGAGAAGGAATGAATACACATGATTGGGTATGTGAACTATTATGTTTTCTTGGTATAATACTGGTGACTATAGAGGATAGGGCCCCTAGATATTTCCTTTACATTGAATAATTTAGATTATACTATGCATACCCAAATCCCCATCAATAGGAGAGTGTGCTTAGTAACTCAAAGTTCTATTGAATCCATCATTGCATACCCAAACTAGTGAAGTAATTTATAATCTCTGTATCAATGCCAATAGATTTTTTTGGTGAAAAACTAGTGTAAATATTGGTACAAATAGTGAACCAACTATTATATATAGAATAATTTTCAATGATGGTGTAAATTGGCACAAAACTGGTGGAAAAACTAAGTATACTATGAGTGTGTTGTATAAAACATGGATAATGACATGGATTTACCATTACATATATGAAAGTGATGCAAAAAATAGTAATGAATAAGTTATGTGCCACACACATGCCCCCAAATTGATATATTTTGTATATATATATATATATATATATTATGAAACTAAGTAATAATAATTGTGATTCTAAGAAAACCTATGTGTTAACCTGGAATAACATGTCACCCATGATGCACCTAAATTAAGTAAATCTTAGACAAAATTGAGAAATTATTGAAATTAGAACTGTGAAAATGTTGCATACTATCTTTGGTAAAATAAGATTCTAAAAAAGTATGGAAATGACCATTTGTAAACTAACATTCTAAAAAAAATTATGGAAATGGCCATTTTTAAGGCATTTAAATAACAACTGTGGGAAGGACAAGAATTCAATGCTTTATTTTTTGATAGGGTTATCCTATCCAAATCACTTTCTATTCACTTTATGAGACTAAAATTGTGTTAACTATGTTATAACTACAAAATTCTATGTGTGTTGATCTAGGAGGTATAGTATCTAAGACAAACCTCTATGAATTCCCCTTATTTTTAGGTGAGTTAATGAGTTTATACAATAGCTTAGCTCAAAACATAAATTTATGGGACAAATTTTTATGACATGAAGATGTAAATATGAGTAGTATTGATAATATGAAGAAGCACTAAATCATCATAGAGATAAATTAAGCATAGTAGCAATATCAGATACATGTAGGATAGATTCAATAATTGAGATAACTAGAAATATATCATGATGTTAGTGATTGATTAATATCATAATATGTGTAAGGTTATGTAAATAAGTGATATGTGAATAGCATAAGGTAACCAAATAAGGATAAAACATGTGTATAATATGTGCCTAGTAAGATAACTAATGAATATACATGATGTAAAAAGACTATATGTGGTCTAAAACTGAATAGTGGGAAGTCTAAGATCATATAAAAAATGTTAGGGTGGTTAAAAATTGAGTAGGGAACTCCTATACAATAGGTTCCTTGTGTCCAATTAAAAATTTTATATGTGTAATAGTCATATTACCTATAACTGGGTCTAGAACTATTTTTTTCTAATCTACAACCATTCATATACATTGGTGAAACATATATGATATATATCTAGATAAAACAAGTATCAAATAAATGTGCACAAATAAAATAATGTATGGAAAAGTACATATAAGCATGCATGGGTCCTAATTTTTGGTATTTTTTTGGAATATTTTACTATTTCATATTTTTGCATATATATGAACTAAGAAATAGAGAAAAAGATATTAAATAATGACTCTCTTAAGATTCTTAACATCATTTGATCTTGTATTTAAAAAAATAATGGTGATCTCTAGTTAATTAAGATGATCATATAACTATGTATATTCTATATAATTTCCATATTCATATTATGTATAATTAGTATCATCAGGATCATACCAATATTTATTGCTATAATCATATTTTGGATTTAAAACTTGTGAAATGCCACTCTTATCTTCTATTGTATCTAGATATGTAAAACCAATTAAACCATATTTTGGTGTTGACTTTTTTTATTTCTCTTTCACAATATGTATTTTTTCATGTGCCTCTGTTGATATGAAATTACTTGCATATGTTTGTATGCTATCTGAAAGTATGCTTTATTTTATATGTTTTCTCTATAGAGATGTTACTTTTGTGTAAAAGGATGTGACCTTTACTTCATGATAAATTATATTCAAATTTTTATTTTATCAATCATTTATCCTATTTGTATTAACCATGATCATCCAAACACAACATTCTAGGTACTTGAATTTGAAATATCACAAAAAGTAAGATAACACTCTTTTGAAGCAAAATAAACTCATCTTGATTAATCCCATACATGTTGTTGATGTACCACTTTTATCTAGGTATTGATGCTTATTTCTAAGATATTTAAGAAATGATACAAAAAAAAATTGATTTCCTAATAGTCCTTAACCTTGACATCTTTAAATTTCTTGCCATCTATGCGAGCAGTGATAGTTAAAGGGCCTTGATATGAGGAAGGGCTTGTAGTTTCCCCCTTTGTAACCAAATTTAAAACTATATATTTTATAGGTATTTCATTCTTTTGACTTTATTTTTTTATAAACCCTATTTTAAGAATGTTTTTTTTGCTTATCATGTATTTGATTTTGCAATTTATGCTCTTTTTTATTTTTGTAATATAACCTTTGCATCTTATACCTTTTATAATATTTATTTTCCATCTTTATTTTTATACTCTTAATTGCTATAATTTTTCCTTTTAAACCTTTTCTTTCTTTGAGTTGTCTTTTGGCAATAATTTTTTTACTAATTTTTATTGCACCACTTGCTCTACTTTCACTTATTCCAATGTGGGTTATTTGTTTGAGGTATCAATGCTAGGATCACCACTATCAATAATACCTTATATTTTCTTTTTTAAATCAAAATTATGTTTTGTATGATGCACTGCATTCTATGATATGAACAATATTATTTTGATCTCCTTAGAGGATGTATAGGAGGGTAAGTGTACAAAGTTGGTGGGTAGAAAAGGGTCTACCCATGGACATATTTTCCTAAAAAATGAGAAATATCAACGTTTGTAGATTATTTGAGATGGCTACACTCAAAATTTGAATATGGTATAAGAACATGAATTTTAGAATTTCAAGTCTAGTTTATAAAACACTATTGTTTTTAAAAAAATGGTTAGGTATAATTAGGTCAAATATCTAAAATTTGAATAGGAACTCAAATTTTTTAAGGAAAACATAGTAGATAGTAGGATGTATGGCCCCTCATTTTTCTAGCATTGTTTAATATTATTTGGAACCCATTTGTGAAAATTTATATAATATTATTTAGTTTATGACCTATATTTTTTTAATGAATATTTTTTTATTAATTTTATAAGTAAATAAATCTTAAAAGCTAACAAAAAATGGATAGCCAGCCATGTGGCCCACTTAACTACCTCAAAAAATGAAAACATAATTTTTTAATGCATTTAAAATCAAGCCTAGTTTGTGACTATTTAATTTTTTTCATATGGATTAATGAAAAAATACATAAAATTATATAGGCAAGTATATTTGTGATGTGTAGTGGCTTAAAAAATCAATAGTTAGAAATCAACATAGATGGAAACCTTAAAATGGTCCAAAAATTTAAAAAATAATATATTTGGATTAAGAGAGAGCTCATCATTGTAGTAATAATTTTATGAGTTATCTCATTGAAATTCAAAGTGTTTTCGGTGATGGAAGTTGATTTTTCTTATTTTTGTCAAAGATCTCAAATTTATCTGTCTATAGGTCCAAGCCTTTGGCTCAGGAATCCAAGCCATTTCCAAGCCAAAAGGAATGATTTTAAAATTCAAACATACAATAGTGCATATGCATAATAACACATACATGAAATAATCTGTATACATTATAGCACGTACATGTTACATTGATATAACACAAAAAAAGAGTCTATGTGAAAGTGTTGATATTTGTCTATCTATCTATTCACATTTATAATTTTTATATTTTTATTTTAAAGTGGAGTGTGTCAATATATACACTAACCAAAAAAGGACATAATGGATATATTGATTCATTTTTAGTTAGTTTGCAATCGTGATCATAATTTTAACTATATAGAATATGATTTAGGGTTCAACTAGGCCTAGTTTCATTATAAAATGAATGAAATAGTCAAATTTTTCAATCGTGGAGGTAATTAGGGCCAATTCGAACCCCTTTAATTTAAGTGTATATAAGATGTGATTTGAGACTAAAATAACTTAAATTTCCTAACATATTGATCAAATGAGAGAATTAGTGCAATCAATGTTGTAATTTGACCAAAATTCACCTCATGAACCTAATTTTGACTATCAAGAATGTAATTTGGGGTTGTCAACCCCAATGTCATAATAAAATAAACCAAAAAGTCCATTAGTTGAATCTAAAAGCAATTAGGGCTAATTTGATCCCCTTTAGCCTAACTATGACTATAAAATGTGATTTAGGTCTTAATTAGCTCTAATTTTATCAGAGAATGAAGTAAATAATCAATTGGCTCAATAGAAAATAAAATTGTGACATGTATAGGATGTGGTTTTGGGTTTAATAAACTCCAATGGCATCATATGCTACTGTAGGTTTTATTCTGTTTAATGATTTTTCCCTACAGATGTTTGGATAACTTACTTAGGTGTCTTTTTAGGTCATTATGAAAAATAATCCCACATTAATTAGGAGGTGAGGACATGTTTTTATTTCACCTATATAATGTACCTTCCTAAAGGTTTTATGGATAATGATGCTAATATAATTTATTTATTATAAAGTTAAACTTCTTTGTTTTGAGTTATTTTTTGGATTTCACTACTCCATACATGATTTATTCACTAATTCCATATTATATAGACTTATCTTTAATTGTGGCCCACTTCAACTTGGTATCAGAGATTTTTTGGTATCTAAATGCCATTGTTCCTTTTTTGAGATCTAGCATTCTAGTTTGTTCAGGTATTTTTCATTGATTTTAGTTCTTAAGGGTTTGGTAGGGTTTCTAAAAAATCCATGAAAATATGTACCATTATTATATTAAAATGAATAACATATAGTGTGATTGGATTTAAAAGGTGTAAAAACCCTTGGATTGGTTGTAAACATGACCTAGTTTTGTGACAATCATTGTTTTACCTTTTTTTGATGGTTTAAAGGTGTGTTTTTTTAAATCTATAGATTCTATACCACTTAGTATTTAGAGTGAAAAAAATTATGGTTTTTTTATAAGTATTTCTAAAATACCAAGTGGGTCTTTTCCAATTTTGAAGGAAGCCATACAATTTTTTTAATATCTGAGGTTTTATTTTTTTACCTTTTTTCACTCATTCAATGACTTCTACAAAATTGTAGACCCTTAGAAAATTTATGCTATTCCATGCCCATACATCCTTGGAAGATGAATTAAATCAATCCATGTCACTACATCTAAATAAGTTGTATGAACTCAATCCTGACACCTCCCATGTACGATCACATCCTTATAGTTCTCTTTGTTCATAAACACATCCTCTTAATGCTCCTCATCAAAGATCCCATTTATTTGGTTCCTCTTACACATGATCCCATACTTAGGGCACCATATATGCATGATCCCATTCTTTTATCTCACCTTCTATGTGATCTCATCCATCTATCACCTCTTGTTCATGAGTCCATCCTTCTGGTGCCCCTCACATACAAGCCCATCTACCCAATAGATCATACACATAACATAATTTAGCTAGTCACATTTCCATGTGTGTCTATCCACTTGTGCCCTTGTATCTATTGTATACCACCTTTATTTATGTAAAGTGGAGATCATTATTATTTGTGAGAAATAAACATTCAAACTTCATTAAATTTTAACAAAAAACACATTTTTGGATGTCATTTGTTTTGAAAGTGCAATTTATTTTAACTCTACATATTGGTAATATTATCATGCCTTGTAAAATTAAATCTATATATTTATGGGGTTTACACATCCTTATCATTTTAACACACTTAGTTTAACACATACCTACTTTTTACACTATGGATCAGTCTCAAGTTCTAATTCTTACTCTGTTCAACTATCATGAGTGAAAAGTTAAAATATAAATCCTCTTGAAGAGAAAAGGCTTACACCGAATAATGGTGGTTATAGAAAAATAAATGACACTAAATGCAAAGAAGATGAAGTGTTATAATGTAAATGATGAAGCTTATGGTCTTCTATGTCTATTTATGTATCCCAACTTAATCTTTCATATTGAATCTATAACTAATCCTAATGAAGTATGGACCACATTGAAAAAAAATATTTAGGAAATAGAACATAATGAGGGGTAATGAGTTGGAGAATGAGCTCCCCAGCTTAAGCCCATGTGACTTTGATATAATACAAGACTTATTTACAAAGTTAAAATCACTCAAGTTATAGTTGAAAATTTGTGACATTAACAATAAGGATGATCAATTAATTATTTCCATCCTTGTTAAATTGGGTTATCATTATTCTATTTTCATTTATACCTTCCACACCACTAAGCGTACCATTAGGGACACATGGACCATGTTCTCCTTAGATGAATTTTTTATTGACTTGAATCAAGATAAAGATAATCTTACTCAGATGGGTACACTAAAGTCCTCCAAATTACATGCCTTAATTATTAGACATGACCAAAAAAGGATTCTAGTAGCAAGGAGAATAAACACAACAAAAAGGAACTAGAGATAAAAGGGTTATACATATGATGCTAAATCCAAAAAATAAAAATATTCCTCTTCTTTAGACTAAAAAACTAATAAAGAGTGACTTAGATGTACTTATTGTAAGGAATCTGGAAATGAAGAAACCAAGTGCATAAAAAGGTAGATTGACCAACTAAACAAGATGTTTAAGAAGCATAATATAAGTGTCACTAATTTAACCAATAAAATTTCATCAACATATGAGTCTTCTAAAGACAAAGACAATATAAAAGGGAAAAGATAAGGACAAATCATTTGATGTAATTGTATCCTAGCCTTCCACATGGGTAATTGATTTTAGTGCATTATACCACATGGCCTCATCACAGGACATGTTATCATCCTTAGAGTCTTGTTATATGGCTTCCATCTTGTCGGTCAATGATACATTTGTATAAGTTAGTGGGAGAGGATATACTAAAGTGAATGATGGGACATTTCATAATGTTCTATGTGTTCCCTCTTTATCCATCATTTTCCTATCTTTTTATCAGATCACACACAATAATTTGGGAAAGAGAGTTGAATTCACACCTAATTCAATTGTTATTAGGGAAGTAAAAAATGACTCCATAGTTATATTTTGGAAAGTAGATCACCAATAATGATTATATAGTTAAATTTTGCTCCTAATCAACCCTTTACTGTACTAGTCACTCATTCAAATGGAGTGAGTAATAATGGCATGAGCGATTCAACCATCTCAACTATCACTACCTAGAGAAACTCAGTCATCATAACATGGTTTTAGGATTTCCATGAGTCATGATTTTTGATGGAGTTTTTTAGGCTTTCATACTTGGTAAACATCCTAATGATAAGTATGACAAGGGAAAATAATGGAGAGATAAATAAATATTAGAGTTTGTCCATAATGACATTGTTGATTCATTTCAAAAACCTTCATTCAATAGGACTAGATACATGTTTACTTTCATTGATGACTTTTTGAGGTATACTTGGGTGTATTTTATTAAGTATAAACTTGATGTTTTTTATCATTTTTAGGAATTTAAGGTGATTATAGATAATTAGTTAGGTAATTCCATCAAGATTTTATGAACTGATAATGGTGGTGTGTATGATGGTAACCATTTTGAATAATTCTATGCTTTCAAAGGGATTTAACTATGATTTATAGTTCTATATAGTCCTCAACATAGTGGTGTTGTAGATCACAATAATATGTCCTTGAAGTAAATGGATAACTACATGCTACACTCTAAGTCTCTGACACCTCAATATTGGGTTGAAGTCATCAACTATGCTTGTTAAATTTAGAACCAAGTTCCTCATAAATCGTTGAGTGGAGTCACTCCTTTTGAAGCATGGAAAGGTAAAAAATACATATTAAAACAATGTTTAGTGTTTGAATCTCTTGATATATCCCACATTTTGAATAATAATTGTAAGGAAATGGAACTCCAAATTCAACTTTTAATCTTTGTTGGATATCCTGAGGGTGTTAAGGGATACGTGCTTATCCATCCCACTACTCGTGAGTTTTTCTTTGAGATAAGTGATAATTTTCAAGAGTGTCATTTATAATCCACACTTGAAACATATGCCCCTTCATTGGATGTATTGGTATTTAATGATAGTTTTGATGATTCAAATCCACTAGAGTAGTTTCTTGTTGATCTAGATTCTTCTTCTAGTTCTGATGATGAGGGTAGTTGAGGACTCACCTCCTCCTTCTCCTAGAATATATTTAGAGGGTGAGGAATATCCTCTTGACTCTTTGACCACTAGTCCTATTTGGGATATACAAACAGTAAAAAGTTTTGTCTAATGGGTTAGACATCCATCAAACACTAAGCTAACCTGTTTATAATTTTAGGATGCCCCATATGATTTCATTGAATTTGATTTTGATTAGTAATAATTTCATGAGGCATTAGGATCTCATGAGTAAAATAATACTATGGAAGATAAATATGGTTCCTTGATGAAGAACAACACTTGGGATTGAAACCCTCTTCCTAAGGGAAGAAAACTTATTTGATATAGGTGGATATAACAAACAAAAGTTATAGAATATGGGTCCATAGACAAGATCAAATCACATTTTGTACGAAATGGTTTTTCTCAAGTACCTAGTATTAACTATACTAAGATATTCACCCTAGTTGTCAAAATGAACTCAATTTAACTCAATCTCATTGTTTCCATAACACATCTTTAGGATGTCGATCATATGGATGTAAAGAATGCCTTTATTCAAAGTGAACTCAAAGAGAAAATATACATGAAGAAACCATAAGGATTTATGGAAGATTCCTCAGTTTTCAAACTTCAAAACTCTATTTATGCCCTTAAATAAGATCCTAGTCTTGGTTTGCCAACTTATTTTAGTTGGCTTCACTAGATGTCATTCTAATGTTAATGTCTATATTTTATAGAAAAATGATTCATTGTTTATTTTGGTTCTCTACATGAATGACCTATGGATCACATGGATTTATTCATCCACCATCACAATAGTGAAACTATTTTTTCTGGTATGTTCAATGACTGACTTTGGTTGTTGCATTACTTCCTCAGGATCGAAATTTCTTAGTCTAACTCTAAGATCACTATTTCACAATCCAAGTATCCTCTTGATTTGTTTTCAAGGTTTAACATGGATACCTATAAGCCAACTCTGAATCTTTTTATATTTTGTGTTAATCTTTAGGCTGATTTTTTGTATCTTTTGGTTGATGCTACCTTGTATTGATAATTTGTTGGCAATCCCATCTATCTTATGCACACTAGACTTGATATTTCATGTACAATGGGCATAGTATCTATATTCATATAGGAACCACATGAACTACACTAGAAATCAACTATGTATATTTTCCATTAAATTCAATGTACACATAGTTTCAATATTCACTATGGAGTATGCATCAATGTTGACTTAATTGGTTATATAGATTTAGATTAGGCTAGAAATATTTAAAATATTAAGTCCAATTTAGGCTATAATTTTTTCCCTTAGTTTAGGTCAGATTAGTTGGTCAAGTAAGAATAAAAATACTATTACTTTATCTTATATAGTGGTAGAATATATAGGAGCTTTTAATGCTGCCACTGAGACTATTTGGCTTTAAGTGATTTTCATTGAGTTTGGCATCTAGTTTTGATGACCAATAATCATCTTCTATGATAACCAAATAATAATCAATATCTACAATAATTTGGTCCTACATCAGTGAACCAAGCGTATTGAGATTCACATGTATTTCATTTGAGAAATCATCAATTATTAAGTCATTGATCTCCTCTCATCGAGATAATGGATAAAATTGTTGATATATTCACCAAACCTTTCACTAAGAGCAAGTATCTTCATTGTAGGATCTTCTTTGGGTTTAGGTAGCTCCAACATTATCCTCTAAGGAGCATTTTTATGTACTTAGGTACATCATCAAGCCTTTATATCATGACCCAATTATAATACCTAACTAATATATGCTTAAAGGAGGTGTTAGTGTAGGCTTTTATTCCATTTAATGATGTTCCCTTCACATGTTTTGTTAGTTTGCTTAAGTGTCTTTTAAGGTCATTGTGAAAGATAATCCCACATTCATGAGGATGTGAGGGCATGTTTATCTATAAAATATATAATGTACCTTCTTAAATATTTATGAATAATGCTAATAAAATAATTTATTTATTGTAAAGATAAGCTTATTCTTTTTTTTTTTTAATTTGGATTTCACTACTCCATATATGTTTGCTTCTTGCATTCGATCCTATCTAGATTGATCTTTGATTGTGACCCAATCTATCAATATAATGAATGAAATATTCAATTGGTTAAAATGTGGAGGTAATTATGGTAAATATGATCCCATTTAATGTAATTGTGATTATACAAAGTGGTTTTAGGCTAAATTGTCTTTGATTTAATCATAGATTGAGCCAATTGGTCAAATGCTATAATAAGTGACATTTTTTTATAAAATTGAGCCAAATGAACACATTTTTAATTTTATATGATGTGATTTGGAGTGAAATTGATCCTAATGTCATCATGTAATAAACCAAATAGTTGATTCATTCAATCAGTGAGGAACTTGAGTCCAATTTGAGCCAATTCAACCTAACTACAAGAGCAAGACATGATTTTGCATTAAATTAGCCCTAATGATGTTATTAATTGATCTAATTAGTTAATTGGTACAATTAGATACGTGATTTGGGCCAAATTGAACTCATGTGAACCTAATTTATGGCTCAATTGATTGTATGTGATACAATATATGGTTTAATCAACCCTAATTTTTTCACAAATACAAACATGAAGGTAATTAGGGATGATCTAAACCTATTGAACCTAAGTATGAATATAGGATGTGATTTGGGGATAAATTAGCTCATATTTCTTGACATATTGACCTAATAAGGTGATTTATACAACCCTAAACCCTAAACCTTAATTTTATTAAAAATATAAATGTGAAGGTAATTAGGGTCAATCTGAACCTGTTGAACTTAATTTTGAGTCTAAGATGTGATTTGAGGATATTAATTAGCTCGTATTTCTTGACTAATTAGTTAATTGTTATAATCATTGATGCAATTTGGATGAAATTGAACCATGTGAACCAAACTTTGCCTATACAAGATGTAATATGGAGGTTAATAAAACCCAATATCATAAAAAAACTAGATAGTTGACCAATTATATCAATAATGAAATTGGGGATAATTTTAACATTTTTAACCCAACTACAAGAGAAAAACATGATTTGGGGCTAAATTAGCTTTGATTCCATAATGAATCAATATAGTTATTTAATTGGTTAAATTAGGTATGTGATTTGGATCAAGTTGAACCCCACAAACCTAATTTATGGCTCAATAAATTATATAGGATGAAAAATATGGGGTATTCAACCCTAATTTTATAAAAAATTCAAATATAAAGGTAAATGAGGCTAACCTAAACCCTTTCAACATAAATATGAGTCTATTATGTGATTTGGGGTTCAATTAGCTCATATTTACTGACATATTGACCTAATTAGTCAATTTTTACAATCAATGGTGCATGTTGGAAGAAATTAAACTTCATGAACCTAATTTTGACTATATAAGATATAATTTGGTAGTCACTCAACCCCACTATCATGATACCCTAAATAAAATAGGCTGTAAATTTAACCACGAAGGAAATAAGTGCTAATTTGAGTCTCTTAAACCAAACTAAAAGATAGTATGTGATTTGGGGGTAAATTAGCTCTAGTTCCATCACATGAATTGATCTAATTAGTTAATTGGTGTAATCAGGAATGTGATTTGGGATAAATCAAGCCCTATGAACCTAATTTTGATTATATAAGATGTAATTTAGATGGCCAATATACCCCATTATCATAAATCCCTAAATAAAATACCCCACTAATCTAATAATGAAGGAAAATTTTGGTCCTTTCAACCTAATTACAAGTATACAATGTGATATAGGGCTCAATCAAATACAATTTTATCACAAATGCAATCATAAAGTTAATAAGGGGTAATATGAATCCCTTGAACCTAATTTTGAGTATAAGATGTTACTTGGGGATAATTGAACCTAAATTTAGCCATATAAGATGTAATTTGGACATCAATCAAGAGGGAATTGCATCACATAATATTCTAATGACATAGTTATATGATATATAAATATGAAAATATAATACATATGCACTACAATGAGTACATGTTATAGCATGTAAGTGTTATGTTCACAATAAACAAAAACTCTTCTTTCAATGACTATTTTTAACTTGATCAAGAATTGTGTCCCCACTTACATTCTCTACATCATTCTATGGCTTATAAGTTAAGGACAAAAGCTATCAAGTTATTTTTTGGGACCCAACCTTTAAAAGATATCAAGTTGTTTTTTGGACATGTGTTAGGTTTGTCAAGTCATGGATGATGAATGTCATTCAGAGAAGAGGAATAATTTAAATCACAAAAAATTAAAGCAATTATAAGTGTTGAGATAAAAACAAAATGCATGAATGTAAGCATTTTGCTTGAGGAAAGGTAAAAAAACTACCTCTAATGAACCAAATGTTGTAGATAATTATTATTTAAATAATGATAATGAATATTTACCTAAAAGTGCAAATTATGTTTTAATTCCACATTAAAAGTATGATTTTTTTTATTTTATTGATGATGAATCTGTGCATGATGATTTACCCCCTGACAATGAATAAAATTACATGGAAACACAAAATTTTTAAATGAATATTGAATAATTTCCCATGAATAACTAAATAATGAAAGTAAAAATGAAGAAACTAATAGTGAACATAATAATATGGAAACACCCTCTCAACAAGTGCCACCATTAATAACATCTCCAAGGATTGTGTGTATAAAATCCAAGTAATTAATTGAATTTGATGAAAACATTTAGAAACCAATGCCTAACAAAATATCTAACTACCATTAAATAAGACTAGTTGAAAGTATTTGGGATAATTATTTGAAAAATTATACTTTGATAGTCAAAAATGTCAATTGTTTATTTCAATTATGAAATTGGTTAAGATGAGATGTACTATGTAAGCCCTAGGGCTAAGAACATATAACATGGATGGTGAAGACAAGGAAATTATTGAAAATTTATATGACACATATCATACTATAGGTGTGAAAACATGCAATAAAGATTGTAATGCTTCCTTATTCATAATTATAACTTATGTTGTAAGTGGTGAAACAAGGAGACAACACTTTATTTCAAAAAATATCTGAGCACTAAACATAAATGGAAAAATAATAATGAAAATAATTGGAATACATAAAAGATAATTATGCCAATATTAATGAGCTCTGGTCATTCTATGGTAAACTTCCATAAAAGGAAAAGACTAAAAATAATGTGCTTAAATATTTAATTACATAATTTTGGAAAGATAATACAAGATTTTAACCCAATATAAGAGTTGGAATTGTTGATAAATAATTATATATTCTTGAAGCTAAGAGAAGTTTAACAAAAGTACTATGTTATTACTAAAAGGGCATTTTTGAGTCCATAATGGGTAGTGTGTCACTTGACTGAGTATGATCAGTGGCCAATAAATTGGTCTTAGATGTTATCTATCATCCTAGATATGTTAGTATCACCAATTTCATTCCATGAAGCACAAGAGGTGAATATCTCTAACCATCGATTCAACATTGACTACATTTATTGTTAGTGTTTCCAAAATCCTAAACAATTGTGAAAACATGAATTTGTATGAATTTGTAGGTTGTGTTCATTGGATAATATTTAATTTACCTCTGTGTGTGTGTGTGTGTGTGTGTGTGTGTGTGTGTGTGTGTGTGTGTGTGTGTGTGTGTGTGTGTGTGTGTGTGTGTGTGTGTGTGTGTGTTTTAAGCAATGGATTTTCATGTGGAGGTAATAAAGGTGTAAATGTTAGTTGGAGGACAAGAACTTACCTCTTCATTGCAAAAAAATTACATTTTAGAATTGATTACTATAACATGTGCCACAAATTCATATCCAAGATTACATTAGCATGATATAATGTGAAATTATAGGTATTTTACATTCACGTTATGGTTATTTTTATTCATAGGTATTTTTCACAATTGGGAAGGGCATTCTTGAGGCTAGAATGGGTAGCAGGTCACTCAATAAGACATTATTATAGGAAAAGAAGTTGGTAATATATTTTATCCACCATATTTTATGTTTTTTAACTCTAGTTTTCTTCCACTAATAATCAGAGGTGGAGATCTCCAACTACCACTTTGACAACATTTATTATTAGTTTTACAAACTCTTTAACAGTTGTGAAAACATGCATCCAAGTGAATTTTGAGGTTGTGGTATTTGGATAACATGTAATTTTATTATATTTTCTTTTAAAAAGAGATGGATTTATATTTGGAGGTCATGCATGTAAAAATTTTAGTTAGAGGATAATAGCTTCTCTTTTCACTACAAAAAATTTACCTTTCAATATTTATTACTACTTGTGTCACAAATTCATGTCCAATAATAAATAAAAATGAAATTGGTTTTAATTATATGTATTTTAAATTTATTTGAGGTTTATTTAATTTTGTTAAAATGACTTATGATTTCCATTTTATGCATATTTGAAGTCACCCTAAAAACTACAATTTTCTCATATTGGGAAGGGTGTTCTTGAATTTGGAATGGGTTGTGGGTCAATTGAATGGGCATGATCAAAGGTGAATAACTAGGTAATACATGTTATACTCCACCAAAAACATGTTTTAATCACTAGTTTCTTTCCAAGAAGCATTGAAGGTTGAGATATCCAACTACCACTTCAACTTTGACAACATTTATTGTCAATGTTTCCAAGCTCCTCAATAATTATGAAAACATGCATCCAAATGGATTTAGAGGTCATGGTATTTGAATCACATCATTTACCTATATATATGTGTTTTTATTTATGGATTTTCATGTGTATTTCCTATAGGTGGAAAGATACCATTATCAAAAGGGAATAAATGGCTTCAGGGAACATGAGAGCACAATTAGGTTTTTAAATGGAAACAATTCACATTATGATGATGGAAATACCATAAAAAGGATTGTATATTGGAGGTTATATATGTGTTATGATGATTTTAGTGACAAGGAACATAATTTAATGTGGAATACAACTTATCACAGGCATGAATTAAGTGAGGAGTGAGATTTTCAAGCATAAAATAACTTCTCAATGTTTTCATAGGGATGCATTTGAGTAACTCAATATAGGAAAATGAAAGATTAAATAAATAGGTGTACCCTAAAAATTCAACATCATGTCAATATATAAGCAACCATACTAACTAATGTATGATTTTAGTATGATAGAGATCCTTGAATTGTAATATTCTTTGCTTATCATATTTTTTAGATGCTTATCTAATGGAAAGTGGCAACCTGAAAATGATTTCAATACAACCTTTTATTGTCTAGGGTGTTTCTTTATTATGTATAATATATTTTTACTCTAGTGGATGATTTAATTTTCTAGAATAATGTCATTGATTATTTGATATCCTAGCTCTAATGACACAATTAGTACCAACATTTTGAGTTTTTATTTCTTCTTAAGATATTACTATTTAACTAGAGTTTTTTTTTATAATATTTAACTATGGTTTACCATGAAAATGAGACCAAGCTAACTAAGGATGCACAAATCATGAATGAGGTATGCTTAATAAGATTTTCACCATATTATTTATCATCTAATCAATATTTGAATGAGTCCTTTGGTATTTTTCAAAGGCATATAGAGGGAATTGAATATAAGCTGATATTCAAGATGGGTTATGATGGAAAATGGATTGTAAATGATGAGAAAGGAATGATAAATCCCATAAAGTTTGAATAAAGGGATCAATATGTAGGTTTTGGATATATTGGTGGCACATAATAAGTTGGACAATCTTTATAATAGTTGAATCATGAAAATATTGAAAAGATAGAGTCCAAGTCAATGACTCATCATAAAAATAATTGTAAGGTGAATCCATAATTATATTTGTCAAATATAATGAGAAATTGGAGTTTTTAAATAATGGAAAATTATAATGAAGAGGAAGGCATCATTTCACTACTTTAAAGGGCCAAAGAAAAGTCTCTAAGAGAAGGGCAAGAACTCTATGAGGAAGGAAATAAAATAACATCAATTCATGATTACATGGGTGAATGATAGTTGAGGAAAATATTTCAATAAAGGTATAAGAATCAAATGAGAATGTAAATAATCTTTAAAGAGATAGCATCCCAAAGGAGGAGGTAGAATATAAAAACATTATCCAACTTGCATAAGTAAAATGTATAACCACTCTCAAAACAAAGGAAGAGATCAAGGTGTAAGAATAAATAAGGATGAAATTTGTAAATACCACTCTATATATTATTATTAGAAGAAGGGAAAGTATATGAAAATGTTGTCAAAGGAAATGAGAAAGAGTTATTGCACTCATTGCAACATGAGTTAACATTGGGATGAAAAATGTTGAAAATTTAATTCATAACACCACCCAAATAATTTCAAGGGGCATTCCAAGAAGGAATATGTGCATAAAGTTATGAATAAATAATGTGTTCTAACACCTACTTGTAAATATATATATAATGAAGAAGAAGGACTACCAAGGAAGAAACCATCAAGGATTAACAACCCATAGAGGAGTCCCCATCACCATTATAAGTGGGTAAAGGTAAAAATTCATTCTTGGTGTCATATATACAATAATTTCAAACCTAAGATGTTGATTTACATGTATATTTAAGAATCGCCATAAATTTTTTTAGGTTTTCCATTTGTTGAAAGAATAAATAATGGATCTGAGCCCATTTGCATGAAAAAAAATGTTTTTTTTTTCAAGGGTGAGTATGGAAAAAGTATAAAACATATTTGATAATAATAAGTTATATCAACCCATTTCATCAAATATATTGTATCATTGTTAATATTCTATTATTGGCATATGATGAGAAGAGAATAAATGACCAAGTTAAGTGTATTGGCAAGGGAGAGCAAAAAGTTGAGGAAGAAAAACATAAGAGATATAAGAACAAAAATATTCCAAGGCCTCAATTATATTAATAAGTTTAATGAATACAAAATTTGAATAATAATTTCTAAGTGATATCAAACTAGTGTGGCAAGGGTATCCACATAATAATAGTGAAATGTCATCAACAAAGCTAATAAGGATGACAAGACTATCTATAAGTAGACAAACATAGTATCCCATTACAATTAAGGATCACAAAGAAATAATAAAATGGTGTAGATAGATAATGGCAGGCACTTCACAATATATGACTCATCTCAAACATTATACTATTTTATCCCATTTATTTTTAATTTTAGAATATATTGAAGGATTGTAAGTTAGTTTTAATAATTACATAAAGGAAATATTAAAGATGATCATATTAAAATATGGCCATACAACCATCAAATTTAATTTTTTAATAATAATGTGAGACAAATTTTATGAATAAAGATGATCACCAAAAAATGTGAACACACACAAAAACACATTTGTATCCATAAAATCCATAAAGGCATATAAAATAAGAGCATAATATAATTTCAGGCGAATGCCATATAGGCATACAATACCAAAAACATGTACATTGCCATATATTCATTAAAAAGGTACATCATCTAAGAACATAATAGAATGTTGGGTGAATTTCATATAGGTATACACTACCAATTTACATGTACATTGCCATATAAACATACAAAAATTTAAGTCATCTAAGACATCCTACTCATCGAAAATCCTCCCTCTCTTTACCTTCCTCAAGGAAGACTCTCACTAGGATGCCTTGCTCATAGATGGAGATCCCTCAGATGCCTTGTATTTAATCCAAGGTATTATTTTGAGTCCTTATATGCCCATAGCTCACTTGTGGCTAAACATGTTCATATACAAAGATTATTAAAAACTTTAAATACTAGACATGCAACCAAGTTCACAAATTAATTTTAAACTAATACAAAACTTATTTAAACATGCATTTATCATAATATTATGGTTATGATAAATTTTCCTTTGATGCTCAACATGTCATTGAAATGTTGAGGTGCATTCACAAGAGTGTGAAAGGGTGAAAAACATGAGAAGGTACCCATTTAATCATGTGAATGGGATTATCAGATGTCATCATACAACCATGCATACACAATACATTCACGTAATTTATATTTTCCTAAGAATAGATTAAAATTATTAAAATAAATCTATTTTTACAATTCAAAATTACATTTTAACATACTTTAATTAGTGGCTACATATATGATATTACAAAAATAATGCCTATGTATATTTCAACTCATAAAATGGAGGAGTCTCCACTATGGTCATCAACTGAACAAAAAATATATGATTTTTAGTTGAGGATAGAAGTATACAAATAAAGACATCTACATTAAGTATAATATTAATTAAAAATTAAATTCATATATATAAACATTGGATAAGTAACATAAAAAAAATGTAGTAGTATAAAACCCATAAACTAGTTGAGAAGATGATGGTATTGTCTCCTCTTTGAACATTAAAAGTTAAATATATATTATTGAATATGTAAATTAATTGTTACCTTTTAAATTAAAATATTACTCAAATTTCACATGTCATATTTATAAGATACCTGCATATGTGTACTTATCTATGCACCAAATATACATGCCAAAAACTCATCAATTAAAATTATAGCATCTAAGCCCTTAAAAGCACCACCATCATCATCTGAAGGTATAGTTCATATAGCACCACATGATTTATAAGGGTGTGGTTGACTAGGCACACTAGGTGGAGTATCCCCATGTCTAACCTCTCACACATTAGTCTCAAAAATATTAATTATATGTTGAAAAAGTGTGTTAGTAAGTGCACCAAGTATATGAAAAGTGTCAATATTGATGAGCTCATTCACTATAGAGGGGATCTCAGAATGAAGTGGATTTTTCCTTTCTTACCTCCCTTTTTTAATGACATTATTAATTTGTCAAGGTAACAAGCAATGATAATGTGTTTTCTACCTAGTATCAAAGTGCAATCATGGTAAGGTAGATATAAAACACCAAGACAAAGAAAAATGAAATTAGTTGGGGGTTTAGTTAGGTTTATTTTTATGTTTATGTCTACTATAAAAAAAATGTGTGTGTTTATTACACTATAAGAAACACTTATGCATTTATTATAGTTTATAATGCATGCACTATTATAGTTTATAACATGTACATGTTATGGCTTGGTAATTACCAATATTAAATTTAAATAATGTGTGTGTTATTTCCATTATACTTATGCGTAACACAAAAATGTCCATGGAATTATTCCCCAACTATATACACTTACCTAAGAGGAAGTTTGATCAAATTATTTATAATCATTACTCTTAGGATATCACTTTAACTCTTATTATCTAAATGGATATTTTTTGAAATGATTATTATAGATGTATTCTTCTATAGCTTCCCATTTTTATATGAAGTCTTTTTAGGAATAAAAATTTTAGATGAAGATAGAAAGACATGATTAACACTAGCATACTCTATATTCTTTGTATATATGGCATGATTGTCCAATGATGTGATATTTGAACTAAAACATTTATTTTTATTTTGAAACTCTTATATTAACTTTCTCATAGTGATAATTTGATCCTTGAGAGCTTCAAAAACACAAACCCTATGTACTTATAATTGAATATGCATGCACACACCATCAAGAGGAGATGTGGGAGGTTGATGAGGTTTAGTAAGGATAGGTTGGTTGTCTTATTTTACCACTATAGGATGTGATAAATTACCTCTTGGGATAGTGATAACATGGACCTAGCTAGAGGCAAAGGAGATATCATAACCTTGAGGGTTAGGAGGATGAGCATATTCTTTATTTATCATGAATTTTATCTATGTCATTAAATTATGCATCCATGGAATTATATGTAACTTAAAGTTATGCCATATTATAGGGAAACAACATGTAAATGAAATAAAAAAAAATTTAAATTAATAAATTTTAAACAACTTCAGTCATTATAATCATGATGAATATAGAAATCATAAAATAAAAACTTGGAAACCCTAATAGAAGCAATTATTTTAAGAAATAAACCCTAGGGACAAGAATAAGGCTTGTAATATTCAATAAATAAAATGGATTCACCAATATGTTTTATCAAATTTGGTAAAACCTATAAATATTTAGATTATCTTAAATGATAAACTACTATAAAAAATTATAAATAGTAATATCACAAATATCAAGCATTCTCTAATTTCTAACTTGTTAAATTTGGAAACTTAATAAATAAGGAAAGTGCAATTGAAGACATAGCTAGAAAATAGTGATGTTAGAGGAATCAAAAGATAAAGTTGGTAGGGTAGATGGATGTGGTGATTGTGAAATTGGATATAAAATTGAGATAAACCCTAGATAATGATACCCTAATCTAGATAGGAAGGGGGGATCACCTATCCTCTATTATGATGGTCTTGTCTAAAAAATGGTGCAGATGTAGGATTTATGGGTTATGTTTTCCTTAATCTATATGTTTCATGTTTAGTGTAGGAGCTTCTGATCAATTGTAGTGACCATTATATGGCTATTTTTACTTGGAAAAACCTAGCTCCTTGGCATGTGAAGGTTGATGCAAATAAATGAGAGAAAAATGGGTCAATGGTTTAGGTTGGGCATGACCTCAACATATCATGTGCTAAGTGAAACCTACATACCAATACTCCAAAAGTAGATCAAACTCCATGTAGTTATCCCATGATACAATGGTGTGTGGATAACTAGTGTAAAGTGATAGATGTTGGTGTAATATTGGTGAGATTAAGTTCTTTAAACATTATTTGGGACCTTAGAAAATTATTTTGATTTTATATTTGGGCTACCAGGGCTATATGTAATTAAAATTAGGAGAAATAGGGAATTTTATCTCAATGTGAAATCTGAATTTTGGTGATTTTTAGTGTGAAAGCCTCTTCTATGAAAAATGGTTTGAAATGTGTTTATATAGTCACATATTTGAAATTACTTTAGATTAGGATTTTAGGGACATAGGACAATCTTTATATAACTTTTAATTTTGAAAATTAGTTGTTATTTTGTAAGAAGAAAAGAGAGGGTACTAGACAATAAAGGGGCACTCTTATCCAATAGGTTTTTTTAATCTAATTAGGATGAACAATGGTTCTAAGGGTATATCAATAATATAGAGTTGTCAAAAGTGATCAAAAGGGACCTAGGATAGGTCCTGACCTAAGTGGGTAAAGGATTGGTCACATGTGCATTATTTTGTCTTAAATGTTAATTTATATGTATACACTAATGTTTTCAATCAAATTTTCACCCTAAGGAGGTATACTCAAATCACTTTAAAAATAAAATTATTTGAATTAGAGAGGGGTTATGGAATAATTTTAAAAAAAATAAAAAGACACTTTTCTCTCCTCTGAAGATACTCCATCATCCAAGCAACGTAGGAGTTAGAAACTCATCTTGACACCTTGCACAACTCCTCAAAACTACCCTTCTTTGTATATGAAAAGTGACAAATAGACATTTTAATAATAAATTAACCATGATATGATTTTATACATATAATTTACACCTATCATGCATTTATAAACTCCTTTGGTCTAACATTTTATTGTCAATTATCATTCATATGCTTAGGTGTCTCGAAACCCCTTTATTTCCCATGCCTAACCTTGTCTAAGTGACTCAAAACCTGAGTTAATATTGTTAAAGTAATTATATATTATTTAAAGGTATTAAAATACCTTATCATACTTGAATTAATCCAATTTTTTTCATGGAATAACTCTCAATACTCCATTTTGCTCCTCAAGCTCTCATTAGGCCTATTTTGATTATATCCCTAAAATCATGTAAACCTCTTTCTATAGGGAATTATATGGATGGAAATGAAAAAATAAGGGAATATTTGAGGACCAAATATATATTAACAACTCCATGCCATGTTTTAGGTACTTAGAGTGAGTGGAATTATCTTTTTCTACCTTTCTCTCTCCTCAATAAGGCCTCCTTATCTAAAAGCCTAATTTTTTGCTCCAGATATCTCCCACACATGTGAAACCACCCAAAATCATGTGATTAATTTTTTATAACCTTTAAAAAACTTCCATTCCAAATTTTATGCCTTTAAACCCTGTGTAAGTATGAGAACCATGAAATGATCTTGAAACCTAGTCTCATTTTGAGCCTATTGAAGACTGTCTTGAAAAATGAAGTTTGTTTGATCACTTCTATGATGTAATCTGTGGCTTTTTAGGCTTTAATATATGAAATAAATCCAAAAACATATATTTTAAGGTAAAAATTAAGTACATGTTTGGAACCTAATTGGAGTATAAAATAATGTTCAGGAGGTTAGAGGATCAAACCAGGTCATGTCATGTATTTTGAAGACCAATCTTCCACATCAGGTATTTATTAGGATTTTAGGAGGGTTTAGAATGGTTTAGGTTATTAAATATTTTTCATAAAAAATATGACCTCAAACCTTACACCAATGCCAAAAATTTCAATTGTAATAGCCCCCTCAACTATCCCCATGTGCTTAGGCTCCCATTCATCATGTTCATATAATAATGAGTACAAGAAGTTGAATTTTAGTCTAAAAATATGCCATTAGAGAGGAGTTGATAGTATTAAACTTTTTTCATGTAGGTGGTGGACATAAAATATAACTTATTACATTATTGTTAAGTATAGGGACCTTATTACCATCCTTGAAATTCTGCCAACCTTTCAATCGGTCCTAAAAATATAGATGCCTCAGGGATACAAGTTTAAATTTTAAGGGGAATATTTTAGGTCCCTATAGGTATTAATATATATACTATGAGTGTGATCTAAACCAAAAGCATTAAATATTGAGGATTCAATAATGTAATTCCCATATAACTAGGTAGAAGAAATTAGAAATCCATAAAGAAATTTTACAATATTACTAAACCCTTTCCTTCTATTTTTTGAGGTGAATTTAGCCATTTTTTATGGAAGATACAACAAGGAATTGGAAGAGATGAATTCCTAAAAATCCTTCTCAAATTAATATTGTTTCTTAATTCACCCCATTTTATCATTAGAATCAAGAATAACATTATAATATCCACCCAAAACTATTTTCCTATATACTTGTAATTTTTACCCATGTCTCCACTTTTATTTTAGAACTATTTGGTCCACAATCATTTATAATCAGTCCTAAAATATTTTATTTATAACACTAGAATTCATAAGCCACCTAATTGACCCATTTCAAAATAAAATTACCTTTTACCAAATTAGGACTCTAGAGCAGACATAAATGACCTAAATTACCTTCAATAGTGCTAGTAAAACCTTTCCAAAATTTTCATTTAAAAAAAATTATCTCCTTGATTTCTACCTCAATTAACTTAGTTTATTTTCAAAATATAATATCTAGTTTTCTTACATCTAGTAGGTGTTTCACAAAATCCTCTTATTAGGAGAATCGATGCCCTTAAAATTACAATAAATAGATAACATATCAATAATGTATGGATCTTACCCTCCATACATATAACTATATAATCATATCTCATATGATAATCTAAGGTCTCATTAAAGGAATCCTCTTTCAAACCTTGCACCTCTATTTTCCTATAACATTTTTTCTTTTCTATATTTTGCTCCCTTATACAAAAAGATTCATTCAAAATAAACTAAGAAATATTATCACTACTCCAAACAATAACCTAAATTTTAATGTAAACTAAAATATCCTTGAAGGGAGACTTCATAGGAGTCTAGGTTTGGGCTAAAAACAAAATAAAATTTTAAGATAATTTCATGATAGGATCTTATTAGTGACCTATAAATCTTAATTTTATACCCAATCCTTAGTCATTACTTCCTCAAATTTTTAAAATAATAATGTATTACCTTTCATATCCTTGAAAATATCATATTTGACAACCCCTTATGGGATATCATCCTTTTCAACAATCTCTTCCATAGTTTTATGAAAACAATTTTTTTCTACAAAATAAATATCCATAATCATAAATTATTCTATGAATGACCAATATAACATTATATTAGCTTCCAAAATTCAATCAAATTCCTTCCCATAATCCAAAAACTTAATATTTTATTCATTAGTAAGGATCCCATCAAACACCTCTATAAATTACGTAGAAATAACTAAATTTAAAACCTACTTAGAAATCCCATTTTTAACCTTGATCATATTCCAAATATCCATATTATCCTAAAGATTAATTTTTATTAGTAAATTATTATTCCCTTCATCTATCTGAATTTTAAAACTCTCTTGAAATCCATATTTTAGATTAATAGGAGATTGAATGAAAATTGAAGGAATGTCCACAAAATCATCTATTAGTAATTGAAAAGATAAAAGAAAATTCAAACTCTTATTATCAACCTCCATCCCAACATAAGTGATAATTGCATTATACCCCTCCTAAAATTCTACAACACCCTTCACTATCTAAGATTTTTGAAACAAATCATCTTATAAAACCTTATTAAAAAGTATAAAATCATCCACCCATTATTAATTAAAGGTATAAAGTGATTATTTCCTAATTCCACAACAAATTTATTTATCATAAATGTTTCTTGAACCATAAATTCTTCCAAAAAAAATTCCATGATTTTATTTGAAATGATCTTACCAATGTGGATGTTATCTTCCTATTTAGGCTCTTGATTCTTCCTATGCTTATTTAGGCACTCATTTTTTTCTAGGATCATTCATATTCCACTAATAATACTTAAGAGGAAAATTTTGACAAAGTGATTCAAAAAATGACACATAATATATCTCCTTGAAAAATGTTAATAATCTACTTGCTATGTAATGGTAACTCCCATAGATGATAATTTAATGTGAGTGACCAATGATTCATGGATATTAACTTGAAATTTCATTCTTACATAAATATCAAAATTTAGTTTCTTCAATTTAGGATCATAGGAAATAAAATTCCCAATTTCATTCCTAATATATATAATAATGTTGTCATTCCAATATTCTGTTGGTGATGCATAAAATATTTTCTAAACATTTCTAAGGGATTCTCACCTTAAATTCAACTAAAATTCCTCTACCCATGGTCACATCACTATTTTTTTATTATTAAAAACCTGTGTTTTTATACTAAACTTATGTATTTCCCCATTAAATCTTATTGAGAAAACAAATCCTTAGAAGGAAAGAGAAATAAATCAAGAACACACCAACAATCATCCACTCCAAATTTTTGAAAACAATCATTTCTCATTAAATCTACCAAAAATTCCCTTTGAAATCATACCATCTCTAAAGTTATATATTATAATATGATCCATCTTAACCTTACTTATTGTCCACAAATGATAAGGTGCACTAGAAAATCTACTTAGTATAAAATCCTTATACACGAGTCTAGTATTTCTCATAAAATATAATGGAACATTATTCACTATAGATGTAGGGGTGAAATTTAATTGGTATCCATTTTAATTAATATTATATGTCATTCCCCATTTAGTCTTAGGACCCTCATGCTCAATATGTCTAAATGAGAATGTACATTAAGAGAAGAGTCTTTATCCTTATCCCTCTTAGATAAATAATAAGAAATAACCCTCTAGGTATGCCCATATTGATAAAAATCTCATTTATATTCATCAAAGTATTTTTTATTAGAAATAAAAAGAGAAAACTCTAAATTTTATCCAAAGTACCAAGTTCACCATATAAAACTACTTCTATAACAATAGACTTAGCTTTCATAAGATTACCCGTTTTAGTAAGTAACTTAGAATAATGGGAAACACCACTAAATAATTTTAGATTTTTTAGATCCACCTTTACAAAAGATAACTATTTTCCCCTAAAAATTTCAAGTTATGTGAGCACTACCTTAACATGTTTATACTTAATTTATAATTTATTTTGAAAGCTAAGAAAAAGATCTAGCTATACCTAAGCAAAAATATTAATTTATAAGTCTTGCATTGATTCATCAATAGGATTTGAAATTTTTAGATCCTTATTGATTATTCATATCCCACACATCCTTTGATTATTCACTAAAAATAAGAAATAAAATCAACATCCATAAAGTCCTTACTCCTAGGCTAAGAATTTAAAACTAACCATATAATATTATTATCATTCCATTTTAACTCTCTTGAATAAAAATCATCAAAAATTGCTTTGTTTAGTTGAAAAAAATAATTTTTCATTTGGAAAATTACAAATATTATAATGTCATCATCTTAGAGAGGGTCAGAGCTCATAATCTTCAAGAAGAGAATATTGATTGCTTTTTTAAGAATCTTAGTACAAGCATTCCAAAAATCAATGTTCACTTTAAATTTTTTTTATCACTACTTCAATGGAATTCAAAAACAAACCCTTTGCATATAAAAAATATTTTTTAAAGTTTTGTACACCAACCCACCCTAGTTAAAATCTAGTGATCCCTTAAATCCTTTAGTGAAAGGATTACTTGCACCCTTAATCCTCACTACAACACCCAAACCCACATCATCCTGACTCCATGATTTTCTCATAGTATTCTATTATCCAATAACCTTTATCAAATCATCTTTCAACTTCCTCAAAGTAACACTAAATCCTTAACCATACATGATTTTTCAAAAAAATCACTAGTTTAATTACCACATTTTGAACCCTTCATTTTATATCCACTTTTTTACAAAACCCTTAATGTCAAACACTTTCAAAGCCTTTCTAAATAAATCCTCACTTCCATTTATTAGAATTTTAGCTACCTAGAATCAAACACATATATCTTAGACATAACTTATGTCATGCCAAGTAAAGAAAGGGAAATAAAGATTTAGGTATAATAATATAATACTGTTATTATATTACATAATAAACAAACTAAATAATACAATGACCCTCTCAATTTTTATGCTACTTTATATTTTTTGAAAGTGAGAGAGTGTCTTATTTTTATAGAGCATAAAGTGCCTCATAAATATAAGTGGTTATATAAATTCAAATGGTTACATAAATTCCATGTTGGTGTATAACTTAGAATTTAATGCAAGTTACATTTCCAAATAGGATTATTTTTTAAATAAGAAAATAAAAATCCCTAGGATAATTACTTGCTAAATAAGTAAGATTAAGGTGTAAATATAAATTTACACCAACACCCCCCTTAAGTAAAATTTATAGAGTGTGTATTAAAATAAGGCTAAACCTATGAAATGGGTCCAAACACTAGGCCTAATGAGGTACCAATGTACAATGAATATAACTAAAATTAACATAATGAATGGGATGAATCCATCATAAAAAGTACACTAGGTTGGTTGATTCACTATTGAAGAACTACCAAAAGTAGATGATGAGATGTGTTACAATGATACTCAAGAAAAATACATACAACACCAAAATAATGAAATTTTAAAACACCCTATATAATGTATAATTGGGATAGTGGAATAATAAATATTTATGAGTGGTAAAAATCCACTATTTTAACACCAAAAAAATACTAGGGATGCTAGAAGTCACTCACCAAGGGGAGTTAGACACACTATCAAGGTGCCAAAAGCATAAATGAGAAAAATAATCTCCTCTAAGAAATATAGTAAGGCACATATAAAGAGGCCTAAAAATTAATGGCATGAGAAGAATTTTTAGATGAAACTAATGAACTAGGAATAAATAGAGCAAATAAACTCAAAAATGACTACACAAGTGGTATGAATCCAATACTTGGACACCATACTCAAAAATGTAGAATCAGTTCTACTAATATTTTCAAGTGAAAAAAATGTAACTATTTCCTCAAAAGGGTCATGTAAATGAGGCCATGTTAGGTACGCTATACAAAGTGAGAAAAATAATTATATTTTCATTACATAAGAAACATACTATTATGTAGAATGTGAAAAAATTAGGTGGTTTAAAAAAAATGTGTCTGAGATGGATTTGTATGGAGTAGACAAACTTAAAAAATATCCATGGTGAATTCCTAAATTTGTAAAAAATGTATTGATATAGGCTGAAATAAGGTCAAAAATGTGTCCCACATAGAAACATGATGTAAATCATAAATTCACTAGAATGTCTCTAAATAATCATGATCATAATAATTAAATAACCCAATGAAATGTGGTTCATAAAATATCACATGGAAAAAATACTCTCTCATGAGAAATCCACATGAATGAGAACAAACAAAGTCTTAATTTTCAAATATTGTAAAAAAATAAGTGGTTTAAAAAAACTATGTAAAGTAGAGTTCGTAACAATGAGAATAGGCATTTGGAAGTTTGTTGTAAAAGGGGCCACACAAGGATGATATAAAAAATAAGTGTTTTATAGAGGGTATGGATACCTACCACTCTAGACCACCTTTTGAACTTCAATTGAAAAAAAAATGTGTCTCATATAGTAAATCTCTCATGAGATAAATTAACATTCTTCTAGTTATAATAAAATTTCCTTCTCATGGGAATTAAAAGGGAAAACCCTTTTATGAAGTAAAATTCATATTCATTTTATTTATAAAGTAAAATTACCCTCCATTTGTAAATAATAACCTTCCTTTAAAAATAATTACCCCATTAAAAGATTACACTCTAAGAGATTAACTCTTGATCTAAAAGTGTGAAGTCTCTTACCATAATATTTACCACTACACCACCAAACATTCCAAAGTTATAGTTTTAAAAATTAAATGGCATTTGAAGAAATAAATAATTAATTAAAAAAGGGGGCACCTAGATCAACAATGGATATTGTGTTAGTATCCAAGTGAGTGGTGGTAGTGTTCAAAAAGATATAAAGATTTAAAAATATGCATAATTAAAACACTTCCATTAAAATCATACAATGATAATATTAATACCAATATAATTCCAATCTATTAATAATATAAATGCCTCAATTTTAATCATATAATACCAAACTTAATGCCAATACCAATGTGCCAAAAAAATGTACTAGGTTATCAAGTAGCATAAGATAATTTAGGGAAGGGGTTTGGTGAAGGACATGTAGGTGAATGATAAAGATTGATCAAGGGATAAATGGTAGTGAATGAGGCACAACTACAAGTAGAAACAAATAAACTGCTTGGGTGATTCCATATGCAAAACAAGGGTAGGGGAAGTGGAAGTGGATGGGAGGGAGGATGGGGAGATGAAAGGAGTTAGTGAAATTAACATTCAGGTGGAGGGTGTAGTGTAGTGTTTATTTTTTGGGTAATTTATGGGGAAGGATAAGGCATTGGGTTCTTAGAATAACCATGAGGTTTTAGGGTATAATGAGCAGGTAGAGATAATGGAGTGGGCTAAAAATCCATCCACTTTTTTTTTCTAAATTTATGTTAAAAAACATTAAATAAATACTCCTCCATACACTATATAAAAATAAAGTCACCTTCTATTTTTTTATTAAATAAAATTTAATAAAAAAATAAAATACCCCTTAAAAACTATTAAAAAAGCCCATTTACCCATTCAAAATCAAAATTGACTAACAAATTCACACAAATCAAGATAAAATCAATAATTTTTCATAAAATGAGTCTTGCCACCATAAATCAACCACTCCAAATGCATTAATATGCTTAAACTTGACCAAATAACACCATTTTTTAAATTGTGTAGAAACACATGTTTAATGCATAGATCTAGAGTTACAAGTGTCTGATTTGAGAGAAAAAGGCCAAACTACCTTTTCTAGCTACTAAAAACATGTTAGAGGTTTGATCTAATCCAAATTTCAAAAAAATAACATATGGCCTCAAATCATAGAACCACCACAAAAAACCACAAGGTGAATAACTTAAAAACCTTTATAATTTTACAATTGTCCTAATGGTTTTGAACCATTAAAGATGTAATAGAAAATGTATAATCATCCCAAAATGCACCTAAAGGACATATCTTATACTTTTTTTCTAAAATGATGAATCTATCCTAAGACTCATGCTCTGATACCATATTAGAATGCTAAACTAGCCAAGATCAAACACATCTACCCTAGACATAAATCACATCACATAGATAAGATAGATATAACATAGAGATTTGTACAAAAATACCTCTTTATTGTATACCCTTCTCTAAGGAGGAAACATAACAATACATACAACTCTCACTTTCTCTTCTCCATTCCATTTTTGAAAGTGAGGGAGAGCCTTGTCTTTATATATCCTAAAGGCCCTCATACATATAAGTGGTTGCATAAATGCAAGTGGTTACATAAATACATGTGGTTGCACAAAGTCTATATGGGTGCTCAACTTAGAGCTTAGTGCAAGCTTCCATGTGGTTGTTCAACTTAGACTCTAGTTAAGTGGCATTTCTAAATATGATTATTTTGCAAATAAGAAAATAAAATCTTAAGATAATTACTTTCTAACTAAGCAAGCTTAAGGTGTAATTAGAAATTTACACCAACTTTAACCTTTACATTTGTAGCATTTAACCTTTCAAATAAATCTAGATATAAGAACAATTCCAAGACCTTAATCATACTTGGTATAAAAGATTCTTGAAACACATGTTGCATATTATTTAATCTTGTAAAACATGTTGCCTATTATTTACTATTAGATCCTCATTATTTTATTTATCTCATTATTCAAAAAATTTAATATCCTTTTTTTAACCTCTTCAATTGAGGCAAATCTTTCTTCCCAATCTAATGCGTCCTTCAAATCTACTTCTATTATAATTTTCTTAGCTTCTCTAGAATAAAACTTATCAATAATAACATAAACATTTTTTTATGACAAACTCATCAAAATCCTTCATTACCCCTTATCCCTTATATTTTTCCAAATCAAATTTGACTACCCCACCATCATTGGGAATAAATTACACATCCATAATATTAACCAAAGCTTCTTTTGAAGCAAACTATGACACCCAAGATAAAACTCTTATTAGTAGTGATCCCTAGAATCACCTATCAAGACATGCTATGTGTTATAATCAATGAGTGTTGTGATTAGAATGTGATTTTTTAAAAATAATTATAAAAATAATTAAGGCTAAACATAGTGTAGTTTCATATGTATTTCTTTCTTATTAATTGTCATTAATGTATATGCAAAAATTATCAATTTTAAGATTTATTAAATTTAGAATTTAGATAGTATGTGAGAATACATTCAAATGTATCTCTTAGGATTTTGAAGATCATCCATGAAGATTTATCTCGAATACTCTCCCCATTTACCTTTAGGGAAACAACCTATGACTAGCTCCTCAATTTACCAAAGGATTCCATCACAGGGTAGAATTAGTTTAATGATACCTTCCTTACACAATTTGGAAGAGTCATTAGCCCTGGGATTATTTACCAATAAGTTACCATCCTAAAACAAGACCTTAGTGAGCCCATATGAACTTTCAATGCTAAATTCTAGAAGATGTATAGCATCACCATAGCTCCCTATTGGCCTACAAAAGACCTGACACTTGAAATTTAAAAAAATTCCCTAGAATTTATGACTAATATATTTATACATAGGGTCATGAACATTAATATGCTACCACTCACATATGTAAAAGACATACATATTGACAAGCAAATGCACCTACAAGGGCAACCCATTTTTTCCATCCCAAACATCAACCTAGATTTTCCCACTTTAAACTTAGTTCCAAACACAAATTAGAATGTGCCTTCATTAAATCAAATACCTAGCCTCAATCAATTTCCATTAAACCATACATCTCCTAGTCAACAACTAGGATTATTTAATCAGTCTAATGTTGGGATCATCCCCAAAGTAATTATC
Organism: Torreya grandis; assembly: GCA_037957365.1. NCBI lineage: Eukaryota > Viridiplantae > Streptophyta > Pinopsida > Cupressales > Taxaceae > Torreya > Torreya grandis. The sequence goes on along the minus strand of JARHVA010008518.1, from coordinate 144,547 downwards.
AAGATTTAGTCCCTTTTAATAAATCTTATACCCAAAATTTTATCCAAAACCCAATCCAAAATACTAAACTTGAGTCCTCAAAGGGTTACCTAGAATAAATTTAGAGAATGGTCCAAAAACTAGGTAGTCATTTTATGAATTTGCAAAGGAAAATGGGAAACATAGGGTAAAGTACTAATAGAAATTATACATTTAAAAATTACAATAGACATTTCAACAAGTCTAACAATAATAGTAATAATAATGAACCCATATCCAATAAGAATATTAGAATAAATATATATGAATTGGCCTTGCCTAATTGGTGTAGGGTCTATAACACAGCCTGGCATGGAGATCTAGACTGCATAGAATTTTTAAATGCCTTCCAAATTTTTCAAGGTGAGATGGAAAGTTATGACATTATCCTAGATAATCAAGGCAACACTAGAAATTCTAAAAATACAAGAACACCATAAAATGGGTCCAAAGCTACCAAAATGGCCCTTATGGTTGAGACTTATGAGTTTACTAACCAAGAATAAAATGATCCAAAAAATAACATGAATGAGATCGATGATTTCCAACATTCCAAGAAGAATAATTATGCCTTGAGGAATAAATTTAAAAAGGAATACATGATAAATTCCACACTTACCAATAAATTTGACACTCCCCTAGATTATAGAATTGATAATGATCCTCCTCCCCACAAGGGAAAGGATATTCAACCAACTATAGAGTTGGCTACAACTAGATCTAAAGGTGGATAAAACATTGTGAAAGATATGAAGAATAATAAATCTAATATCAACTTGCATGAGCTTACTCAAATCATGGAGTAGTGTGATTTTATACTAAAATAATTAACAAAGAAATCAAACAAAGTTAAAGCTAAATCTATGAATGAAAACATGGTAATGTATAAATGTAAGGCTGAGGTTCCCCCATTTATTTTGACTATTAGAATTTTTGTAAAAAATGTGCATAATCATTTACTTTATTTTGGATCATTTGTTAACATAATTCCTAATGTAAGTTTGAAAATCTAGGACTAAGTCTAATTAAGTCTGATAGATTTGTCCAATTGGACAAGTCAAAAGTCAAGGTGGTAGGATAACTATTAAACATTCATATGCAACTATCACATGAACCATGGATTTAATAGTTCATATACATTCAAGTCTTATAAATATTAGAATCATATGGAATGTTTTTGAGTAGAGATTGGACAAAATCCCTTAATGGATACATGTCAACATATTGCTTGCACACGTGGCTATCTTGGAGGTGTGTGCCCAATCAAATTTGAATCAAGCGAGAACCAATAATGAAGTTCATGATAATAGAGCATAATGCCAAGAATTAAAAGGTAAATTTCAAATACAAAAAATTAGGCATGTATGATATCAACACTATTTATTTGAATGAAAGAAACCAAATGTCCAAGGATGAAAGTTTTTAGATGATGTACTTTGACAATGCCAGAGATAAACAAGGCTTAGGGTTAGGTATGATCTTAACAATTCTAGTTGGAAAATAATATCTAGAATCTTATAAACTTAAATTGGCATGTACTAATAATCTTGTATAATATGAGGCACTAATCCTAGGACTTCAATTTGACATAAATTATAATGTAAAGAGATTATTAGTCCATGGTGATTCAGAATTAGTCATTAGGTAGGTACGTAGTCAATATAATGCAAGATTTCTAATTTAAAGAAATATAAGTTTAGATCTTGGGATTTGATTAAGAGTTTCAAATAATTTAACAGTGCCTTTATACCTAGGGATAAAAATAGGTTGGTGGATGTTTTGGATTATGCAGTATCAAATTTAGCCCCACGTGAGGCTCTCAAATTGTAGAAGTTTATTATCAAAATGGTACCATTCCATTTCGTGCCAGACAATGTCAATCACTTTTAGGTGTTTGATGATGATAAATAAGTCATCGATTTCATGATTAATTCTAGAGTCTTTGATTCACATATAATTGAAAAAAATAAGAAGATTCTACAAAGGAGGTCAAAACTAGTGGATTAATCCAACTTAAGAAGAATAAAATTACTCATGGCATAGTCTCTCTAGAAAGAATATTTGATCAAGATAAGTCAACAAGTGATACCAAGGTGCCCAAAGTAAGTGGTAAAGATTATAAGAAAATTAATCTAGGGTCATTGAAAAATCCCTAGAACATCAACATCAGTTTAGTCTATACCAAAGAAAAGTTTATCAAATATACTAAAATATTATCCAAATTCAAGGATTGCCTTGCATGGTTGTATGAATATTGTTAAGTCTTTGATACCCAGTTCATTACTTACATGATCCCTTTAAAGGAATCATTAATTTAAAAAAAAAAAGGATAAATACCTATGAACCCTATTATCAATTCTCTTATATGTAAAGAATCTACTATATGTAAGAATTATCTTTCCAATAAAACACTCCACATGGGTGGCCAACCTGGTCTCAGTTAGTAAAAAGAATGGTGAAATTAAACTTTATGTAGACTTATAGAACCTTAATGTATCTTCAAAAAAGGATAAATACCCATTTACCTCTTTAGACAAGGTAATTCAAATGGCTAGCATATCTCAAATGATGTCTTTATTAGATGGATTCTCTAGCTACTAGGTATTAGTCAACAAACAAGATAGGATGAAGACTACCTTCACAACCAAGTGTGGAATGTTTGCATATAGGAGGATGCCTTTCAAACTCATCAATGTTGGGAATACCATTCAATGTGCCATGGATCATGAATTATAAGGACTAAATGATAAGTTCATTATTGTTTGCATGGATGACTTAACCATTTTATCAAAGAATAAGAAAGATCACATGATGCACCTTCAATAAGTTTTGGAGAAATGTATGACCTTTGGTATCTTTCTAAACCCTAATAAAAGTATCTTTTGTGTAATCAAAGGTAAGATCTTTGTACATGTAATAATTAAGTATGGTATGGCTATTGACCCTAATAAAATTAATGCTATCTTTTAGGTTGATTTTCTCATATCATAAAAGGCCAAAATCATTTTTTGGAAAAATTAACTTTATATGCAAATTCATTTCAGGTTTCACCAAAATTATTAGAGCCCTAAACTCTATGTTGAGAAATGATGAAAATATTGATTTAACATCTGAGGATAATAAATCTTTTTAAGACATCAAGGAAGGCATAGTATAAATACCCATATTAATTATCTCAAATTTTAATGAAGATTTCTACCTTTATTATTTTGATTCTGGTCACATAATTTTTTTTATTTCAGCATAGAAACTATATGACAAAGGACAACCAATCACCTTCATGAGTAAAAGATTTAAGGATGTTAAATTTGAATATCCACTCTTGGACAAAAAAGCATATATATTTTTAGAGGCTATAAAAAAAATAGACATTACATCCTTAAAAATAAGACTCATGCCATTGTACTTGACCCTGCCTTTAAGCTTATGCTTAGATAGAAAGAGTTAGGGGAAAGATGAGGGAAGTAGATAAAAAATCTCTAGGAATAGGACATGGAGATTGAGTCAAACAAGATGATGAAGGGTAAAGGTTTAATTTAGCTGATTACTAGGATTGATACTCAGATTGATGTTTTATAGGTGGAAGTAGACTAGGTCTCAAGTGAATATTGGTACAAGGACATTATCTATTACCTACTAAATGACACTTTCCCCTAGAGTTTAAGAGATAATAGAGGAGAGTTATTAGGCTAAAAAATTCACACTTCATGATAAAAAGAGGAGTGTTTTACAAACAAACTAAGAAGGGATATACTTGAGATGTATCTCTAGAAAAGAAGCTATAGACATAATCAATAACTTCAATGATAAATTGGGAAGTAGACATCCTTTGAGTAGACCCACTACCCAAAAAATAATTAGAATAGACTATTACTAAACTACAATATTTAAGGATGCACATGCTTATATTTGAGCATGTCATTAGTTTCAAGTATTTGATAGTAGATAATTAAGGGCATCCATGCCTTTGAAACCAATGATTAAAACAAGGCCATTTTCCCAATCGGGATTAGACTTTGTTGGAGTCATCAATCCCAACTCTTTAATAGGCCATAAATTTGTGCTAATAGCCATTGATTATTACACCAGGTGGTGTAAAAAAAATTTAACTAAGAATTATAGGGAGATTGATGTTATAAAATTGTTGGAGTAAAATATTTCAACTAAATTTGGGACCTCCTTGTCTTTCGTATGTGATAATGGTATATCTTTCCATTTTTTAGAATTTACAAATTAGGCCTATGATAACAATATTGTTATCAAGTTCTCCTCAATCTATTATTTATAAGGAAATGGTGTTGTATAATCAATAAATAAGAACCCGATGAATGTAATAAAGAAATTAGTAGATAAAAAGCCAACATAGTGGAAGTCATTTTTAAAATATGATCTTTGGGTAGATCAAACCAAATATAAGTAATCTTCAAAGTCATCTTCATTTTTACTGGTGTATCGATAGTAACCAATATTTCCCATCACATTGCATCTACCTATTTATGAGTTCGTGGCTTAATATATGAATGATGAAGAAAGAATTTAGTTGACAATAATTAGTATCATCTAGATGGAATATGCTAGAGATGAAGCCCTCAATAATTTTAGCAAAAAATAGGATGTAGTCCAAAGGTGATTTGACAAAAGGGATAAAATCAAGACTTTTTGAATCTCAAACTTGGTCTTACTATGGGACAAATCCCATGAGAAAAAAGGATAGCATTACAAATTCACGCCCCTTTAAATCAGGATATATCAAATTGCATAGATATTGGGTGATAATGAATTTGGACTAAAAGACTTACAATGAAATTACCTAGCTCTATTAATGAATAGACAATACTTAAAGCACTACTAATTGGCTTCCCCTTGTACCCCTACCAAAGGACTATGATTTGGTTTAGTTTAGCATAGGTAGGGGTAGATTAGTTTCCTTTCTACTTTACTTTCTCATTATGTGTATGCTTTCATTTCTTTTCTTTACTTTAATTAGTCATTATGTGTTGTATCTTTGAAATAAGCCCTCTGGGTAAAGTCCCGAGTCTCTATTACATTTTCCCTACGTTATTAAATATTAAGAGTTGAGTATTTAAACCCATGTACATCTAAATATCTGGTTTTTAAAAGTGAGATACTACACTATAGATTAGTTTGGAAAATTAGAAGGATCTAATTTTAAAGTTTCTATTATATGTAGTCTATACTTTTATTATGATTTTAATCCAATTATAAAAAACATACATTTTACTAAATGAATGTCTTAAAATGCCAAAAGTCCATACATATTGTAACTTAACTTAATCACTAAAAGTGAATGGTTATTGAGCAAAAGCTCTGAAATCCTTTAGAAACTGACCAAAAATTTTGTTCCTAACTTCCAAGGGTTTTCAAAAATAAAGTGCATCAAGTTGAAATATACATGACATTATAAGTTGCATTCCTTTAAAGGTGGTTTGAGGAACCTCCACTAGGGATATAAACACCCGATTGGTAGTGGAGAAAGGTCTAGAGTGGAGCCAAAGGTATCTTTGTTAAGGCTATGGATGCCTAGTTGGTAGCAGAGTAATCCAAAGCCATGCCCTTAAAATTTGAGCATAATTATATATATCTAAAATTTCTTGCAAAGAGCCCATGTTCAAGGCTATGAAGCTTGAAGTCACTAATTTTGAAACCCAAAGGAATGTTGGTTAATCAATTTAAAAGTACACACACATAGTATGAATGGTTTTCATATTTTTAAGCTTTAATCCATCAAGTGGAAAGTTTTTAGTTATAGAGAATCAATTATACTATTTGCTATAGTTATTAAGGAATGGTTACTAGATGATTACATTATAAATTAGGTTATCTAGATTCTAATATATTACTATGTTCCCTGTACAATTCATCATTTGTTGAGATTAACATACCCCATTTTTATAAAATGGGGACCCTATAATTTTTTTTGGATCTTTCACCCTCTAAAATACCTTACCACTGGAATCACATAACTAAAAATCCCTTTGTATGAGTTTAAAGATTTAAATTCATGCTTTTCCATGATAAATAATTAGTGAATTACTTTTTAAATATTTTGTTGATGTCTAGTTCATTCAGGTTTTTAATGATATGATATGTTTAAAATTTCTATTATGAGGGGTTACATTCAAATATCTAATGTATGATCCCTATAACTTGACTAAACATTAGTTAATTAAGGTTTTCTAATCATGGTTTAACTTTAATTATGTTGAAATTCATATTCAAGACTATGACATACCTTAATTTCAAGTTTTAGACAAAGGTCTAAGTCAAATTTCATGCTCAAATTACATGACTTTAGACTTGCCCATTTTCTTTTATTTCACAATTTGCTAACTTTTGCACCTTTTAATTTAGAAGGAACATGATGCCAACTCAACCTCAATTGACACATGATAGTGTCACATGCATTAATCACTCAACCACATACATTTTTGGACTTTGTTGTATTCCTTTTGGCCTTTGAAAAATTTAGTGAACCCATGACCTAATGGGAGTCTACCACTTGGTAGTTTTTTTTGGTGTCTTAGTTTAAGGAGGAACTATAAAGTTTATGACCCATCAACCCAATTGTATAATTTCACTTAACACTCATTTGTGAAATCTTAGTTTAAGGAGGAGTTACAAATTTCATGACCTAGTGACCTAATTGCAATATGACACTTGACACTCATTCATGGCATTTCATGTTCAAAGAGGAGTTACAAAATTCACAATCCCATGACCCAATGGGTGTCTAACACTTGGTACTCATTCATGGAATCTCAGTTTAGGAGGAAGATATAACTCAATCATAAAATTCCACATGGTGTCTAATCACAACCTTCTGATGATCATATTATTTTTTAAAGTCTCATGACCTTGTGACCCAATTGTAGCATTCCACTTGGCACTCATTTATGACCCCCATAGCTAAGGTGTAATGTTAAATTTCAATAATACTATTATTTCATGATAGGATGACACTTGGAAATTAGTTTTTGAATCTTGAATAACAATAAATGACATGAAATCCACCCAAAAATTGGGAGTAATATCCTAAGGACACATGGGCCTCTATCTCATGGTAATAATGTAATAAAAGAAAGCCATGAAACCCAATGACTACATGGAGAAATCAAAATCTGACACTTGGAAAAGTGTCATGATATTCAATTTCATTAAAAATTTCATTTAAAAAATCCCCATGATAGTGCTAGCCAATAAGAGCTCACCACTTGGTAAACTAGTAGAGGTCCCAAGGCCACATCAACCAAAGGATGAAAGGGATCAATCCACATAATAATTAGAGGAGAGATATCTAATCTAAATATGAAACTTGGTATAATGTTTTGCAATCCATCTAGGTGGTTAAATATTCAAAATATAAGGCAAAAGTGCTCGAAAGGGTGCCAAGTGTTGAGCACATGTCAAGTAAAGCACCTAGGTGGCACATAGTTATCCATAAAGTGCTAGTTATATGTGCAAATTAAATGTTGATGGGACTTGTTTCCATGGATATAAATCCATGTTTCTTCACAAAAAAACTCACCCCTATGATAATAGGACATGTGGACAAAATGAAGGTAGTGATTGGATGGTTCCTCAAATTAAATTTTTGAAGCCATTAGAATAAAATTGAAGATCCAACCTAGCTTTAAATCAATGAAAATTAATATACTTTCCATCTATGACTCATATCATTTAGTTTTAATTATGAATTTAGAGTTTAAATCTTACCATCTCAAAGCATTAGGTTTGTCTTCAATTGTTATTGGCTAAGAATTTTGAAGCATTTTGTGAATTTTCTAAGGACTTTTATGCATTCCTCTGTCATTAATGAAATATATAATTTTTTTAATCATAGAATTTAAAACCATGGCTAAATATAAAACATGTAGAGCCAACAAGAAAGAATAAGTTCCATTCTTATACTCCTATGTAATAATTATCATCATTTGAGACACCAATTTAGACTCTATTGCATTGGATATAAAATATAAACACTATAATGGCTTGTTCTACCATGTAGAAAATATTGTAGACCAAGACAATGATTATTAAGAAGGATTGAATTAGGTAGAGGATAGGTTAGACATATTCGCACTCAAATATGTAGGCTTACACAAGGTAACATCTAACCTAAAGGTACTCCCCTATGTAGACTTAGTTTAACATATGTTTATTTAGTCTAGGTGCATTAATAATATGATTAAATATTTAAATTTGGGTCAAGACATTACTTTAATATTTAGGCTATCATTTAAGGCTCATTATGGTTTTGCCAAACTAGAGATTATATACAATTAGGAAACTATGACTTGATGGATCCAAACCCATCATATCAGAGAGGTTTTGAGAAATTAGGTTGAGAATAAGGGGAGGTTTGTATACAAAACCAAAATTATCCAAATCCCCATCACCTAATTAAGAAAAAAAGTATGAATGGGAATGGCCATGATGAATCAGTTACATGGGGTTGAATACATAGGTCATGCAGATGAGAAATGGGTTATACTTTTATCTATGATAATAAATTATGCAAATAATCCCCCTTTGGGAAAAATTATATCTTGTAACCTAAAAACCCAAATAAAAAATCTCATGGCCAATTGGGGGGATCATTTTTACATGATGTCCTAGCTAGTGGATGCCATTTTCACCACCCAAAATTTCTCATAGTTCACCAATTAGGACCCTAAGCTAAAATGGATTGTACCTTATATATTCTCAAAGGTTAGAGTGTCCAAGTACAATCAATATATGAGGACCATAAATGAGTACTTCTACCCTATAGTGTATATGGAAATCCACAAAATTCTCATGCCCAGACTATCAAAGGAAATTTGAGTAACCTTGATTACCTTAAGAGCCTACTGGGACCACCCAAATTACATAGTGGTGAGGATAGTTGGAATCAAAACAACCCCATCAAGTTTCCCATTACAGTGCTAGACAAGCTAGCTAAACAAGAAATTCCTTTTTAGTTGCTCATGGGGTGGAAGGATTATGAAAAAAAAAGAGAGGATTGGTTCACCCTCAATTGTCTAACATTGGTACGTTTAGGATCGAGAACTAGAACTCTATCATTATTGCTTTCAAGTAAAAACCCACCTTTAGCTTGGATAGATATGCCAATAGGCGATGGGACTATGAGAATATAACTTTCAAACATTGTATCAAGCACATATTAGATTTAATCATAACCTATAACCATGAGCCTAAGGGTAAATATGGATTCTACCTTAACGCCATAAATGATTAGGAGGTAAAGTAAAGATTGAAGGATGTTAATCTCCCACTTGTTAAGGGCAGAATGAAGGATGCATGTTTTTATGAAGTTTTCAAACCTGAGGATACTCAAGCAGGTTCATATAAATCCAAATTTCATGTTTCTTATACTAAAGAGGAAAGACCAACTAACCCTCAACTTATTTAGAGGATATTTCAAACATTTTATCCCACTTTAAGGAAGGGAAGAGCTGATATTGGGAAACATACTGAGTAAGTTTATACTTTAGAAACAACATACAACACCCCATCTAAGGCATGGAGTGTTACCTCAGTAAAGTAAGAACATTTTATGGTACCTCATTCATATTTAGTTAAGATAATAACACCACCCACTATGGCACCAAAATATTCTACATTAGAGCTACCTCCCTTACTTCCTATGAAAGAGGAACTAGGTATGACAAGTCAAGAGTGCATTTATTTACCTCCATTATTTCTAAGTAGCCAACCCTTGGGTATATTTTTTGAAACCCCAACACTAGATCACATGAAATGAATTCCCTACAAGCACCCCATTAGACCTGTGATTAAGCCTATGACTATCCCTTTACCCACTATTAACCCTTTTGTTGTATCATACACCTCAAAGGTCTTTGTGATGGACAATTTACCCCAATTCTGCTAAGGTCCATGCCTAGGCCCAATCCTCAATTTCCAAAAGGGAGGCCTACTATTTTCATACCCTAGGTTCCTTTGTTTCTAATGAGTGATCAAACTAGCACTAATTATACACCATCCTCTAAAGTAAAACTTCCTACCTCATTACCTAATTTTTCCTTCATCCTAGTCACCTCTACAATTGCTTCTCAAGCATCTGCCTTCTAGGAGCTAACACCAACTAATCCACTACCACCATCTATTCAGCCTTAAGGGGACATTTTATAAAATCCTAAATAAAAATAAATGTAGTTGTCCACATTAGAGAGGTAAGATTTAGTTATGGTAAACCCCTCATAGGTCTCGTTAGAATTTGACAAGAAGTCTGGGGCAATGAAGAGGCTAACCCAAAGGAAGGTAACTCATCCAAATCAGATAATTGTATATGCATATGAATAAAAAAGTTTTGAATTAACCAATAAGAAATGAGATAAACCTAGTTAGAAACAAAAATATGAAGATGACCCCCTCTAATCTCTAAAGAAATTTGGTGATATAGCCACATAATTGGTAAAAGGGATGCAATAAAGAATAACCAAGCTAGAACAAAAACACAAAGCCACATTGCCAGAGGAGACTATCACAAAGGTGGAATGGGAAGTTGAGGTCATGTTTGATACATTGAATACTTTAGCTCAATATAAATTAAAAGGGGATGAGGTCTACAACATAATTCTTAAGGTAGAGAGTACCTATGAGACCTATGATATTAAGTTAATCAACTTGGTCAAGTTGATTAGAATGAATAAATTTGAAGACTTGAACTAGATCCCATTAGAGGATTTGAGCATTGAATAGTCCAATATAATTGGAAGAAGCAAATCATTAAACTAGTGGAATGATGACATGAGATCTTTGGGTCAGTCTCTTACCTAGATGGATGTAAAAGTAATAAATTTGCTTAAAGAGGATAAAATCACACCTCTTGATAATAGGGATGATTCCATCATTAGCAAGGATTATTTTAGATCTCAACTCTAAAATTTCATCATCAATTTAAGGAAACCAGCTATGGCTAGAGGAGTGACCTTTGGGTAAGAGATGGTATAATTGGCACATCGGCCATTAAAATAATAGAAAATGAAGTGGTAATAAATGAGGCTATAGGACCTATCTTGAATAAGCATGTTGTAATGTTAAGCCTCACCATCAAATTAATAAAGGAACCCATTATATATTTTAAATTGATTGATACTGATTATAATAAACAGTTTGATTCATGAAAGGGATAGATAGAAGCTAAGAAGTAGAAAAGTATCAAGCCACAAATGGTTATTGTAGGATTTTCTTCCTCTTCGACCCATCTAGGAACTTCTTCTTCCTTGGATACACTAAGAAGTACCCCTCTTCAAATGTTATATTTTCAATTTCATCTTCTACTACATTAAGAGCTTCATCATCATCCACATTAGTAGGATCCAAGCCTGGCACCTCAAGAGTGAGATAGCCATTTGTCAAGCCTCTTTTCTTTGATGAATGTCATGTCCTATTTCTACTCAATATATTGTAAAAAGATTCCCTTTTTTGAATAGGGAATATTCTTTAGTTTTTAGAACATGAGAAACTTATGTCTAATTGAAAGATATCATGCATTCAATTTTTTGTAACCAATATGACCATCCTAGGCATAAAAGAGGCCAATATATAGGGGTTGCCCCCTTCATTTATACTTTATAATAGAACTTTGGTGAAATTAATGTAAATAGAGAGAGAGGAATTCCTAGAATTTGTTTATTATTTCTTTACTTTCATATTTTCATTTTTCTCAAGCTTTTAAAATAATATATGGTCTCATTTTTCTAATAGTTAAATCTGATAGTGATGTTTCCAATGCACCTTGTTATTTTCTTCTTTATGCTATTATGATAAAATTTGTCTATGTATTATCTATTTTTCTTCTAATCCACAAATAAATGTTCTTAAGTAAATTTGTTTTAGGTAGACATTTTAAATCATACTTCTCATATATGTGCATTTTTACCCTATAATCACAACTGTATTTATGATATTTTTAGTCTAGCACTAAAATCTCATGAATGTTAGTTTTATTTTCACTATTATCAGGAATATCTAAAGGAAATTTGTTGATATTTGTTATTTCAAGGTAAATATTCTTATTTTTCAACCCTTATTTCCCTTTTGATAGATTTTAAAACATGGATCACCTTAGATTATTGATCAATGCAAATATTCATCTATTTGATTAAGCTTGGGAAATAAAGTGGAAAAATAGAAAACAATATTTATTATAACAAGAAGGAGAAATTTCAAATAGATTTTGTCACTATAAATCTCATGTTGTCCCTATAGTAGGGTGTTATTAAAAACTAAAGATGGTAGCCATATAATCATTCTAACAAAATTTAATTAAGTCTTAAAGGTCTTCTAGGACCTACATAATAAATTGAGATATATTATTCTATTATTCACATTATAACCTTGACACAAATACAAATCAATAGGAGAAAATATGGAGCTAGAAGGAGGGCCTTATTTATTTGTTTTGAGTAAAATTCTAGTGTATTTTGATTAAAATATAGAATAGTTTCATTAAATACATAAATATTAGTGTAAACACTATATTTTCATTTCATCTTATATAATATCTTTGAAACCTTTGAAATATATTGGTGAAAATGTGTTTACTCTAAAAGATCTTTGAAATACTTGCCCAAGTCTAAATATATTTTAGCATTACCCCTCTGATTCACTTAAATTTCATCTAAAAAACATCAAAATAGGCATGCCATTGAATTATTTGAATAAATAAATCTCTATTTCATCTATATTTGTAAAGGTCTACATGATTTGAATTAAGAACTTTAGATATGTGGTAGATAATTGTAAAGATTAGTGTCTAGTTGATTATTTGTGAAAGATTACTAAGCCAAGGATTTAGAGATCTAAATTGAGTATGTTCACATAGAATTAATATATTCTTTGAAATATTTTACTATAAAAATGTTTTGATAAGAATAATACACCAAAATTTGCTTGAAATATCTTTTTGAACCTTGATCCTTGCAGTTTAGACCAAGTTTTTGACAAAAATTTGTGTAGGCTTTGATACTTTTAAGGATCTAAATTGACAAAGGTAAAATAAGACCACTCTACTTGATTTTGTAACTTTGTATGGGGTTATTTTATGTTGATTTGACCAATATTTACCTTTTTAGCAATATTTGATGAACCCTTTTTGTATCTTGAATTTTTGGCATCTATCCTTTGAATACCACCCTAGAGTTACCTATGATCTAGACTAGATCTTGTTTTAAAAATAGAGTTTCCCTTTGATATTTAAAAACCCATAGAAAAGATATAACCAATAAATGGAGATGTAAGAGGTTCAAATCCCACCCTACCTCTCCAGTGAAGTACCATCCACATCCTCTATTTTACATTTAGCCAGTCATGGCATGGTTAGGAGGATCCTATATGAATGTGCTTGGACCTATGCATAATTTTCATAGGAACCTTGAAAGTACCTCCCCCTCTTCAATCCATTGAGAGGTATGATTTTTGAAGAACATATCAAGTCATGCAAGGCAACTCTTAGGATTTTGAACATCATCCATGAATATCTAGCTTGTAGACTTTTCCCATTTATCTTTAGGGAAGTAGCCTATGATTATTTCCTAAATTTACCAAAGGATTACCTCATAGGGTGGAATTAGTTTAATGATAACTTCATTGTATAATTTTAAAGGGTCATTATCCCTAGGATTATTTAACAACAATTCACCTTCTTACAACAACACCTAAGTGAACCCATAAGAACTATCAATACTAAATTCTAAAATATGTATAGCCTCACCATAGGTCTCTATTGACCTATAGATGACTTGGAAATTTAAATTTATAAAAATTCCCTAGACATGATGACTAATATCTTTTTATGCAGGGCTATGAACATCAATATGCTACCACTTGCATATGTAGAAGCTATATATATTGATGAGCAAATACAACTACAAGGGAAACCTTGTTTTTACATCCTAAACATCAACCTTACTTTACATGATCTGAACTTAGTTCCAAATGTAAAATAGAATGCACCTGCATTAAATGAAATGCATGGCTTTAATCAATCACCATTGATTCATGTAACTCCTAGTCAACAACTAGGATTTTTCAATCAATCCAATTCTTAAGCTCATCCCCAAAACAATAGTCAAGATTTGGTCCTTGTTAATAACTATAATACCCAAAACATTATCTAGAACCCAGTCTAGAATACTAAACTTGAGTCCTCATAGGGAGACCTCTAAGTAATTTAGAGAATGGTTTTAAAACTAGGTAGTGAATTTATAAATTTTTAAAAGTAAAGGGGAAACACAAGGGAAACTTCTAATAGAAATTACATGTTTCAAAATTATAATAGACATTTCAACCAATTTAACAAAATAGTAACAATAATCAACCCCTAACCAATAAGATGCCTAAAATAAATATCTGTGAATTGGCCTTACCCAATTGGTGTAGGGTCTATAATATGGGCCAACATGGAAATATGGACTACATAGAATTTTTTAACACCTTATAAATATTTCTAGGTGAGATGGAAAGTTATGATGTTGTCCTAGACAATCAAGGCAATTTTGGCAATTTTAGAAATAAAAGAACAACAAATAATAGGTTTAAAGCTAATAAAATAGCCCTTATGGTTGAGACTTACGATTTTTCTAACCAAAAAGTGAATGAGCCTAAAAATAACACAAATGAGATCCATGCTTTCCAAGAGTACCAAAATAATAATTATGCCTTAAAGAATAGAGTTCAAAAGGAACCTATGATATCTTCAACACTACCCAATAAAGTTATCACTCCCCTAGATCATATAACTAATAACAATCCTCCTCCCCCAAGGGAAAGGATATTCAACCAATTGTAGAGTTGGTTACAATTGGATCCAAAGGTGGATACAATATTGTGGAAGATATTAAGAAGATTAAAGCGAATATCACCTTGTATAAGATTGCTCAAATTATAGAGTAATGTGATTTGCTACTAAAATCATTAATGAATAAATTAGACAAAGGTAGAGCTAAATATATGAATACAAACATGGTAATGTATAAAATTATGTTTGAGGTTCCCCCATTCCTATTTTATATTATAATTTTTGGAAAAAATGTGCATAATTATTTACTTGATTCTAGAGCATCTACTAATATAAAGCATGTAGGTATTTGTGAAAAGCTAGGTCTAAGTCTAATAAAATATGATATAGTTTTTATCCAATCAGACAAGTCAGAAGTCAAAGTGGTAGGAGAACTATTAAACATTTATATTTATTTGGCTCATCAACCTCAATTTTAATAGTTCATCGGCATTCAAGTCATAGAATTTTTAGAAGCATATGGGATGTTGTTGAGTACAAACGAGAAAAAATCCATTAATGGATACATGTCAACATATTTATCACACATTTGGGTACCTTAGAGGGGTGTTCCCAATCAAATTCAAATTGAGAAAGAACCAAGAATGAAGTTCATGATAATAGAGTATAATGCCAAGAATGAAAAGGTAAATTTCCAATCCACCAAATTAGGTGTGTATGCTCTTGACATTACTAATTTGAATAAAAGTAACCTAATGGCCAAGGATGAAAGATTATGGATGATGTACTTAGATTGTGTGAGAGATAAAAAAGGCTCAAGGGTAGGTATCATTTTAATAAACATAGTTGGAAAATAATAGTTAGCATCTTATAAGATTCAATTTATATGTACTAATAATCTTATAGAAGATGAGGCCTTTATCCTAGGAATTCAATATACCATCAAGCATAAAGTAAGGAAATTTTTAGTCTTTGGTGATTTAGAAATAATCAGTAGAAAGGTACATGTTCAATATCAATGCAAGATTTCTTATTTGAAAAAAGATAAGTTTAGAGCCTAGGATTTGATCGAGAGTTTCAGAGTGTTTACCATTAACTCTATACCTAAGGATCAAAATCAATTATTGGATGTGTTAATTTACACAACAAAAAATCTATCCTCACCTAAGGATCTCAAATTATAGAAGTTTATATTTGAAATGATATCTTTCCATTTCGTTCTAAACAACATCAATCACTTTCAAGTGTTTGATGATGATAAACAAATAATCAATTTCATGACTAGTTCTAGAGTCTTTGAGTCACATATAATTGATGAATAAGAAGAAGAGTCTATAAATGAGGTCAAAATTGATGAAGATGGCATAATCCAACTCTATAAAAATATATTTACTAGGGTCATGGTCTCTCTAGAAAGGATATTCAATCAAGATAAGTTAAAAAGTGATACCAAGGTGCCCAAAATAAGTGGAAAATATTACAAGAAAATTAATCTAGGTTCATTAACAATCCATAAAAAAACAACATCTAGCTGGTCTATAGCAAGGAAGATTTGATTTAAGCTATTAAAATATTATCCAAATTTGAGGACATCTTTGTATGGTATTATGAATATCTAAGTATTTGACACGTGAGTCATCACTCACATGATCCCTTTAAAGGAAACATGCAAACCTTTAAATAAAAGGAAAATACATATGAACCCAATTAGGGATACTCTAATTTATAAATAATTAAAGAAGTTACTAGATGCTATAATTGTATTTCCAATCAGACACTCCACATGGGTGGCTAACCTTGTCCTAGTTAGGAAAAATAATTGTAAAATTAGACTCTGAATGGAATTTTAGAACCTCGATAGATATTCAAAAAAGGATAACTACCTATTTCCATCTTTGGATGAGGTGATTCAAATGGTTAACATAACTCAAATGATGTATTTATTAGATGGAATATCTAGATACAATGAGGTGATGATCAACAAATAAGACAAGATGAAGACTACCTTCATGACCAAGTGGGGAACATTCACTACCAAGAGGATGCCTTTTGGACTCATCAATGTTGGGGATACCTTTTAACATGACATAAATCATTAATTATAAGGACTAATTGGTAAGTACATTATTATCTTCATGGATGACTTAACCATTTTCTCTAAGATTAGGAAAGATCACATTATGCACCTTTAACAAGTTATGGAAAAATGTAGGACCTTTGGTATCTTTCTGAACCCCAAGAAAAGTATCTTTTGTGTAATCAAAGGTAAGCTCTTGGGACAAATAATCATGAAGGATGGTATTTGTATTGATCCTAACATAATTAATGTTATCTTTAAGGTTGATTTTCATAATATCAAAAAGAGCTAAAATCATTTTTTAGAAAAATTAACATTTTACACAAATTCATTTCAAGTTTTGCCAAAATTGTCAAAACCCTAAATGCTATGTTTAAAAAAGATGAAAAGATTTATTAGACATATAAGTATAATAAATATTTCCAAGATATCAAGGAATTCATAGTCTAGGCACTCATATTAATTATCGTAGATTTTGGTAAAGATTTCTACCTTTATTCTTATGCTTCCAATCACATTATTATTATTGTTTTAATGCAAAAAATAGATGACAAATAGCACCATATCACCTTCATGAGTAAAAAATTAAAGGATGATAAATTTAAATATCCACTCCTTGAAGAACAAGTGTATGCCTTGGTGAAGGTCATAAAAAAATTCAAACATTCCATCTTTAGAAACAAGATTCACGCTACTGTACCTAACCTTACCATTAAGCTTATGATTAGATAGAATGACTTAGGAGAAATATGAGTGAAGTGGATGACCAATCTCTAGGAATATGATATGGAGATCAATTCGGCCAAGATGGTGTGGTTCCAAGCCTTAATTTAGTTGATTACTAAGACTGACCCTCAAATTGATGTTTTACAGGTAGAAGCAAACCAAGTCTCAAGTGAATATTTATAAAATCACATTATCTATTACCTAATGAATGACACTTTCCCCCTATATTTGAAGAGAGAATAGAGGAAATCATTCAAGCTCAAAAATTTTCACTTCATGATCAAAAAGAAGTGCTCTACAAAAAAACTATGAAGGTATCTACTTGAGATGCATCTACATAAAATAAACCATAAACATATTCAATAAATTCCATGATAAATTAGGAAGTGAACATCCTTCAGGTATAACCATTACCCATAAAATACTTAGAGTAATCTATTATTGTCCTATAATATTAAAGGATGTGCATGCTCATGTCTGATCATGTCATTAGTGTCAAGTATTCGATAATAGAGAAGTAAGGGTAATCATGCCTTTGTAACTAATGATTGAAAAAACTCCATTTTACCGATGGGGATTGGAATTTTTTGGACTCATCAATCCCAAATCTTTGGTAGGACACAAATTTGTGCTAATATCCATTGACTATTTCACCAAGTGAACCAAAGAAATTTCAATTAATAACTATAGGGTGATTGATGTCATCAAACTCTTGGAAGAAAATATTACAACTAGATTTAGGACCCCCTTATCTTTGGTATGTGATAATGTTCCATCTTTATAATATATAGAATTCACATAGTGGGCTTATGACAAATAAATTGTTGTCAATTTTTCCTCAAACTATTATCCATAAGGAAATGGTGTTGCAGAATCAAAAAACAAGAAATTGATGAATGTAATAAATAAATTAGAAGATAAAAATCCAAGGGAGTGGAAGTCATTATTGAAATATGCTCTCTAGGTAGATCTAACTAGATATAATCAATAATTGAAGTCATATCCATTTTTATTGGTGTATGGGTAGCAACCAATATTTACCATCACATTACATCTACCTACTTATGAGTTCATGGCTAAATATATGTATGATGATGAAATAATTCAATTGATAATATTGAATATCATCTAGATTGAAGATGCTAGAGATGAAGCCCTCGATAATTTCAACAAACACCAAGACAAAGTCAAAAGGTGGTTTGACAAAAGGGATAAAATCAAGACTTTCTAAATCTTAGACTTGGTCTTACTATGGGACAAGTCTATGATAAAAAAAGCCAGCATGACAAATTCACACCCATTTATATCAGGCCATATCAAATGGTAAAGATATTGAGTGATAATACATTCAAATTAAAAGACTTACAAGGAAATGACCTAGTTCTACTGGTCAATGGATAAAACTTAAATCACTACTTCTTAATTACCTCTTGTACCCCTAAAAAAAGGCTATGATTTGGTCTAGTTTAGTATAGGTAGGGGTATATTATTTTCCTTTCTACTTTAATTTCTCATTGTGTGTTTTATTTCAATTCTTTTCTTTCCCTAGATTAGTTGTATGTTGTATCTTATAAATAAGCCCTCTAGGAAAATTATCGAGTCTCTCTTAAATTTACCCCAAGTTATAAAATATAAAGAGATGAAGTATTTAAACCCATGTACATCTAAATAACTGGTTGTCAAAAGTGAGAGACTACACTATGTATTAGTTTGGAAAATTAGAAGTATCTAATTTTGAAGTTACCATTTCATAGAGTCTATACTTTTATTATGATTGTATTCTAGCTATAAAAAACATGCATTAGACTAAATGAATGTCTTAAAATTATGAAAGTACATACATGCTGGCACTTAATCTCACATCATAAGATTGCCTCGATAGAACTTAGTCACTAAAATAAAATGGTTCTTGAGCAAAAGTTTTGAAATCCCTTATAACCTGGCCAATAAAATGGTTCCCAACCTCCAAAGGTTTGTAGAAAAAATATGTGTATCAAGTTGAAATAGAATTAACACTATAAGCTGCATTACTTTGAAGGTGATTCAGGTTACCTTAATTAGGGATATGAATGCCTATATGGCATTAGATAAAAGCCTAGATTGGATCTAAAGATATCTCTATAGGGGTTATGGATACCTAGCTAGTATCAGGGCAATGGCTAAGCCATCCCCTTAAAATATGAGCATAATTGTATATATCTAAAAGTGATTCCATAAAACCCATGTTCAAGGCCATGAAGCTTGAAGTCACTGATTCTGAAACCCAAAGGCATGTTGGTCAATCAATTTAAAAAAAATACACACACATAGTATTAATAGTTTTCAAATTTTTAATATTTAATCTATCAACTAGAAAGTTGTTAGTTTTAGAGAATCAATTCTAATATTTATTACACTTACCAAGGAATTACTACTTGATGATTACATTCTAAACTAGGTTATCTAAATTCTAACATATTGTTATGTTCCCTACATAGGTCACCATTTGTTGAGAATAAAGTGACCCATTTTTAGAAAATGGGGACCCTATAATTTGTTTTTAGATCATTCACCCTAAGAAATACCTTACCATGGGCATCACATGAATAAAACCCCCTTTTTTATGACTTGAAAGACCTAAATTCATGTTAGTCCATGACAAATAATTAATGAAGTAATTTTTAAATATTTCATTATTGTCTAGTTAAATGAGATTTATAATGATATGATTTGTTTAAAAGTGATTTTATGAGGGGTTACATTCAAATATCCACGGTATGATCCATATAACTAGACCCAACATTACTTAATTAAGGTTTCCAAATCATGGTTTAAATTCAACTATGTCAAAATTCATATTTACGACTATGACATATCTTAATTTTGAGTTGTAGCCAAAGGTCCAAGATAGATTTTGTGCTTAAAGTTTACAACTTTAGACTTGTCCCTTTTATTTTATCTCATGATTTGCTAACATTCACACCTTTTCATTTGTTAGGAACCTAATTCTAGATCAACCTCAATTATCATGTGGTAATATCACATGCATTAGTCACTTAACTTCATAAAGTTTCAAACTTTGTCACATTCTTTTTGGCCTTGGAAAAATTGAGTGACCCCATGACCCAATGGGAGTATGCCACTTGGTACTCATTTGTGGTTTTTTAATTCAAGGATTTACAAATTTCATAACATAGTGACCTAATCATAGCATGACACTTGGCACTCATTCATGGCATCTCAATTCAAGGAGGAGTTAGAAAGTTTGTGACCCAGTGACCTAGTCATAGTGTGCCACTTGAAACTCTTTCATGTCATTTCAAGTTCAAATATGAGTTAAAATTTTTGAGACCCCATGACCTAATGATATTTTTCCACTTGGCACTCGTTCATGGAGACTTAGTTCATGAGGAAGTTATAACTCAATAAGAACATGCCATGTGGCACTTAGTCATGACTTTCTAAGGGTCTTATTATTTTCTAAAGTCTTGGGACCCTCGACCTAATAATAACATACCACTTGGCACTCATTCATGCCCCCCATAAATAAGGTGCAATGTTCAATTTAAATAATACTATGATTGCATGATAAGATGACACTTGTAAATTAGTCATCCAATCCTCAATAGTAAGATATGACATGGAATCCACCCTAAAATTGGGATCAATAAGATGAGGACACATGGATCCCTATCTCATGATAATAATGCAATCAAAGGAAACCATGAAACCTAGTGATTTTATGATCAAATCAAAATGTGACACTTGGAAAAGTGGCATGGTATTCAGGTTCATTAAAAGTTTCATATAACAAAGCCTCATGACAACACAAGCCAATAACATCTTGCCACTTGGAAAACTAGTAGATGTCCCAAGGCCATGTCATCTAAAATATGAAAGGGGTCAAGTGCAATAATTAGAGAATAATGATCCAATCAAAAGATAACACTTGGCATAATGTCATGCAATCCACCTAGGTGTTTCAATATTCAAAATAGAAGGTTACACTACTTGAAAGGGTACCAAGTGTTAAGTATGTGTCAAGTACAACACCTAAGTGGCACACATCTCCATAAATCACTGACTATAGGTGTGAATTAAATGCTCATGATGCATTTTTTGTGGATATAAATATAAGTTGCTTCACTAAAAAATTCAACCCTATGATAATACGACATGTAGATAAAGGAAAGGTAGTATTGGCTGATTTTTCAAAGTAAATTTTTGAAGCCATTGAAATAAAACTGAAGATCCAACCTAGCTCTAAATCAAGGAAAATTAAGATATTTTCCATGTGTGACTCATATTATTTAGTTTAAAGTTTAAATTTAGAGTTTAAAGATTACCATCTCAAAGCATTAGGTTCATTTTATGTTATTATCTACTAAGAATTCCAAAGCATTCCATGGATTTTGTAAGGACTTTTGTGCATTCCTCTAACATTAAATCAATCCACAAGATCATCAGTCACAAAAATTGAACCCATGGCTGAAGATGAAACATCTAAAGATAGCAAGCAAGAAAATTTTACATTCCTCTACTATTATAGAACAAATATCATCTTTCAAGACACCAATTTCAACTTTTTTGCATTGGATACTAAATATAAACACTATAAGGACTTATTATACCATTTCAAAAAGATTGTGTACTAAGACAGTGATGATAAAGAAGGATCAAATGAGGTAGAGGATAGGTTAGACATTCTAGCTCTTAAATCTATAGGCTTGAACAAGGCAAAATCTAACCCAAATGTACTCCCCTATGTATACTTAGTATACCATATGTTTCTTTAGTTTAGTTACATTAATAATATGATTAAATATTTGAATTTGGGTTAAGACATTACTTTCATATCTGAGCTAGCCTTTCAAGCTTACTATGATTTTTCTAAACTAGAGATTGTACACAATTAAGAAACCGTGAGTCAATGGATCCAAACCCATGATATTAGAGAGGTTTTGAGAGACTAGGATGAGAACAAGGGGAAGTTTGTATGCAAAATCAAAATCATCCAAATCCCCATCACTCAATTCAGAAAAGGACTATGAATGGGAATGGCCATGATGAATCATCTGCATGGGGATGAAGACACAGGTCATGTAGATGAGAAATGGATTCCACTTATGTCTATGATAATATATAATGAAAATACTCCCCCTTTAGGAGAAAAAATATCCTATAACCTGGCATTCCAAATCAAAAAGGTCATGGATAACCAAGGGGATCATTTTTACATGATGTTCTACTTGGTGGATACCATCTACACCACCCAAAGTTTCTCACAATTCACTAATTGGGGCCCCAAACTAAAATAGACTGTGACTCATACCTTCTCAAATTTTAGAGTATACAATTAAAATCAAGAGATGAGGGCCATAGCTAAGAAATTATACCCTATAATATATAGGTCAATCCATGAAAGGGCCATCCCTAAATTGTTAGAGGAAATTTGAGCAACCTTGAGTACCCAAGGAGCCTAATGGTAATACCCATATTAAAAAGTGGTGAGGATAGTTTGAATCAAAATAACCCCCCTCAATTTTCCCATTATAGTGTTAGAAAATTTGGATAAATAAGAAATTTCTTTTTAGTTTCTCAAAAGAGTGGATAGATTTTCCAAAAATAAAAATAAAGGATTGGTCCACCCTCAACTGTCTAACATTAGCAAGTTCAAGATAGATAAATGGAACTTTTTCATTGCTACTACCAAGAAAAGTCCCACATTTGACTTGGAAAGAGATGACAATAGGCAATAGGACACTTGGAATATAAATTATAAACATTACCTCAAGCATAGGCTAGCTTTAAGCTTCACCTACCATCATGATCCTGAGGATGAATATGGATTATACTTCAATGCCGTAAATGATCAGGAGGTAAATCAAAGATTGAAGGATGATAATATCCTACTTGTTAAGGTAAGATTGAAGGATGCATGTCTTTATGAAGTTTTCAAAACTTGAGGGTGCTCAAGTAGGTCAATCTACATCCATAGTTCATGTTGTTAGTGTTGAAGAATAAATACCAACTAACCCACAACTTAGTAAAAGGATATTATAATCATTATCTCCCACTTTGGGGAAGTAAATAGCTAAGACTAGGAAACATCTACACAGGTTTCTATTTTATAAACAACATCCACCACCCCATTTCAAGTTTAAAATGTTACTTTAGTATAGGCAAAACCTTTGATAGTACCTCATTCATCTTCAATGGAGATAGTAACACCACCCACTATGGCAATAGTAACTTTTGCATTGGAGCTACCTCCCTTACTTCCTATCAAAGAGGAACTAGGTATGACAAGTCAAGAGTGTGTTTATTCATCTCCATTGTTTCTAAGTATCCATCCCTTAGGTATATTTTGTGAACCCCCAACACTAGATCACATAAAAATAATGCCCTATAGGCCCCTCATTAGATCTGTGATTAGGCCCATGACTATCCATTTTCCCACTATCAACCCTTTTGTTGTATCATTCACCTGAAAGGTTTTTATGATGGTTGATTTACCCCCAATTCTGCTAAGGCCCATGTTTAGGCTCTATCCTCAATTGTCAAAGGGGAGGCTTGATATTTTCATACCCCAGGTTAATTTGTTCCTAGGGAGTGCTCTAGTTAGCACTATTTCTATGTCATCCTCTAAAGTAACACTTCCCACCTCATCCCCCAATTATGCCTTCATCTTGGTCACCTCCATAATTACTTGTCAAACACCTACCTTATAACAATTGACACTAGCTCATCAACTAACACCATCTACACATCCTTAGTATGGCATTTCATATAAATATTGAATAAAATAAATGAAATTAGACACACTAGAGAGGTAGGACTTGGTTATAGTAGAACCCTCATAAGTCTCATTGGAATTTGACAAGAAGTTTAAGGAAGTGAAGAGGATAACCAAAAGGAAGGTAACTCATCTAGGTCAGATAATTATATATGAATCTGAAGAAACATTATTTGAATTAACCAAGAAGAAAATATCTAAGCATGGCCAATTTAAATAATATGAAGAGGACCCCCTCTCATCTCTAAAGATATATGGTGATGTAGTCATAGAATTGGTAAAATGGTTGCAACAAAGAACAACCAAGCTAGAGAAACAACATAAAGCGACATTCCTAGAGAAGACTATCATTAAGGTGGAATGAGAAATTGGGGTCATGTTTGACACACTAAATACTTTGGATCAATAAATAGTAAAAGGGGATAAAGTTTACAATAGAATTATTAAGGAAAAAAATACCTATGGGATCTACGATAATAAGGTAATCAACTTGGTCAAGCTGATTATTATGAAGAAACTTGAAGACCTAAAATTGATACCATTAGAGGATTTGAGCATTGCTCAGTCCTATATAACTGGAAGAAGGAAAGCTTTAAACTAATGGATTGATGACATAATATCCTTGGGCCAATCTCTTACCTAGTTGGGTGACAAAGTTATAACTCTACTTAAAGAGGCTAAAATCACACACATTAATAATAGGGATAGTTCTATCATTAGCAAGGATGATTTTAGATCCTAGCTCCAAAATTTTATCTTCAATTTTAGGAAACATGTTATGGCTAAAGGAGTGACTTTTGGGAAAGTTATGGTAGACTTGGTAGATTGACCAATTAGAGAATAGAAAAGGTAGTGGAAATCAATGAGGTTGTAGGACCTCCCTTGAACAAGCATGATGCAATGTCAAGACTCACCCTCAATTTACTAAAGGAACCCATTATAGATTTGAAATTGATTGATAGTGATTATAAGAAATGTTCTAAGGCATGAAAGGGATAGATAGAAGTTGAGAAGTAAGCAAGTAGAAAGCCACATATGGTTACCATAGGAGCTTATTCTCCCTCAACCCCTCTTAGAATTTTTTATTACATAGCTACATTGGGAATTACCCCTGCTTAAGTTTCTATGGTTTCACTTTCAACTTCTGCTACACTAGGAGCTTCATCATCATCCACATTAGTAAGATCCTAGCCTAGCACCTCAGGAGCAAGATAGCCATTTGTCAAGCCTCTTTTCCTTGATGAATGTCATTTTATAGTTCCAATAAATATATTGTAAAAATCTTCCCTTTTTTGAATAGGGAATATTCTTTAGTTTTTAGAACATAAGAAACTTCTGTCTAACTAATAGATGTCATGTATAGGGTTTTTTTTAAACCAATGCAGCCATCTTAGGCATAAAAGAGGCCTATATATAGGGGTTGTCCCCTTTATTTATATTTTAGAACAAAACTTTGGTGAAATTAATTCAAATAGAGAGAGGAATTCCTATAATTTATTCATTATTTTCATTACTTTCATATTTTCTTGTTTCTTAATCTTTGAAAATAATAGATGGTTTCATTTTTCTAATGGTTAAATTTGATAGTGATGTTTCCAATGCACCTTATTAGTTTGTGCTTTCTGCTATTCTAACAAAAAATGTATATGTATTCTCTATTTATCTTCTACTCTAAAAATAAATTTTCTCAAGGCAATTTGTTGTAGGTAACCATTTTGAAGCATACTTCTCATATATGTACATTTTTACCCTAGAATCACCATTACATATATGATATTTTGAGTCCATTACTAGAATCTCATGAATTTTAGTTTTATTTGCATTATTATTATAAATAACTAAATGAAATCTATTTATATTTATTACCACAAGGAAAATCTTCTGTTCTACTCAACCCTTATTTCCCTTTTGATATTTTTTAAACATGGATCACCTTAGATTATTGCTCACTATAAATCTCTTACTATCCCTACATTAGGGTCTGCTTGCAGATTAAAGGTTGTAGCCACATAATCATTCCAACAAAATTGAATTAAGTCCTAAAGGTATTTTAAGACACACAATTAATTGAGATATATTATTCTTTTGTTTGCATTATATCTTTGACACATATATACATCAATAATAACATTGTGTTTTCATTATTATTTTATTTGCATTATATTTTTTTGAGCCTTCCTTAAGGCTAATAACAATCATAATTCAACAATGAGCACCCTTTTAGAATTTGAATCAACTAGAATGCATGTGGGCGGGAAACGAACTGAGGAGAATCTGGCAGGAGGGACAGACCTTGGAGGAATAGTAGAGGAAGAAGGGAAGTATGTAGGCCCAGGATTGTTGGTTGATGCTGACAATGGAAAGGATCCACATGTTTATGAGTCCTCTAGTGGGGTCGGTGGTCCCCCATTGAATCATGTGTTAGAGCAGTATATCGAGAACGAGAAAGATAATGCTGATTATAAAAAGGAAAAGCCATTAAAAAGGTAGGTAGGGATCTTTGAACAAAGGACATGGTCATCTTTGTTTGGTAAAAAACCAATTGGAAAATCTCTTTTCCCATTGGTGACATCAAAATCCTGCTAGGAGAAAGGTGAGTTTCAAGTTTTTATCCTAGATCCCTTACTTGATTTCTCTATGTCCTCCATAGAACTCACTTTAGTGGGTAAATTTCTAGGAGCTAGACCAAATATAGAATCTCTTAGAAATATGGTTAAAAGGAACTGGACTATTCATGGAGATGTTGATATTGCACCTATGGTGAATGCCTTATTTTCATTTATTTTCAATTTTAAGGAAGATTTGAATAGGGTTCTTAGTGGAGGGCCATGGTTTTTTGGAAAATGTTCTCTTACATTTAAAAAATGGGAACCAAATATGGACTTATCAAACTCATTTTTCTTAACTACTTCTATTTGGGCTAGACTTCCTGGTCTCCCTTTAGAATTTTGGCATGAGGACATTTTTTAAGGAATAGCCAGTTCATTTGGTGAACTTGTGGCATTGGATAATGCTACAACCTCAAGAACTAAACTCCAAAGTGCTAGAATTTATGTTAAAGTGGTAGATTTGAATCATCTCCCAAAGAAGGTGGAATTAATATCTAAGCTTGGAAAGAAAACCCAAGAGATTGTTTTTGAAGATTTGCCAAATTCCTACTACGCTTGTAAGAAATAGGGCATTGGGTCAAGAACTGCCATTTTAGAAGTAAAATACATCCAAAAAATGTTAAGGATGGGAAATAAATTAAGGTCCAACAAAAGAAAATATGGAAAATCAAAGAAGACCATCGAAAGGAACAAATGAATAAAGAAGATTTAATAGTTCCATGTGCAAAAGAGGATAAAGATCCTTCTACTGAAGAGGCTAATGCTCTATATATAGAGGGAGATAAAGAGCTTTATTTAAAGAAGGAAAATCCTTAGAAAGAAGAATAGAGGTTACATATAGAGATCAAAAAATCCAAATAATTAATAGAGGACATGACAGATTTATTAAAACAAATTGTTATTTACCAAAGCAAAGGATCAATGCAAAGATGTAGACGACAAGTCTGGGTTAGAGGAAGGTGAATTAATGCCTGAAGATGGAAAAAATTTAGAGGAGTGAGAGTTCCTCGCTTCTCAGTCTAGGGAGAGCCAGGTGTTATCTAAGGATGATAATGACTCTCTGGTGGAAGGAGCTCCCTTTTTAGAAGAAGTGAGAGAGAAGGGAAAAAAACTTAAAATCAAAAGAATAAAGATGAAAAAAAGAACAATATAAAGGGTGTATAAATGAGAAGAATAAAGGTGAAATCCCTTGCTTATAATTTGAAAAAAGATGGAAAAGGAACTGAACAACAATCCAAGGTAAAACCGGATGTTGGTTCCCTAAATAAAATTGGAAAAAGGTCTACAAGGAAGAACAGAGAGTTAAAAAGCATACTAAATATTGTTTCTAGTAGGTAGGCAACCATTATGGACTTTACCCCTAAAAAATAGTAATGAAAATAATAAGTTGGAATATTAGGGGGTTAAATAGTATTAATAAAATGGATATTGTTAGGAATTTTGTTAGAGAACAAAAGCCTGATTTCCAAACTAAGATGAATAAAGAGAAAGCAGAACAGATCAAAGACTTTAAAAATTATTCCATCAAGGCCAGTAGTTCTGAAGGTGCTTCAGGGGGGACTTTGATGTTATGGAAGAAGAATCATTACTCTGGATCTATTTTGACTGCTAGTAAAAATCTAATGATTGTTAAAATAACTAGTGTGGACCAGAAGGAAGGTTGGTATATTGTAAATATCTATGCTCCTAATGTAAAGAACCAAAGGAAAAAGGTTTGGGAGTTTATCTCTAATTTCAAAAGCAAGGACTATTGTGGATGATGGATTATATTGGGAGACTTCAATGTACCTCTTTGTGATCATGAGAAAATGGGAGGTAATGCTACTCAATTAGAAGGGAGACTTGATTTAATGGAGTTTATAAGTAAAGAGGGATTAATGGATATGGAACTTCAGGGAATTCAGTTCATGTGGAACAATAAGAGAATTGGTAATGATTGTATTCAGGCCAAGCTTGATCGGGCCCTTATCTCTCCTGACTGGATAAAAGAATTCATATGTAAGTTGGAAGCTTGACAAATAATAGGTTCGGATCATTTTCCTCTTATTTTCACTATGGCTAAAATAAATTTGAAGAAGAATCATCCTTTCAGATTTGAAAAGATGTGGATGCAACACCCACAATTTGAAAGTAAAATGGAAGAATGGTGGAATACTGATATTGAGGGTACGACCCTTTTTAGAGTTGTTTCCAAGCTCAAAAATGTTAAAAGGGAAGTCAAAAAGTGGAACAAGTATTGTTTTGGAAATATCTTTGAGAAAAAGATTGCTATTAAGGAGGAAATTCATAGAACTCAAGAAAAAATTTAGAAAGATGGATACACTTCTGACCTCCTTACGGAAGAAAATGAACAATTGGTTCAATATCAAGATATTATCACTAAAGAAGAAATCTATTGGAGACAAAGATCCAGGTTGTTATGGTTGAGAGAAGGAGACAAAAATACAAATTTCTTCCATCTATCCACTCTGAAGCATAGAGCTAAAACTCATATTCCATACCTAAAAAAGGGAGATCTGAAGATTTTAGAGGAAAAGGATATCAAGGAGGAAATGCTATCCTTTTTCTCATCCCTTATGAAGGCTGATCCCAATATTAATCTGGAAAGTCAGGCTAAAATCCTATGAGTGATTCCTCCTTTGGTCTCGAAGGAACTGAACAAAATGCTATGTTTAATCCTAAAGGATGAGTAAATCTTTAAAGCCGTCTGTTCTCTAGGAGGAGATAAAGCACCTGGACTTGATGGCTTTCCCATGTTCTTCTTTCAAAAACTATGGAAATTTGTTGGCAAAGATGTAAGTGATGCTGTGAAGGAATTCTTTGGAGCCAAATAGATGATTAAGGAAGTTAATTCCACCTTTTTGTGTTTGATTCCAAAGAAGATTGGTGCTAATTCTCCTGATTAGTTTAGACCGATTAGCCTCTGTAACTCTTTCTACAAGATCATTTCCAAAGTTCTTACTTACAGACTTATTCAAGTGATTCCTTCAATAATTGTTGATCAACAAAATGGATTTATCCTAGGTAGACAAATTCTCAATTCTATAATTACTGCTCATGAGAATATTCATTCTTTGTTCTGCTCTAACAATCAGGGTTTCATTATGAAAGTTGATATTGCAAAAGCATATGACAGGGTTGACTTGTTATTCCTTTCAAATAGTCTTTTAGATTTTGTCTTTAAACAAAAGGTGGTTGGAATTATTTACCAGTTGATTTCTACGTCCTCTATTGTTGTATTCGTAAATGAAAGTTCATCCCATTTCTTTAATCCATCACGGGGGCTAAGACAAGTGGATCCTATATCCCCCATTTTGTTTGTAATTATGGCTAACTACATGGGAAGATATATAGGGGATTTGGTCTGTAAAGGGTTATTTAAGGGATTAAAACCCTCTTCTCATCCTCTAATTTTCTCCCATGGACAATTTGTTGATGATATTATCTTCATGGAAAAAGCTAAAGTCAAGGAAGCAAGAAATTTGAAGCAAGCTATAAATTTATATTCTTCCACCTCTGGTCAGATGATTAATTGGAATAAAAGTGTAGTGTTCTTCATCAATACCCCTATTCAGAGATAGAATAAAATTTCTAAAATCCTTGGATGCTCTATAGGACCTTTTCCCTCATCTTACTTGGGTCTTCCTCTTGGGTTGAAAGTCCCTGAAGCCTTCTGGGAGGATTTTATCAACAAATTTGGTAAGAAACTTGTAGGATGGAAAGGAAATATTTTAAGTCAGGCAAGAAAGTTAACCCTTCTTAAAGCAAGTCTTCAAGGCATACCTACTTATGCTTTAAGTCTTTTCAGAATTCCTGCCAAATTTGTAGAAGCTATTGAAAAAATCCAAAGAAACTTTCTATGGACAAGTACTGAGGAAAAAAGGAGGATGCCTTTAATTTCTTGGGATAACATCTACAAACCTTTCAGGGAAGGGGGTTTGGAATAAGGAAAATTAGAAGTATGAATACAACTCTCTTAGAAAAATTGGGATGGAGAGTTTACCATGAAAATAAAGAATGGAGTAACATATGGAAGCATAAGTATTTATTCAATGCAAAATCCCTTTCTGATTTCTTTTCTTACCCTGATGTTATTCGACCCTCTTCCATATGGGGGGCTGTTTAGGGAACCAAACAAATTTTAGAAGAAGGATGCTCCTAGAAAGTTGGTAATGGAATTAAGGTGAAATTCTGGGAGGATGCTTGGTTAAAAGAATACCCTTTGATAGAAGATTTTCAAGATAAAGAGGTAATTGATCGATGTAAGCAAAGATATGAAATATTTGTAAATCAGTACTAGCAGAATAATTCTTGGGTGAATATAACTGATCTTGATCAAGATTTCAATAATATACAATTATCCCTCAATTCTATCTCTCTCTATCCTAATCGTGAGGATAAGATTATCTGGCATGATGATCCTAGTGGACAATTTAAAGTTTCTACCAGTTTTATTTCTAAGGGAAATGGTAATCAACCTTTGTGGTCGTATGCCTAGATCAAGGGGCTTATCCCCAAAATAAAATCTTCTACTGGACTCTACTTCAAAACAAAATCTTGACTCTTGACAACTTACAAAAAGAGGAATATATGTGGTGAATAGGTGTATTCTATGTAAAAAGGTTTTTGAAGATAGAGATCATTTGTTTGTGAACTATTCTTATACGTAGCAAGTTTGGAATGAGATCCTCAATCTCTAGGGTATAGTATGGGTTCATCAAAAAAGTGTGTAACTATCTTTTAAAAGTTGGTACTGTCCCTCAAAGAATCTTGATGTTCTTTTTTTGGAAATTAACTCTTCCCCATATTTGGTGGGGCATATGGAAAGAAAGAAATAATAGAATATTTAGAAGTAAATAACTACCAGCATGGGTGTTGGGTCAAAATATTATTAGAGCAATAAAGGAGAATTTTTCATCGTAGAGGGATCCTAATCCAACCTTTCAAATTGATAATCCCTTAAGATCTGAAAGGCCTAATGTGAAAACTAAAAATCCAAGATTAGGTGTTAAATGGAATGTCCCCCCTTGTGGATGGATCAAAAGAAACTTTGATGGAGCTGCTAAAGGGAACTCGAGAAAAGCAAGATGTGGAGGAGTCTTGAGAGATCATGTGGGAAACATAATTGATGCTATTGCTATCCCTGTTGGTAAGTCGAATAGTCATATTGCTGAAGCTTCTGCAGCCTTTCAAACCATTAAATTAGCTGTTGAATCATGATTTTCTAAATTATGGCTGGAAGGTGACTCCCTGAATGTCATTAATATCTTAAATAACAAAAATTCAGTTTCATGGTCTATAAAGGCAATGGTGATGGAAATGAAAGCCTTAATTCAAAAATTTGAAAAAGTAACCATAAACCATACTTACCGTGAAGCCAATGGGGTTTTTGACTGGATAGCAAATCATGTTGTTCGAATAGGACATAAGGTGAGTTGGCAGGATATATTAAATAATAATGTTGATCTCAAAGTGCTTATTAATTATGATGCAATTCATTCAAAGGAGGGAAAGATCTACTTGGAATAGAAAAATAATGATCTGGCAGAGTGGCCTCATGGAGGAAGGATTACTTTCATTGAACAGAAATATTCATGAGAACGTGAAGTGAGTTTTGCATGTGCTAGAAAAAAAGCAAGTTTCATTACAAGTTTATAATAGTTGGTTTCATGGCTTAGTAATTAGTGTTTGGGTGTTACTGGATAATTGTATGGCCTACAAAATGAAAGGTGAACCAAGGAAGCAGGAACCTAAAAGTTGTGAAGATTGGAAGGCAAAATAAGATGTTTGGAAGATCCTTCAGAAAGGAAAGGTTATGAGCTACTTGGAACAGCGACATGGTTCAAAACCCCATATAACAACAACTTTTTTCAAAAATTGGGTCGACAATAGGGTAACCCTCCATGGCATCACGGTGAAGCTCACCAAGGAATTCATAGCAGAGGTCATGGGGATTCTAATGGAGGGTATAAAATTCTCTAAGCAGACCAACATATGTAATGAGGCATATAGCAAATTCCCAAAGACGAATGCTGAGGAGTAGCAGTTGGAAAAGAGTGGGGATTTCTTCAACCTGGAACAGATTAAAGGAATCTAGAGAGACGTCTTATGTTGCATCCATGAGTATTTCATACTTGATGGTAGAAGAAAAAGAGTCCATAAATTTCATTTTTTCTTTCTTAATCATTTTAGGCACAAAGTTAGAATCTCTTTCCCTTTTTATCTACGTTTCTCACTGCTCCAAAGTCTATTCGCTCATAGAAAAAAGGAGTCTCATCCTATATTGCATGAGGGATTGATCCTAATAATAGAAGGTTTCCACAAAAATAAGGCCATTATCCCAAATCCTTATTCAGACAAAAATAAGGATTCACAAAGAAATAAGAATGAAATAGTGAAGGGGAAAGAAAAAGTTAAACCCAAATCCTCTAGCTTTAAAAAATAGATTGTAGATGCGGAAACAGAATGGGAAAGCACTAAAAGTTCCGAGGAGGAGAGTATGGAGGAAGAGGAAGGAATTAAAAGTGGGGAATCCAGCACTAATGAGGAAGGAGAAGATAAAAGTAAGAATGAAAAAGAAGGGGACACTATAGAGGAAAAAACTGAATAGAATAACTATGATCTCGAGGAAAATTAGCAAGTACTAAGGGAAACTAAAAAAGAAATGGATGTTTTATTTGAGGATCTTGCTTCGAAAATAGAGAAGGAACATTTAGTTTAGGATGCCTATCATGCAATGGAAACTAGAGAACAAGTAAAGGATGATCTTATCCACAATGATAACCCTGGTGAAACTAAAGAACATAAAATAATGGAAAGGGAGGATCATACTGAAAAGGATGAAGACAATCCAAGAGAGAACACAGAAGATTTAAGTGACGTATGGCAGAAAGACAAGAGGCATCCCTTTATGAATTCAGCCAAATGCAAAGCAGATGCTATCCTTCAAGTTGACTCGTGGATGTATAAGGAAATAATGGACCTCAAGAAGAAAATGGAAAAAATGGAACATAATCAGGAAGTTGATCGAAACAAAATCAATAATCTAGAAATGTAGATGAGGGATATTCCAATCAAAATTAAATACTATGAGAACAATCTAAGAAGTCTCATTAAGGAAAGTAGAATGAAGATGGAGGAGGTTACTTCTAGCATATGTGCAGCTACTGCAAACATTGGAAAATGAGCAAATGAGGAAATAAAATCTTTGGAGGGGCCTAATAAGAGGACCAGACAGAGCTCAAGGAAGAAAGCAATGCAAGAGTTTGCTACGTCGATGGCAATATCTATATAGGACACTATTGTGATTAGAAAGGAAGTGGTGAAGATGATCCTAGAATTAGAAGAATAGGATCTTCTTGCTCTTATAGTCCTGGTCCTTTTAGTTGGATGTTATAATTGGTTCCATTTTCTAGTTTTTTGTTTTCTTTTCATACTTGAGTTTCCAGGTCTCTGTAAAACCTAGGGTCTGTCTTTTGATGATCTTGAATTGTCGTTTCAGGTCCTTGTAAAACCTATTTTTGATACTGCTCAGTAGTAGGTGTTAGGTTTGTTTCACCTATGGACGTTATTATTATATCCTTCTTCCTTTGTTTTAGGGTTTTGGGGCCCCTTCAAAACTTGTTTTTACCTTAATCTAAAAAACATTGTGTTTTCACTCACTTAAATGTGCTACACAACATATGAAACTTCTAAGTGTGTATTATGGCCATAAAATTATTTCTCAATATGAAATATTACTACAAATCATTGTCCATTTTAGTTGGTGATGTTTGGTTCTCTATGATTACCTTTGATTTGTCTACTTAGCTTAGATCTAGTGTGATGTCCTTCCATTCATCTTGGATCTATTTTCTTTAGACTAGAATCTTCCTTGAAAGATATGTATCTTGGACTGAAAATGCATCTATAAATTCCTCATACTCCTCTATTAACTCAAATACTTCCATAGTTTCACTACCGATTATGCACACTTGATCTTTAATTTCCTATAGTCATTATGTTACAACCAATACTAAGTTAGCCTTGTGGGAAGAGTAGTGAACTAATTTTATTATGACATGAATTAGTCATCAAGAAGCTATTAAACCAATATAGGCATGTTTTTTCAATCATCTTGCATATTTTTTCTAGTTTCTCATGTAGTTCAACATTCTTCATGAATAATTGGGTAATTTCCTACTCAATCTCAATTACCTTTTGTGTC
Organism: Torreya grandis; assembly: GCA_037957365.1. Taxonomy (NCBI): domain Eukaryota; kingdom Viridiplantae; phylum Streptophyta; class Pinopsida; order Cupressales; family Taxaceae; genus Torreya; species Torreya grandis. Next base: position 109,351 of record JARHVA010008518.1, on the reverse strand, counting down.
ATGGACATTTGAAATTCAACAAAACATTTTATCTATTTTTTGAATTATAACTTTGAAGCATCCAAATAAATTTATTAGGTTTAAGTCAATATGGAAATTTGGGCCACAAAATTTGTAAAGATCATTGGTTGAATTATTATGTGTGTGACCCAAAGAGTGAAAGTGTGCATTGAAATAATGAAGATTGGAAATCCATCCACTAGGATCTTATGGACTTATCCATTCCTTATGAAGCTTATTTTTGGGTTTGTCCTTGTGCTAAACCCACACATGTAGAGGTTCATGATGGTTTCCCTTGTGCTTTAGCCATTTCATACTACATTTCTCTAGTTCCCTATTGTTACTTCTCTTGTGATGATCTTTTTGTCATAACATTTTTTGAGCTTCACATGTGATAAATTAGATAGCTTTTACAACATCATCTCAAAACCTCTACTCTTTTTATTCATCGGCTTTCACAACTTTACTAACTATATTTGTTTTTACTCATTGTTATATAACATTTTTTATTCTCTTTTTTCACATGAATTTTGTGTATCTTATTGGCCTCTTTGGATACTCTTTTTACGTTAGCCTTTTTTTCTTATGAAAATTTAAGTTATTATTAATTTTTATGCTATAATAAGGCATCCTTGTCTCTTTAATCCTTTTCCTCAACTATTTTCTCTTCCTCCATATTGTAATTATAAATAATGTGTGTTGGTTGTTAATTTAATTAAGCTTTTCCTTGTGTTTGATCCATGTTGTTACTACCTAGGAGGTTGATCATACTATGCTTATTCCTATTGTGCACCTCAATCTAGTGACTCATTAGTTTTAGAACTAGAAGGAGTTCCTTGCATAGGGGTGGGGGAATATGGTTAATAATGAGTTTTGAGTGGTGGAAAGGATGATGGAATAGACATGGTAAAAGGTGAATCTTAGTGCTTGTGCATGATAGACTTTGGAAATGTAGATGGAGGTACAAACTAGGTCTCTATTTCTATTATTTATGGTTGTGCTTCCTCTATTGCATCCTTTAGAATTTTGAATGTCTCCATATTCTCTATGAGGTTTGAGTCTTTTTGAAATGCACTAGACATATGAGGTTTTCATACCAAGGGATTTAAGGGGTTATAGTCTTCCCCACTACTTTCCATAATCAAGGGTTCCTTGATATTTTTTATTACCTTGGGGACTTTGTATAATTTATTATTTTGTGATAGGCTCTTGTATGGTTGTAAATACTTGTCTTTGTTTCTCATCTTGATGCTTCTTATTTAAATAAATATTTCACTCTATGATTGGACTAATTCTCTTTCTATATTATATCCACTACAATGTATTTTAGTGATGGAGAAATTTTAAAAAATAACTTTAAATGAACATCATTTTACACCTGACATATGTAAACTACTTTCCATAAGAATAATTCCTTCTCTTCATAATTATAGGTGTCATCCTTGATATATTCATGCAATACACTAAATACCTATTTATTTTTAGCTCAAAATTTATCAAAATCACATTCTAATATGATTTTAGGTATTCATAGGTTGCTCAACCATGGTGTTATTATCTAGGTCCATTTTGTAAGATGAAAAGGTTGTGGAGTTGGTGACGTTCTCTTAGCTATACATACTTGTGATGAGAAGGACACATATTTATTATGTGGGTTATATTGATATTATAATTATATTTATGTCAATGTTTTCACTTAAATTTCCACTTGTTGTTGAGGTTATAATTATTCAGATCTTAGTGGCATGTATCATAATAACTAGTCACTTCTTGTGACCATGTTATTTTTATTTATCAATTTTGACTAGGCCATGTCGATATGAATGAAAAGGGGGATATGAAACATAGGAAAATTTTAAAATCATGTATCTTAATTTAAACTCCATTATGCATCTTTTTTATGGTTGTAATTGACCTAAGATACTTGGGAACATCCTTAGGTACATGTGGGTTTGTTATGATAATATTGTAGATCTATACCCACCATGATAAAAAATTATCCACTTGTTAAAGGTATTATCCATAACACAACCATATCAATTGGGTAAGGTATTGGATAACTAATATTTGACATTAGTGTAATTTTTCTTCTAGGGGTCATCCACTATGCAAAGTAGAGTAGAACCAAAAATTGGTACTGGAAAGGGTGAAGTGTCCCATTATAGTAATCTAAAATGTCATTTAGTGAAATGAGTGTTACATGAGACCATATTTTACTTATCTTATCCCTATACCTATAGTAGGTCCTCTTTTTATCATTTTACATCTTTTTTGTGAGTCTAACCTATTCCTATATATACCAAAAGTAGAACTAAGATACCCATAGGAAACTAGGTCTCTTTTTCTCCCATTCCTTCCACCTGGACATTAACATAAAATTTTGGACTATAGTGCACTATGAAATTGACCAAATGGAATCACTAATGCACCCTCACTCCTTACACACCCACCATATATATATATGCTCTTAAAATCACTCTTACGGTTGACCTAGACCTATTTCACATATTGTCAAGCACCAAAATGTTATAGATAGACCAATTTTAATTACTTATCCACTTGATGGTAATCATATGTAAATACTCATAAACAAACTTATAAATAGTTGTGAAAATCAAGGTCATTAATCCCTATTCTACCCTACTTATACATACACCCATATACAGTAGCCCAAAGCTTATATTACTCAAATTTACAATCTCAAGTCACACTCAAAGTAATAAAACCAATACTAATACTAACATTCACTTGAACTTACACCAACACTTAGATTAGGAGAACTACATCAATAATGTTTGAATTTAGAGGTATTGGTATGTAGGAAACTCTCAACACATGGGGTGTTGAGGTCATGTCCAACCTACCCTAATAAATCCACTCTTTCTCTACTTGTGATCATCAAATTCCCTAATAAACATGGAGGCTTAGGGTTTGACATTGAAATAATCAAAATAGGGAACATGTAGTAAATCAACATCTATGCACATAGGCATAGACTTAGAATTAGGTGAAGGTACACCTAGAAGCTCACTATCCTTGCTACCAAAAGGGCACTAGTGTAGCATAGAAGACACTAGTTCACTATTATTCAAGAGGGTTTATGACTCATGATTGTTATTTATGACACATTTCATAGTCCTTGTACTAGTTTCTAACCTACCATTTATCCATCTTAGTCAATTTATAATTAAGTACATATATTTTAATTCATTTTCTATTTATAAAATAATTAGTTAAATAAAATTAATGTACAAATCAAAGGTTATTGATATTGTTCTATCTATTACTTGATTTATTATTATAATAATTTAAAAACATATTGTTTTATAGTCCATGAGTACCTTAAAAGTCTAAATCATTTAATGAACCAACTTACTTCAAATAGTGCAAAAATCCTAGAACTAGATGTTCTTAGGGTTCGTATCCTTATTTTTCCTATTTCCATTTGTCGTATTAGGCTTTTCAAATTTAAAATATTCTTTTATATCATCCCTATTTTGTTTTGTTTACTATATTCCATAAAATAAAGTTAAATCTATTCCTTTAAGAATAATTGCTAGGCTTAGTGGTAACCCTATTAAGCATACCTAGATTCCTTCCATTCAAGCTTATACCATGGAAAAAGGACCAATTACAACCCCCCTCATCAATCTTTCAGATCTTGATTATGTGGATTATAATGATAATACATCATAACATGAGCAATATAATCAAGATATTAATGATACATAAAATAAGACTCAGGACATAACCTCCCCTCAGTGATGATAATCTAATAATTAATAAAGATTAAGTCTTATAAAGTTTTATAGATATACTTTAGGAACATCCCCATGATCATGCATAGATTTTACAAGCTATATTGGAAATAAATAACAGATCACTTGATCAATCCTTCAACCCTAAAAATACTAATATTTTTAAACCTATTATGGGGGTAACTTAGATTCTATAATAAAATACTACAACTATCCAACCCTTACCAATATAACTACCTCTTATTGAAAGTACACATCCTTCCTCTTTATATGTATAATACCTTAAGTATAAGATTGATTCTCTATAGTCTAAGGTGTTACATATTAAATAGGGTGCTATTAGACCATCTTATGCCTTGGATTTTCATATTAACCTACATACACTTTGGCATAGAATATAGACACACATACTTTTCCATTTATATTTATGGTACCCAAAGTTTACTCTATAGGATGGTAGGGGTGAACTAAAGCATCATCTTTGAACTTTTCAAACAAAATATTTGGACTACATGTCCAATGATTATTTCCTAACTAAGTTGTTTCCCCATATATTAAAAGATTATGCATTAAAATGGTTTTATCATCTTCCTAGTCAACATAAAAATATTTAATCCACTAGAAGATATGTCTTTGGAACACTTTTTAATCAACATCAGTGAAAAGGTTTCATATGCTCAAGTTGTATAACTCAATAAAAAATCCAATGATCCAATAGCTAAATATGTCTTGTGATTTAAAACTATATTAGCAAAGATGACTAGTCACATGGAAGATAGAGAACTTTAGGACATATTCAAGTAGAGTTTATTACTAATAGTACATGAATCTGTATTATGAAAAAAGTTTCTATCATTCATAGATCTATGCCATATAATGAAATAATAGGAAGTCAAGCTTCTCTCCATGATAACATTAAATTACACAATTAGATCAGATTCAACTAATAAGAGTTATAATAAGCTCTTATATAAGATGAGGTCCACTAGAAATAAGAATGATCAAAATAAAATGGTTAATGCATCCTTAGAAATAGATCTTGACATGGATTTATCAGCTCCTCAAAGGAGACATTTCACAAATCTTCTTGAATCACCAACACATGTTCTCCATTAAATCTTGGAATGAAACATCATATCTCTCCCTCTCATCAAAGAAGTTGATATGACTAAGAGTCTTCTAAAGATTTATGATGCCAATAAATTTTACAACTATCATAAGGAACTAAGCCATACTATAAATAGATGCATTAGATTTAAATATAAGATATGATACTTGATAGATGTTAATATCGTTAATTTTGACACTCCTATAAAGACAATTAGTGCACAACTGATGAAAGTAAAAGGATTGAAAATATTTTTAGATTCATTTCTAAAACATATGGATAATGAGATAACATGTACATTAGGTGTTCATTACACTTATTGATCACATCCACCAATAACATATTATCATAATAATATGATGGACACACACCTTATAAATAATATCATTGGTGTGTATCATACTACAGTTCTAGGTAAACCTCTCATCACTTTATTAATGTAAGAGATCATAGATGATGACTTAAATTTATATGAACTCTTTGTATAAGATTACATTGATCATCATCCCATTTATTTTGTCATGGTTGATAATAAGTCAAACATTAATATGTGTACTATTACACTTTAACATCACTTGTGTTATTTATATTAGGATATTTATCAAATGGATATAGTTATTCATGTCTTTAGTGGCCATGTTCAAAGATCCATTAAGGATATAGTACTTATATTATATGTTAGGACCACACACCTAGCCACCAGATTCTTAGTTTTACCTAGTTATGACACATTTTACATGTTATTGGGTAGGCCTTGTATACAATAGCTTCAAACCATTCCATCCATCATACATAGATGTCTGAAGTATATACATGATAATCAAGTGGTTATAAATGAGTGAATTCTATAGGATTATACTTTAACCATTCCATAGCTAGTTACACAACATATATCAGTCATTACTCGAAATATAGTTTCTATTAACACACCTCTGATATCGCTTAAGCCACTAGTGCAGGTGAGGTCTAATTATATAGCACTACCATGTCCATATACTCTCCCATAGAGACCTTTATTAGAGAGACCCATACATCAAAGACATGTTCTGGATTCTAGAGAGCCTATCTCTACCCCATTATCATTGAGATTAGTGTTACAATATAGAGCACCCATGTAAATCATAACTTCTTCTACTAGATGGGTACCCAAGAACCACATAGCTCATAGGCCTATTTAGTTAGCTCCACATATTCACAACCCCACTCCAAACATAGTTTTAGCTACATACTACTCAGTATATCTTGCTCATAGATCTTATATACCTCCTCACACAACATGTGTAGTCACTCTTCCTTTATTTGATACAATACACCTTGATAGGGAGTCTCTTTACAAGGCTCATTGGTTAATATGTTCCTCTCTACTTGTACATAGTTTATCTTACCTTGATACTTATATATGGTTTCATTTTTGTGTTTCTTGTACATGAATTATACTCAAAAAACACAAAAATATTATAACATATTTAACAATATAAAAAATTCAAATATTTGCTTAGAAAACATAAATTTCAAATTATATGTATTTCCATGTTTACATTTTTCTTTTTTTTTAGGTACTACATATGTTATAAATGTTAGTATATTTAGTTTTATCATACATACATGATTCACTTATTCTCTTAAAGTGTTTCTAGATCATTACAAGACTCATGTCCTATACAAAGATCTAGATTTGCTACTAACTACCCATTGGGATCACATACATAGATACAAAAATTTAACATTGATGCATTTTCCCATTGAGGGCATTGTACTACATAGGTTCTAGTTTTACAAGTTATATATTTTTATACTCCATATCATAGATTTTACATTTCTTAAATCTTGATATTGATCATCCTATACTACATAAATGTTTTGTCAACTACCACTACTTTAGACTTAACTTATGTATATCTTTGATCTTATATGGATTTGTACCACATGGTCATGTATACTTTCATTTATAGCTTATTTTTCAACTACCACTACTTTAGACTTAACTTATGTATATCTTTTCTCTTATATGGATTTGTACCACATGGTCATGCATACTTTCATTTATAGCTTCCCTAGTTTAGATATGATTGTGTCTCTTTGATTCTACATCTATTTGAGGGAATTTGAATATGCCATTATTCTATGTATCTAAGCCACTTATTTCATTGTGTGTATGCTTTGGACATGTGCCCATGTCCTTATTTCTACCTTCTTGATAATGTATGTAGACATTTGAGCATATCCTTGCATGTGTATCTATCTAAACCTTGCTTGATCTTTATGTATGTAAACATTTAAACATGTCCATGTATGCATTGATTTCTTAGACTTAGTAACATGTGAACATGTCTCTTTTATTGTGTCCCCTTAGCCTACTTCATATGCCTTATGTGTTTGTATGTATGATTTAATGTATGTGTCATGCCTATGACACTTGTATCTTATTTATTACAATCACATCTAGCTTGTTATTAAATCAGGGACCTCATGCATATCCCCTTCCTCTTTGAGTGTCTTGATGGACATCATGCCCCATCCCCATAGGTAGTTACTCAATTTTTTTATTCATAAATATGTTTACATTATTATGTCTATCTTGAAAACCTTGTGAATGTTATATCTAATATTCATTGTATATTATCAACTTATGCTCAAATTATCTTACAATTTGATGTCATGTATACACATTATATTGGTGTTTCATGTATATATCATATGTTTTTAGTATAACACACATGATGCATATATTTTATTTTGAGGATAATTATTGTAGAGGTTCAACAACTCCCCTTAAAATAGGTTGAATTCACAATTTTTTGTCATAGAGATCAATCCATCCTAGTGTAATCGTAAAACATTTTTCAATATGTAAACATAGAAGAATTATCCTATATTTAGGAAATCATAGTGGAAAATAGTCACATATTGATCAATCTCATTTTTGCATAGAAATAACACATTTGGTCAATAGTGTGTCATAGAGGACATTAATACAATATGATATTTAGCAAGGGACCACGCTACTATTTAGTAGCCATATAAAATAAAGAAATAAAAAATTATTAGAAAGGTCTAGTAGATATAGTTTATATTTACATAGTATTAGTCACAAATTATCAGACAAGTTCAATTAATGCTTAGTTATAAGAAAAATTACATAGGTTTTCTTAGATTAGGGTCATAATGCATGGTATAACCACTCCCATTTAAATTTTAGATAATAAAATAGATTATTATGACTCAATATAAAATCTCTCTCTCTCTCTCTCTCTATATATATATATATATATATATGCACATGGCACATTATTCCCATATGTTTAATTTGATAATAGTAATCTTAGATGAAATGGTAGCTCCATATCATTCTTCATGTTATAACTCTAAACACCATTTGCACAAATTTTACACCATATTTATGCCTTATTCTATCTACAGTGGTTGGCATCCCCAAGTAGTCCTTGAGCTACATTATCGAGTGCTTGAGTGGCCCCTGAGTCATTTTACATTTTAGGGCTTTTGAGTGGCCCCAAAGCCATCCTACATAGTTTTAGCTACATCACATAGCTTAGTTACATTAATAAATTTTAGCTTAAAATGAATATTCTTGGGTATAAAATGATGGAGTCATATCCTACTTGAGTTTTTGAGCCACCTACATAGGAGGGTTGGATAAGCCATCAATCCAATCCAAGTTATTTTTTAGATTATGATCCATCGAGCAGGGGTGGGTAATGATGGAGTCAAGGAAATATTGAGTTAATAAGCCACCCAAACATGGTTATTTAGAAAACCATTATATTATTCCATGTTATTAACTATTTTATCACCATCTACACATAGAAAGGATGTCACTAGGTTTTAACGTTGATTTATGTACCTAATGAGGTGCATTCATTCCTTTCCTCTTTATCTAATATCTTTACTCATTTTTATATTTATTTTTGATGTTTATTAAGTAATGATTGACTGATTCATGTTTTATTTTTAGGACATGTAATGAATCATGCTTTACAAACTCAGACCTAGATTCATGGGTTTTACCTCATAGGTAAGTCCAAGTACATCTATTTTTCCTTTATCCTAGTCATTTTTCCTTATGAAATTTATATAATAATGGGGAAGGGGTAAATTTATTAATATAAAATGTCATCTTAGTGAAATGAGTGTCACTTGAGACCACCTTGTCCTTAGATTAGCCCTATACCTATCTTAGGCCCCCTCTTGACCATTTTCTAGATTTTGTGTGAGTTCAACCCATTCCCAGATATATTAAAATTAGCACTAAGATACCCCATAGGCACCTATATCTCTTTTTATTCCATTCCTACCACATATAAAATATAAATATACTTTGGACTATAATGCAATGTGATACTAACCAAATGGTAGCATTAATGTCCTTTATCCTTACTCCAATAATTATAGTTTATTTCCTTAAAACACTCCTAGGGTCAGCCTAGACCTATTTCACATCTTGAAAAGCACCAAAAAATTTTATATAGACCAATTTAAATCACTTATTCACTATACATAAATAAAATTCAAATAATCATAAATAATTGTGAAATAAAAATCATTGATCCCTATTCTACCCTACTTCTATATACACCCATTTAACATAGCCCAAAGCTCAAATTAATTAGATTTATAGTCTCAAATCACACTCAAAGTATTTAAACTAGTACTCATATTAGAATTCACTTAAACTTATTATAAAACTTATATTGGTAAAATTACATCTAACTTGATCCCCTTTTGAGGTATTGGTATATAGGAAATGCTCAACACATGGGGTGTTGAGGTCCTGTCTAGACTACACTACTAACACCACTCTTTTTCTAATTTTGTTCATCAAATACCCTAATAAACATGGAGGCCTAGGGCTTCACATTGAATCAATAAAAATAAAATAAGGAACATGTATTTAATCAACATCCATTAGCATAATCACATACTCATCAAAATTAGGTGAAGGTACATATAGAAGCTGACTATTTATGCTACCAAAAGGAAACTAATACAACATAGAGGGCATTAGCATAGTGTATTATTATCCAAGGGACTGTGTTATTATCTAATAGCATTTTTGACTCCTTATTACTATTCACAACACTTTATATAGTGCATGTACTAGTTTCTAACCTATCATTTATCCATCTCAGTCAATTTCTACCTAAGTACATCTCTTTTAAATCATTTTTTATTTATAGAATAATCAGTTAAGTTAAATTATTTTACAAATTAGAGGTTGTTGATATTTTTATATTTATTCCATAATTTAGTATTCCAACACTTTAAAAACCTAAGATTTTACACTCCATAAATCCCTTAAAATTATAAATCACCTAGCTAATAGATTATTTATGTTTATTATGAGCTCTGATGTGAGGAATTTAGGATAATTAAACTCCTATCCCAACCCCACTATTTTGTATGCAATATCAATTATCCCCTTTATAACCTACCTTTCACCTTTTTTATCTACCAATAAAGACACATGATGAATTTTTTGAGGATATAAAATGGTGCATTAGGAACCTAATTTATGGGCACTCTAGTTTTTTGAATGTGTCATTCTCAATTTTTTGAGTGAATGGGGGTTCTTCATCTTGTTGAACTACATAAAATTCCTCCTTTATAAAAATATTGTATCCCTCATAATAGTGTTGGAATTTATATGAATTATTCCTTATTTTTATAAATGGATGGATCCCTTGTATCTAGAAAGGAGGGTCATCATTAAATTATCATGTTGGGTGAAGATAAGCAGTATATCCAACCAGTCTCCATCTAACCCTCATAGTCTATAAGGAAGATAAAATAATCCTTAATTGGATGAAACTACTTATGGTTGAGAAAAACAATCTCTCTTTTCCATGTCAATGAATTCAAATGGAACATCATTCCATTTATTGGCAAAATTCTAATTTAATTACCATCACTTCTTTTTGGGCCATTAATAGAGGCATAGGGATTTGATGCATGACAATTTTTTCTTTTGTGAGATGTGGTTCAGACATTTTTGACTAATTATATCATGAATGCTCAAATTTATTTTTAGATAGTACTAGTTCTCTCAATCAGTTTGGTTTGAAAATATGAACTACTTTGTTATCCTACCTTTTATATAAATCCACCTCAATCTTTTCCCTTATTTATGTCTATCCCTTGATCTACCTTTGATGAATCACATGCTTGCCTTAAATTCAAATAAATATTTTTATTTGAAACTTGGACATTTTGTGGTTATATAAAATATCTATTTTATTTGAATTCTTGGATGTGACATGTAACCATTTCATCTCAATACTTTCACCTTTGGAACATTATATGTGTTTCATGAAATCTATATTTTTTAGAATGCCATGATATTCCTCTTTCTCTAAAATTAACTACCTTGAATAGGTTGTATTTATCCATAAATTTTAACTTTTTATTTTTTTATCATACTTAATTCCCATACTTGTCTCTTTTGAAAACCCAACATAGAATTCTTTTACATGAATCTGATCTTATGTTTCTTGAATTAATGGTGTTAAAAATATCATTATATTTTAATATAATTTTTCATATGATCTAAATGATAATATATTATATTTATTATATTATTATGATGTGAAACCTAAAAATTAAAATTAAATTGTAAAATAAAACCATAATATAATTTTTGTTATGCAACACTTATTTTTGGATTTCCCGTTACTTGAAGATTATCAGTGGCATTGTTTGAGCCTACAACCATTTATCATTCCTAGAAGAATAGTTCCTTAGATATATTAGATTATTATAGTGCCTTGTTTTTAAATTTGATGAATGATATAGGTTAATTTACATATAACTCATAACTTTTCTTCATATGTCTTAAATATACTATCATATAACATGACCATCTAGTTAGGTTGAAATGATTTAGATAATAGGTTATGATCATGTCATGCCTTCTAAATTTATTATGGACCTCATATGTCATCTTTTCTAATTGCCTTGTTCTATCAATGTGAGTTTATTCTAGTAAAAGATACTATAGAGGTGATTTATTCCCTAACCATAATATCATTACAATTCGTAGGCTTAAAATTATGTATTACATTGGAATTATAGATTTCATTTGATATACCAATTGAAATGGTAAATATCATGTTGAATGGTTATATATTTTTCTATAATTACATAATATTATTGGTATATGATCTTTTTAGTCATCTCTCTAGACATTATATATTGTAGTCAACATTTTCTCTATAACTATATTACAGGCTTTTATCTAGCCATTTGCCTGAAGATAGTACATTATGTTTTTATGATGTGAAATCATAAAATATTATGTTAAGGTTTTTATAATCTTGTTCATAAAGTGTTTACCAATGTCAATTATCATATTATTTATCCAATAATAATATTATCATTTTAATTCAAAGGATTGGACTTTATATTCCATTAGCATTACAACTTCTATTCCATGTACTAGTTAAAACAACATGTATCATGTTAACACTTATAGTTTGTTATATAATCTCGTAAGATCATTGGTACACAATATACTTATTCATATCTATATATGTTTTATATCTTAGTCAACACTTTCTCTATAACTTTATTAGAGGCTTATTCTTGGCCATTTTCTTGAAGATGGTACACTATGCTTTTATGATAGGAAATCATAAACTCATCTGTTAAGCTTTTGATTTTTTTATCTATCACTTATCATATTTTGAGGAAATCCAAACCTTGTTGTGATTTTTTCATATAATATTTTTGTATCATCCTTTGCACTAAAACTCAGAGTCATAGTTTCTTTGACCCACTTAGTGAAGTAATATTTTGTAATACTAATATATCTAGCATTGGATCACTTAGATTTAAGATAAATAAGACACAATAAGTCAATAACCATTTTCTCAAATAATTACGTAGAAAAAACTAGATTCAATGTCATCTCATCCCTCTAGTTAGGTTTTCTATACTTTTGACATATATCACAATGTTTTTTAACCATGTATGCATCATTAAATATTGTTACCCACCAAATTCCACTTTGTAATATTTTAATTGTAGTTAGTTCACATAAAAAATGTCCTCATACTTACTATGGAGCTTCCTCCAAAACATGTGGTATCTCATTTTCCAATGCCACTCTACACAAAATGTCATCCTTTTTGAGCTTGTAGAGAAACCCATTAACAATGCTAAGTGGTAAATCTCATGAAACTAGTTTTTTCTTGTCACATTCTACATAATGTTTAATAAATATACCACGCTTAAAAAAAATTGTGATACCCTATAAATATTTTTTAATTTTAATAACTCTAAATATATGTGTGTCTAGAGATTCATTATGTAATTCTTTGTGTTCCTCCTCTATTTAAATATGACCAAGGTGGTCTAACCCAACATTTTCCATACCAAATTCTACATTGATTTCTAAATAGAATTATTATAAAAATATTAACCACCTATAAATTACTCTTCTCAACATTGGTTTATTAACTAAGTATCACAATCATTGGTGATTAGTGGAAAACTCAAATGGGTAAGTGAAAAACAATGCTAAAATTTTTGAAGTAAAAAAACCATCATTAAACCTTATTACTTTGTTATAATATAGTTTTTATTATCTAATGATAATTTATGACTTGTGAAATGAATTAGATGGTCTATCCCTCTATCCCATGGTTTTGATAACATGAATTTCACTATTGTTATTAATGAATCAAAATGAACATGGGAGGGTTTATTCTAGTTTGGGAAAAACAAAATTGGTTTAGTGACTAACTTCTATTTCAACTCTGTAATTGTTATTTTTCATTCAGGAGTCCATTTAAATTTTCTTTCTTTATGAAATAATTATTTTAGAGGTGATTATATGAATGTATGACCATGAGTGAATTTAAAATAATAACCAATGTGCCATAAAAATGATCTCACCTCTATTATGATGATAGGATGATTGATTCCTACTATGACTATATTTTTCATGGTCTACTAGAATTAAATCAGTAGAGACAACATGTCGAAGCATTATGCCAAATGTTGTGAAGAATAATAATTTATATAGATTTAGTGTGATTCATGGAGTTTGATGTATTTTTAATATCAATCACAACTTTAATAGACATTCTTTGAATAATAAGAAATCTACCTAATCATATAAATAGACTTCTATATAATCATGAATGAATTCTTTAAATGACATAATAACTACTCCAAATAAAATTGCACTTGCATTTTAAGTCCAAATTAATTACCTTATAAGTAAATGGTCCCTATTCTATTATAAAAGTTATTTTCGTTTGATCTTCAGCTATGATATGGGTTTGATGGTATCCATTGAACCCATATATAAATGATTAGATTTCATGACCTATAATATATTCAATTACCCCATTTGTGAAATGAATTAGGAAGGAATCATTAACATAATGATCAATTGATGCTATGTGATCTCTATAGAATCATATTTCCCCTACATTTTTAGGTTGTACCACCATGAGACTAGCCCAATATAAATTTTAAACTTGATAAATGATTCCAACTTCCTTAATCTAATATATTTCCAATTTTACCCTCATTTTAATATTAAGATTTAGCCTATAAAGTCACTTTCTAATTGGGCATGCACACTCCTTTAAGTCAATATGAATTTCACTTAAAGAAGGTTATATACCCTTGATTTATGAGATGTTTTCAATAAAAATATCTTCCTAATATCATAAAAATTGAACCACCTCTAAGATCTATTGTTATGTCCAATAATCACTAATGGTTTTAATTTTGGTACTATGTATGTACTAATGTTCTCATTTTTCATCTACATTAGATCTTCATATATGTTCCTTGGTTCTACCTAAATGGAATCCATTAATTTAATTTGAACTTATCAATATAATATATTGATATTTCACAACTGGTCCTCTTTTGTCTTTTCTATGTTCTTCATCAAATTTACCTTTGTATCCCTTTCAGTTAAAAAAATTCTTTTAAATCCAAGTCTTCTTCCCTTTCATTGTGATTAGATTCCTTTCCACTAACCCATATTATATTAAATTATTTCAATAGAAATTAAATATTATCCTTCTTAGTAAGGTACTATTTTATAGTTGTGTAATGAATTGTGCTTGCTTTAACCTATGATTTATGTTTCTACACAATAAGTATTTTTTTCCCATGACTCAAGAATTTTTTAATTTATATAGATCCCTGTGCACCATCATATTTTCACATTAATATATAAATGTTTGAATTAAATAATATTGAATTTTTGGTCATATTTGTGTCTCCTATTTGTGTTCCTAATGCATATACTAGGCCTTGGGAAGCAGAGTTAAGGTACTTTGAAAAGCATGCACCCAGTGCCTTAGTTTAATTTATTGCAATGTTTATACTTTTATTTACTTATGAACATGCATATTTGGACATTGTCCCTCTTTGAAGAATGACTACTTCCCTAAGATATAAGTTTAAACATGAAATATAACTTGAAATATTTTGTATATTTCTTCCCAATGGAGTTTGTTAGACTTAATTCCACTAACTTGAGGTAATCCATTTCAATGCATAATCTAGCGAATTGACTCTCCTCCCTATATTTAGGACTTGATTTTACATATATAAATAAAATATTTTATATATTATTTATCAAAATATTATTAAAATTATCTCTCTAGAGGAAACACCATTTTTTTGTGTTTTACTTTATGATCACCATGCACTTAATTTATCATATGAGCATTTAAATCACCTTTAATGGAGTAAACTATTTTCTATGGTATATTATCTTCTTTAGTAGGTTCAATATAATATACACTATTAGGATTTAAATAATAGATGTGATAAATATATGATATTTTAGGAGAACACATAAAATGGGACTTAAATTCCTCTAGGTCAAATTTTGGACAAGTCTTAAGTGTCCAAACTAGTCAAGTTCAGGGTTATTATGTTTTTTGTAACTTTGGTATCTCTTTTATAGGTTGAGAGAAGTAAATTCTCTACTTAAAATAGATTATGGTTTTGGATTAGTATTTACTTTAAACTAACTTCCATCCCTATATGCATATAGGGAAGATGTTTCCTTTGGGATCATGTATGGATTTTCCTCATATTTATTCAATGGTATGACAATAACAACATCCTCTTATTATGCCTCTAATTATATGTTGATTGTTTTGATGGTCATGTGACCATCATAGGCCAATGTTTTTCATATTTTGTGTGATAATTAGTCTCATCTATCATCATGTTAATCACTTCAAATTATCGATGTAGAATTAAGTTAACCACTTTTATCTCTACATATTAAAGTCTTCCAATAGGTTTGACTCGACCATTATTTTACAAAATTAAAGTATATAGGATGTATATTAGATATACATTCCAATAGCCTCCCAAGTCAACTTAGGAACCACATTTATGTTTCTTCCAAAATAAAAAACAACATTAGTATCTTCAAATCCTATGAGTTCATTGTCCATTTTTTCATCCACATCAAACGGATTGTTAGATAGTTGACAATACCAAACTAATCACTCTATTATCTGCTATCCTCTTTGTGTGAAATCTAAAAAATTATACAATATTATTTTAATATTATAATATATCCTCATTTTACAAAGTAATTATAGATTTTACCAAGTTTTTTAAAGATGTGACTACTCCATGTAGTCACTATATCTAGATGATTTATATATACATTTGGGAATATGCCATCATAATATATTCTTCACTGGCATTTTAATATAGTATTTTGACTTTAATAGATGGTTTAATTATTTAATTATAACCTTATCTCTCATAAATTATATATACCTATCCTTTATTACTTTTCTAATCACATTTTATTTAGGCATCCCTAGAGGTGGAATACCTTGCTCTATGTGTTGATTTATAGTAATAACATAGACAAAGGCTTGAATCTTAGGATGAGAATGTACTATGTTCAAATTTAACACTCTCTTCTCATTATTATAATTTTATAAAATAGGAAAATCCTTAGTATTATGTTGTCTCATAATTATAAAATATGTGTATAAATTTTTCCATTATGGGTTGCAAGGATATTATCATGTGATATGATTTATTTCCACACATAAGTAAACAGTAGTACACTTTCATGGTTATCTATTTCCTTTAATTTGGTTTTAATAAACTAATTGATAACCTACCTATCCTTGAGGTGATACCCATATTTTATTCTAACCAAAATACCATTTGTATTACTTTTATAGAGAAGGAAGTGCCCAATTCGGTTGTTGTTATAGTGATGTAGGGGTCCATCACTGTTAGTACTATGGAAAGGGAGGTTCCAAACCTAGTTGATACTAAGGATAAGGAGTCCAATATGGTTGGAAATAAGGTGACTAAGGAATCCACCCTATTTATTACTGAGGACATTTATGAGTCTAACTAAGAATAGGTTTATGTTAATGAAGGATGCAAACCACTTTATGCTATAATTTAGACATCCTGAGCTAGTGCATTTGGTTTTAAAAATGGAGAATTATTCATATAAATTAAAAATAAATTTTGAGTGAGTAACTATTTTATTTCTTATGTATCCCTAAAATTAATTCATCATGGTTATGGAATTACATAAATTGCAAATACACTACACGACTATTGCATATACTATTATAATAAGTGACATTTCATAAAACATGTTATACAACATAAATCTATTGTGATATTTGGTAATTAATTTTTATGGTTCCATTCCTATCCATACACAATGAACCATAAAATCAATCTTTGTTTTTTCCCCTCATGCAATTCATCCATCCTACATAATACCACATCTAACTTGGCATCAATTTTTTTAACCCTAGGAGGGTATTCTCCATAGTCCTTTATTTGTTTGACTTTAATCATAACATATCTTGACTTATATTTTGTGGTAAACTAGGATTTAGTTATATCAAACCAAAATTTACTTTCCATGTCTTATACAAACTAAGTAGCCTTGATTAGATCTTGAAACTAGAAGTTCATCCTATTAATCACATTAAAAAACTAATGATCATAATCCTATACAAATTCTTATAATTTTTATTTTGTTTATTTAAAATCATTAATTTTTGACTAATAAACTTATATGTGTTTAATTATCTTATAAATTTCTCCTTATCGTATTGAAGAGTCATAAAAACATGATTATTCTTAAAGATGAACTCCATAGTTTGACTAGTCGAAATTCCTATAAGTTCACATTTCTTTTTTGTGTCATCCATCAAACCCTTAAATTTCCACTTCATATCATAGTTCAATTAGTAATAATGTAGATAAATTAAACCATCTCATTTTACCAAGGTAATAAAATATCTTATAGGTAACCACATGGTTCCTATTCTTAGGCTACTTATGACTAGTTTTCTTAATGATTACACTAGTGTCTGAAAACTCACTATGATGGTGTTGAAATACCAAGAATATTAGAATCAATGATTGTGATAAATTCATGTCTGATTTAAATATTATGCCTACCTTTTTTATATTAAAATTATTTAAATCACCTCTTAGTTGTGGCTACTTATCTAACTACTTCTGATGTACTATTATACATTATTTAAATAAGAATAGGGGATGTGACACCTTGGAGTAAATGAACTATAATTATAGTGTCTATTTTCCCACTCCTAATCCCAAATGAGATATGTATTTCATCATTAATTATTATAAAGTATGCTATTATTCTTCCACATACAATCATTATAACTACTCTTTAAAATATTGTTAAGATGTTTTGATTTATCTTTTATAACCTCTTCACTATATAATTGCTATGTTCTTTTAATTTTATCCAGGTTTGTTTCTAATTATTAGTCAATTTATATGGTGTCTATGGTTCCTAAATTAGATTTAACATATTATATATTTATATAACCTTCAACTTTAGTTACTTGTTTCAGAGGTCTAGTTCTCCCATTTCCTTTGAAACTTCGCTTCTAATCCTACTTGTAGCTACATGTGGCCCTTCATCTTATAAAAAGTTTTTATTATTTAATATTATATACAATCATATCTCCCTTTAAAGACCAAAAATATTTTAATAATATTTATTATCTTCATTATCATTTATAAGTGTTTAGGTTTAGATTCCTTGCTTTAACTTTTATTGATTTTGCTCCATCAAGTTCACATCCCCATAGTTTCCTGAGTGATTACTCCATGTTGGTTGGAATAATAAATAAGGAATTTTATAAAACTAAGATTTTAAATAGCATAGATATTTAATTAAAAAAATATATCTAATCACTCTAATAAAAAAATGTATACGGATTAAAACATGATATACCCCTAAACAACAAATTCTGTAACATACCTATAAATTTTAGTCTTCACCTAATGGTCAATCACACATGTCCATTCAGTGTCTAGGTTGTGAAAAATTTCAACATTTTATTCATAATATAATATTTCATAATTTTATTATTTTTTGTTCTTATAAATAATATCCTCTATAGACACTCTTATTATTATATATTCCTCCATGTATCAACTAGGTAACCATTTTAACATATTTAGGTCCCAAAAATGGAACCATTGTTATCAACAGTCCTTGGAATCACCCATCAAGACATATTATTAATTATATTATATGAATTTTATGAATATAATATAAGTTGTTAATATAAATTATAAACATGATTAAGTCTAAATATAGTTTAGTTTCATATGCATAATTTTATTCTTACATAACATAATATATATGCACATATTATAAGTTTTAACATTTAATAAATTCAAATTTTAAGAAATATGTGAGAATATATTCATTCATAAGGAAGATAATCCAAATTAAACATGGATTTATATAATTCATGACATATTATATAATATATTACAAATTCAAAAAGTTTCATACAATTATCTCTATCTCATTCTCACCTTTCCTTTACAAAATAGGATGCAGAGAGATTATGGATCTTCATATTCTTAACATTTCATTTTATTTATTGAAATATTTAAGTTACATTTTTTAATTTTATATGTTCATCAACTTACATGAAACTTTATTTTATACACAATATGCATCGATGTACACTTATTGCATGTCTGTCATACTAAAATGCATGTGAAATATACTTCAAAACTTTCTAATAATAACTCCCTTTAGATATATTTTATATCCTCATACAAAAACTCAAACATATCCTTAAACACATCCTCATTTTTATCCTCATCTATAGTATCATTCCTAACCTCACCTGAACATATTGATACAACCTCAACCATTGTCTCATTTTTAGCCTCATCGAGGACATCCTTTATAGTCTCATCGACAACATCATCCACAATATTAATTACAACCGCCCTTGTATTATTATATATATCATCATCAATAACCTCAATCCTATCCTCTTTCACATCTTCTTTCATATCCTCAAACATGGAGCTCATATAAAACCCATCTCATTATTAATTTGTAATAAGTTTTAATTTTAACACTGGATTGAATCCATGATTTGTATAAGGGATTATGATATGTTCCTAAAATTTGTGTTATTTTATCATAAATATGGGGTTAATATGAAATAATAACTAATAAAACTATATATCTAACCAAATTATGTATAATTTTATGAAATCATGTCTTATGGTCTAGATTTAGATGTCTTAGGACCCATGATTCCTATAAAACTAATTCATCATTAATGTCATTATCATCATTGGCACTATTGTGGGTATTATTATTTAAATATCTATCATTGTATCATATCATGGTCACCAATTTGTTTTATTCATGAAGTGTACAAGTAATGACAAATAAGTATTTTATATCAAATCCTAATAGATATATTAAACTCAAGATAAAAACCCTCTTGAACATAGCACCTTGTGAGCAAGAAGAGGTAGGGAAAAAATTCCATCTTGAGAAATATAGTTTATAGAACTATAAGTAAATTAAGGTCATAAAAAAAAACTAAGTATAATCCTATAAAATTGATATAAATTCCATGAATTGATCCTATAAAATACATTGTTTACTTTAGAGAGATGCCAAAATCAAGTGCGTAAAAGTAAAATAATACCTTGAATTAGGATTTTATATTATTCTAGAATAAACAAGTCACATGGAAAATAGTGTGGAATAAAATAGAAGACCTCATATCTAAAAATGAAATAATTTAAATGGAATGGGTACAATATAAATATGATCATATAATGATATTTTATCATCTACAAATGAAAATTTAGAGAGCTTACTAAACAAATATGTGATATTGGATCCTATGGGCTATACATGGATCTATTAGCTCATTTGATTGAGATATGACATACATGATTTTAAATATATTTATTTATTTTCAAGTATTTGACCAAATCATTATGATTATTTAAATTATATCATTCCCATAAATCACATGGTTATTTTTCAGGTCAACATTATGCATTAAAGTGAAAATAATGTATTTATGTACTTATCTCAATCTCTTCTCTCTCATAATTTTAGATGTATATTGGGTGTATTTTTAAGTAGTTTATACTTTCCATTTTTTGGTTGGATCTTAAAGTTTGGGTATATGTGAATCATGTGCATCTAAAAATGATAAAGTGGTGAAGTGGGTACTACATGCATGATTTTGTAGTTAGTAAATTTAGGTCAAAAAATGAGTCTTTAATATCTATAATCATTATTTTATTAGGAAGTAACCCTTAAAGTCAATAGTACATCAAAAAATATTTCCAATATTCTAACACACCTAATAAGGCATAAGAATGCATAATTTGAAATAAGATGAAAACTAGTTAAATTTATAACTATGTGAAGGGGAAATTATCCTTATGTTAAATATAATTGACCACCTTTAAAAAAAATTATATAAGATAGGGTTTTTTTTGAAAAAATTATTTGGGATAAATAAGGTGAAGTACCAATGGTAAGAATCTAATTAATAAACCTTGAAGGTAAAGGGATCTACCCTCACTATTTTTGATGATTAGTATGAACCTCAAAAAATAAATATTAAATCATTAGACTCTTGGTAATAGTGGATAAGTTGTGATGAATATTATGCAAAGTGATATAAATAATTAAGAATATAAATCTTTGAAATACAAGTGGACCTATTAATCATAATCCTGAGAGAAATATATTTTGGGTTTAGGTCTAACTTCATGAACCAACTTACAAGTACATTAAAGAGATAACTAATATTAAAATATATATGGATCAATTTGGATGTAGTGAAAATAAAAACTAAATGAAACTAAAGATGTTAGGGAAAGTGTGTATATGTGTGAAATAATGGGTAGATAGTACAAGGTATTTTTAGTACTCTTAAATCCACCCATGAGATTAGGTAAGATAAGGATATCTATCTTGAACTAAATTTAAATTAGTAATTATATCAACATGGTAGTATGTTTGAGTATACCTAAATCTTAGATAGAGAAAATAGTTAAAAAATTAAGAGTCAAGACAATAACTTAGATAGGAAATTTTAATTTTATCATTTTTCCATTTAATTCATGAAAAAAATGTTTTGATTTTGTTAAATAAATATTTTATCATAAAATAAAATTTTGGATTTATATAAATAATATGTAGGATAAATTCACTTTTTTATTGTATGGGGATTTTCCATCCATTGAAAATTAAAAATATAAGGATAAAATAATTATTTATAAATATATAATATAAATTTTAGTTGGGAAAAGTTTTTCAAAATTTAAACAAACCACCAAATAAAATTGGAAATAAGATAAAACGTGCATACATAATTAAGTAAACTTAGTGCTTTTTATGAGTTACACAAACTCATAACTATTTTTAAAACTAAAACCACTTACAGTTGTGAATAAAAACTCATATACATGAAATAAAGAATGGATATGACAAAGAAATAAATTTCATCTTTCATTGATATATTCATTCAAACACATTTTCATTGGATAAGTAATATATCCTAACAACTTCTTATGGGTTAATAATATCTTAATTATCCATATTATTAACTATATATATAAATCTCAAAGATAATATTTCAAATTGGTAGTTACATAATTATTATAACTATATAAAATATTTAATGTTTGAAATTTAAAAATATTTTTCAAAAATCCTCTACATGGATACCAAATAATGACCTAACATCAAACTCAGACAAGGTGATAGATTGAGAATGTGAGTATTTGTCAAAATATATATGTTTGGACTCAGTTTCCTCATGAGAAATTGTAGTATTTTTATCTAACCATTATTAAGTGAATTGTCTACAATATTTTTCACATTTTAAAAATTGGGAGGGTGAATGGTATAAAGTCTTATTTCCCACTGGTAATACTTAGTTGAGATCTCACTTTATCAAAATTACGATTTATTATACATCTCTTTGGTGTAATTAATTTAATTTATCAATTCATAGGCCTTATATATCCTAAATACTACATCATAATTAAAGTCTTAAAGCTATCCCAAATGATCTTTGACATATTTTTCTAAATTCTTATTTTATAATATTTAAATATTATAAGTTCTCATTTTCACTAAACAAGGAAGTATTTATTATTTAGGTGAAATAATCAAGATTGAATATTATATCGGTTAACTCACCAATTCATATCTCTATTATATGATATGTTATTCTCAACTCCTAAATTCTTAATTTATCTTAAATTTCTAGTCATGAGATAAATCCTCATCAATATAAGAGATCAATTTTCCAACCACTAATTGTTTAGAAATAATTTTTGACACCATAATGATGTCATGATGTAGATCATCCCATTTCATAAATTTGGGTTAAATTAACCTTATATATTAAATAATAGATAAATCATCAAGGGTTACCACATATTTATATGATATAAGAGATAAATACTACTCGATATATTGGATGAGTCAAACCAATTTATCCTGGGATTGAATTTTAAAATTAATCTTTAGCCATATAATTCATAATATAAATTGGTATGGTGATATGATTTGGCTCATAAATCATATCAGTTAGATTAGGGCACTAGTATATCTTCCACTCATTAGTCAACCACCTCAATGTCCTAATATTATTTTTATACTATATTAACCAATGCATTTTCTTTATAATAATATTGTGTTAATATTTTCATCCCAATAAGTTTATGAATTTTGAAGAGATAGTTCTACAACTTGTTCCATTGGGGGAATATTCAAATATAACTTAAGTAAATTAATATCTAATTCATTAAAAAAATCTCTAGTTTTAGAAATGATCTTCCTCTTTTATGGATTATATTGATCAATGATAGTAATAACAAGTTTAGGGCTCTAAGAAATAATGGTAAAGGTTGTAACATCAACTAGAGTATATTTATTCAAGTTGTAATTCAAGCTTTTAGTTTATATATCCAATAATTTTCCTTTTAAATACCCATGGTTAATGTACTGTAGAATAGTATTTGATAATTTATCAATATTTAAATCAATATACATCTTCTCCTAAAATTTATATTTACACTTCATTAGTTTTTTAAAATTAGGAGCATCCAACATGAGGGTGATAATGAATTTTTTTTAATTTGATAGAAGATGAGAGATAAAATAAAGGTTGGTGCACAATAATGAATTATTAAAAAAATTATAGTCTTAAATAGTAGTATTAATAT
The DNA here is from genome assembly GCA_037957365.1 of Torreya grandis. Taxonomy (NCBI): domain Eukaryota; kingdom Viridiplantae; phylum Streptophyta; class Pinopsida; order Cupressales; family Taxaceae; genus Torreya; species Torreya grandis. The sequence goes on along the minus strand of JARHVA010008518.1, from coordinate 84,919 downwards.
GTCAAAAATGTCCATTTATATCTATCATGAGCGGAGAGATGAAATCTATGAAAGTGACATTATAATAAATGTAACATCAAAAATAGTCCCAAAAATGGTGGTCGAGAGCTTCAAGATTGAGAGGTTATCAAGTATTGACACACTAACCTTAAAAATATATTAAGTCTAATACCAATTAAATAATTATTAAATTTTAGTAAATAAGGTTGGATGAATTATAAAATGAAAGATCAAACATATATGGAAGATGAGAAAAAATGTTCGATGAATCGGCATAGGATATGTCAATAAAAAAAATCATAGGAATCCAAACTCAAAGATTTGCGAGGATAGACATGAAGGGTATGGAAGTTTTATAGTCCTAATGATAAGTCATACTTATCCAAATTCATATCAAGGAGTGAAATTTTCATGGATTGAGGACATTGAGGGAGATACATTGGTTACATGAATGTAAACTAGTCCAAATAATGTTATTTCTTTAACCAAATAAAAATACAATGATTTGGTGAGATAAGGAATAAAATACCTAAAAAGGGACATGGAAGACATCAATGTTTGAATATCCCAATCAGGAAACCATAATTAGAAAAAAAAATCATGTAATAAAAATATTAAGGTTAATTTAGTCGATTTTGATGTACAAAAGGCACACAAAAGTTTTATATTCTCAATAACATGATATGAAAAATAAAATTTTAAGAGTAAAATTTTATAAGGGAATAATTGGGAACATTTCATCACATTGAAGGTACACAGAGACCATAAAACTCTAATAAGTCTAACAAACCCATAATTATATAAAATTTTATTTATAAGAGTTTAAATATATTAATTAATCATTTAAAAAACTAAATTAACATGAACACAACATATATCAAAGGTCAACAAGAAAAACCCAAATTAATTTGTATAATATTTACATGGAGTATAAATATTTTTATAGGAAAAATTTACTTTAGATATGGAATTGGATTACAAGGGGAAAAGGGTGAACCTAGTAAATTTAGGAGAAATTCGAATAATATCTCATTCATTAGTAAATAGAGCTAATATGATGAATTAATAACTTTAACCCAACACAATGAATTTTGAAATGAAAAGACAAAAAGAAAAGCAACAAAAACTCATAAGATACCTATATACAATAGAAAAGTAGCATATTATTATTACTAATGGAAATACTTTAAGTATTTTTAATTATATACAAAATGGATATGTGTACCATTTGTATAGGTTAGATATTAGTTTTTTCCACTGTAAAAGTGTTTTTATAAAATTACATTTGGGAACTACCAACTTCTAAAAATAAGCCAATAAATATGTTATTAAAATTGTCAATAAATATGCATTGTATTAATTTTATGCTCTACCATATAACTTTTTGCATCATTAAAATGATTTGGCTAATAATTTATTAGCTCATTATTCTATCAACATTAGCCAAAGGTCACATTTTAAATTGTGTAACTTAAAAAAGGGATTAATGAGCCTACTAAGGACTATGTGCTTAAATTTAAAAATATGCTTATGAAAATGTGTCACTAAATACCTAATTTAAAGTTACAAAGTATTTTATTTAAAATTTAATTTAGTATATTAAATACAAAGTCATGTTTAAGATGTCCAAATTTTGATGTATTTTGTCATACGATTCTCAACTTTTAGATTAAAGGGGAAATACAAAGATCATACTATATTTGATTTACAATGCCTCTACATAACTATACTTAGTTAAATGTAAATATATATAATGTCCAAAAACTAAGATCAAGTAATTAAAACATAAAAATATGACTTGAAAGACTTAACTTATACAACTAATGTAAATTATTCTATATTGGAAAAAATAATTTAAACACTTTTAAAACATAGTTATAGGAAACTAAAATTCAAATTCTCAAATGAAGTAAAACCCATCAAATCATATTCAAGAATTACCCAAAAATCACATGGACTAAGAATCAACCATATAACAAAAACTATATAAAATTTTCCTTCTAAGTTAAACTAAAAAACATGCAAAATATTTTAAAGGACTAGATTTATAGGTGTGCACTAGTAAATTAGGTGATTACATTATCCATTTTCTTATACGATACCACAAATGGGAGGATTGGTGTTGTATGATTCTCCTAACAACCTCACAATGGGTGTAGGTTTTATTTAGAGATACTAAGGAATCTATGAACATTTATAATTTGTGTATCCAACTAATTTTTACTAAGACATATGCCTAATTTACATGGTGTACAAGTGAAACTTATAGTATTACACTTGTCATGGCCCCTTCAATTTATATATAAATGTGCTAAGATTACATGGGAAAATATGAGCAATAATATATTGTAACAAACAACAAGAGTTGAAAAAATGTTTAACTCCAATTTTTTATAATTATACATACATGTAGTTAGGGATATAATAATGAAACATCAATGAAGTAAATTCAATTTTCTTAAGTACAATAGGATACAAATCTATAATAATATAAAATTAAACATGTACCATAGAGATATGAATAGGTGTGCATGTATATTAGTGTGCAAAGAGGTATGAGGGAAGGTATTGAATAAGGTTTTTGGATAAGTATTGTAGTATGAAAAAGGAAATAAATGTATGTATGGAAATAGAGCATGGACTCTGGGTATTTAGGAAGTTTAAATAATAAAGGCTTAACCAATGTGAATCTAGGAGGTGCACAAACAAGAAAAATAAGGAACTTTAGGAAAAAAACACTTTGAAATAGGAAAGAGGGTCAACATAAAAAAGTGTTGGAGTAGAGAATTAAATTTCAATAATCACAAAACATGAATATAGAAATTATATTTGGAAATTACCATGGAATATATTATCATAAAACATAATATATTCTTAGAAACTAGTTAGTTGTATATGAGTTATACACAACGAGGTGAGTCTCATATCTATAAAATACTACCTTGCCTCTTATATTATATTATTGTTTCAATAGTGATAATAGTTGTTTATTTTTTAGTTTTTCAAATTTTTTCGAACTAGTTTCATATTAATATTAATCTACCATTCTTGAAACTTAGACATGATTGTAAAAGCTACAAGCTATTGTATTTATATTATTATAGTGAATAGATAGAATATACTATGGATAAATTTATGTATTTTTATCGATCTTGGTATGAGTATATTATTAAATTATTTATATTATTTATGGTTGTTTTTTAATATATTAAGATAAATCCATTAATGTTTACCATTTAATTTATGTCTCTATTAACTTATTAAGTGTGCCTTAATAATTTATCTCAATTTCTCAAATGAGTGCCCAATTTATGCTTGAGTGACAAGCCAATATTTTTAGTGAAATATCATATGTTAATTTAACCCTAATTATATATAAAAATTGTTAAAGCACTATAAAAAAACCAAACATTTTGGTTCCATTATTGAGAACTATGTTAAACTAGTTAATAGAGATGAAATCAAGAAATGACAAGGGTATCTTTAGAAAGAGTTGAAATATGGTTCATGTATAAAAATTTAAAAATTGAAACTATTTATTCTAATAGAGGTAATTTGAATCTAAAAAAGTGGGTATATAAATATTTGTATGATCCTTTGTATGAATTTTTATTTATAGATACACATGAATAATTATATGTATGGCTAGATCCATATGTCGTGGGTCATAATATAAATTTTAGAAAGTGATATATATGGATTTATGTGAATATTTAGTAGTTTAAATTTAAATGTGAGGTGTGTAAAATAGTTTTATACTAGTGGTGGAGAGATGAACTTGATGGATACATATTTTATTCTCATTAACCAATTTCTAGATGATTGTTGTAAGATGTTTTTTCACTAAATTTAGTTTATCAATTGCATTGAGGGTAATAATATGAAGAATTAATAAAAGTGATCCCATGAATATTTAATAACCAATAGATTTACAAGATAAGAAATTAGAGTATTAATATGTGACTATCTTGTAAGGAACTCCGAAGTGTATCAAAATATTTTCTTATATGAAATTGTATATAATAATGAAGTGGTTTATTTTAAAAGAATTTACACAAACCATTTTTTGAAATGATTTTTGACTATGAGGAAATGAGCGTTATAAAATATATAATGGGGGGTTTAATATACCTATAAAATCAAGACACTATAGTTACAAAATGTCATCAATGACCATGAATCTCAAAGGTAGTGTAACAAGCTCGGGCCTTCTTACAAATTACATAGATGATTCACATTTATAGACTCATTCATATGAATATTTGAAAAGTGTTAGCCAATAATAATAGGATTTTAATATTTTTAGTATAATGAATTGGGAATAAAAATGAGCTCCATAATAATTGACTTGGAATTTTTGTAGTAACTTTTTATATTATGTTTTGTCAACACACCTCAAGAAAGCATAATCTAATCCTCTCTTAAACTATAGATCCTTACATATAATAAAATTATAGATCTTAAATTCATATATATTTTATGTTTAAAATTAAGGTGAATAGTGAATTTAACACATGTCATAAAATAATTAATATTAAAATACATGCCATAAATAGATCTCGTTAAGATCACCATAGGTAAATCTTAATAAATAGTTTTTCAATGTTCTCTAGACACTTAAATGTGAGACTAGTTTTTTTATTATGGGTAAAACTAGTGTTTTTGAACTAGGGACCTAACCCTATATAAGAAAAAAATATACAAGGCCTGAAATCCTAGATAAATAAACAAGTTACAATCTAAGACAAAAACATTGAAAAACTACCAAAATATCATATAAAATAGCATGAAAATAACTCACTATTATGGATTTAAAAGGCCTCCTCCCAACTACTTAATATTCTTTTAAGCTCTAAATCCATCCTCTAGTAAACAAGCAGTCGTTGATCCACATCCTTTTCACATTTACTACACTTGATTTTTTATTTATCTCTTCTTTGTTTCTCATGTCCCTTAATAGGATCCTAAGAGATTTTATAGTATCAAGACTATCTTTCATGGATGACTTAGTAATATAAACTAGGATCTTGATATTGTGTAGAGCTCTTTCTCCTATTGATGCTTCTAACTGCCTCATAGGTGCTCTCAGTGTTGATGAACACTTCTCATTTTAGGATCATAAGGATTTAGGGAATGAGTTGTAGTTTATGATAATTTTTTATGTTTGGGGTGGAATTTAATTTTGGATGTTTGGGAGCCACCAGGGTCCTATATATTTGAAATTTTGTGATATTTATGATCCATAAACCAACCTAAGTAGATATTAACAATGATCTTAAACTAAAGTGAGATTTGATAAAATAAATATAAAAAAGGAGGGTAAGGTAGAAAATAAAATGTGATTTTAGGCTTCCATCTCAGATATCATGATAATGTTCTAATTGGTTTGAGCATACATTAACCAATTTATGATGTAAAATAGTGTGAACTCAGATCCATCATAAACTAGGCAAGCATAAAATGAAATATAAAAATCACAAGTAATAACTAGATTTATGTTAAAGAATTTATTACTATAACATGATTAACATGAACACATCCAAATCCAGAGCAAATGAAATGAAGTATACCTAATATCTTTTAGTTAATTTAGCATGGGACAAATTAACAACCTTATGACAAAAATTGTAGCTAAAAATACAAATAACCATTCAAAGATAAGATATTAACATGAAATTGAGAGATATCATTAGCTTTTAACACACTATTTAGGCAATCCTTTTATAATTCCTTAGTTATATTAAAACTCTTTCTTGTATATAATTTTTCAGAGTCCTTCCCTTACAAAATGGTAAATCATACTTATTTATAGAGAACATATGTGGTGTACCAATTAACTTCTTGAAATATATGTACGTAAGATAAGGACGTTTATCCTTCATACAAATATTACAATACACATGACCACCTACATCAAATTTTGACAAATATAACCAATTTATGCTAACAGACTAGCATATATGCATTACAAATGAATATTCCTTTCATATTACATTGGTGGGTCCTATTGGTTATCTTTGTTTGAGGATGTCCTTCACCGTAGTGTTTTTTCTTTAATCAGCTTAAAATTTACTTTAGGTTTCAACAAACAATCCTCTTCTTGATCTGCCAATGTATTAAATTCTTTGTCACTTTTGTCCATGAGTTCTTGGATGCATTGTGCCTATGAAATCTACCTTCTTGAGGTAAGGCTGATGTAAAAGACCCTTTGATTATCCTTGATATATTGGCCTTAGTTTTCTCTAATGTTTTAGATGAAGACATTAACCCTTTACTTGAATTCTTAATCATTTATCAGGCATGTGGCAGTGGGTTGAGAGTGGCTTGCCAACAAGGTCTCCAAGAGCTTCTCCATTTTATCTATCAATTCCTTGTCATCCTTCATGAAATTATTGAAACTATTAAACCAAGTGTTTAGGTACTATATTTTATCCACTATGACTCCCATGAGGATGTTAAAATGTCTTGGACCTATTTTATAATATGCACATTGATCAATTCAACTATCTAGTCTTTAGAGTCCTACCATTGAATGATTAATGCATATGCCATCTCAACTTGGTGGGTCAAGGTAATTAATCTAAGATTCATAGTATTCAATCCTTAAAATATGTCAATAAGATACTAATTAATCATCTTTAATATGTCCTTAGGACTAAAAACATAGCCTATGCTTCCAAGTCCTATTTCTCCTTTTCTAGGTTGATGATTCTTTGTTTCATTCCCTTGACCCCAGCTAAGGTCATTGTTGATTGGGCCTCAATCAAAATTTATATGTCCTCTTGATGGATGGGGTGTTCCCCTACTATTTTCCCTTGCATAAGAGTTAGGCCCACAAAATTCTCCACTCTTTGGAAGGTGAACTCCTCAGTGCCTATAATGGCCTTCTTTGTTGTTACCTTCTCAGACTTGATTGTATCTAGATTTTATTACACAGTGGCTATTGGTTTAGAGAGTTTGGGTAACTATAAGATCTCAATCCTAGTACAACTCGATGCTATAATATCCTCCATTCCTTTTCCACTCTCTTTAGTTACCTCAATAATCCTCCTTTCTTATTGTTCTTTGATGAGCTCTTTAATCCAGGGTTTGATATCATCATGGGTCTCAAAACTTGTAGTGCTAGTAAGTGCCAATGAATGTGACTGAAATGGAATCTTTTGGATCTTTACATATTTAAACTAGTCAAGGATAATAGGTCCATATATGGGAAACTCATTACTAAATAAGTTAACTTCACTGGTAGGATGGTTCCATGTCACTTTTGGCCTTTTGGAGGACCTAGGAACAAGAGTCATCTCTGCTTCCATTTTATTTTGTGAGTTAGGAGATAAATCGAAAGCTATTTCCTTCCCATTTTCCATCTCATGTGCTTATGTTTCTTTAGCTTGTGCCAACTCAACTATGGCTTCCTTAATTCCCTCATCTTCTTGATCTAACCCATAGGTCTCTGCAAGCTCTTTGAATAATTCAACTATTTCATATGGCTCTAGGGCAGACATATCAATGTGCTCTACTAGAGAAGGTGGTCTTGGAGGTGGAACTAATGATGAAGGATGCTCTCCTAGACTTTCTTATGATTTCCTCTCACTAGGTCCTTGAATTTGGAGTACTTTTTGTTATGGTAGGCTTGGTGGTACACTTTAAGTAGAAGGCAATAGATGATATTGTAATGGGTTCATCTACCAAATTTCTCCAATTGGTTTCTACTCTCTTTTTAATCTATGCTCAAGTTTGAAGCCATATTCCTTGCTCCTAGCTAGCACTTCCTTATAGTTTGTAGCCTTGGTGTAGAAATGGTCATATGGGCCAACCATGTGCTCATAGGATACCTTGGTTAGTTTATTGGATTGTAGATGGTTTACATATTTTTTATTTGGGTCCCATTCTTTAAGGTCATCCTTATTAAAATAGAAGGCATCTCTATGTCTGGACATAATGTCCAATTATTTCTAGCCATGGATCATGGTTTTTCCAATCAAGACTGGAAAAGGATGCAAAATGCCTTTCCTCTTCTCTCTACATATATTATAAATCCCTTAGAGGAGTTTGGAAGTAATTTCCTATTCAACCAATTTGGTAGGGACATGGACTGGTGATCTATATGGTTGTGTCATGACTCTTTGCATCTTAATGATGGTGCAATTTGGGTAATACCATATGTCACCCGTGAACTCTACATATTTCTTGATGAGGGGGTGCAATCTAGGCATGGGGTTCCTTATGATATTTTAAAGCAAAGTAGGATATATGCAATCACAAATGAGTTTCATGTAACTCATGTATCTAAAGATATATAATTTTGAATAATTATGGGATATGATAATCTTGATATGAGAGGACCAATTTTTGATATCAAGAATATGGGTGGAGGCCATCAATGATTCCAATAGATAGGATAACACGGTGAATTATTGGTTAGTTTTCCTTTTTATGCCATATAATTATCTTCCCAAGTGGATGCTAATCAATTCTCCAATAGGTGGACTTAACTTCTCTTCCACCATGAAATATATGTAGGAAACCCATTTTGGGTTGACATAAGTTATGGTGGCTACCCCTAAATCTCTATTAAATAGGGTCATGATGATCCTAATGCCTCCTCTTAATTATATAATAGGGATCTTCCCATTATTGTTTTCTAGATATGTGGGTTCCCTGGTTTAACCAGGGTCTTATAATAATGTCTACATTATGTTTGGTTATCCACTCCTTAATAGTGGGGAGGTCTATATGAGTCATATAGAGTTTATAGTATCCTTTAAAAGCTATATGGGTAGGGTATGCTATCCATTTTGACACATCTTCCCTAACTATCTAATCACCATTAATTATAAAATTGACAAACACAAGTGTAAGGATATCTATGTAATGGAATACCTCTAGTTTTGTAGATACTCAGTGGAGACCAAAAATTTGAATTACAACCAAGTCATCAAATTTCCTCTTGGTTACTATGATCCTTTATTTATTATAAATGAGAGGTTGCATTTCCTTGATAGTAAACAAAGTCTTAGACTAGTTCTTCATTCCATTGTTGAGTGCCTTAGTGTCTAATTCCATGTCCCCAAAATGTCTTCCTTCATTATCCATAGATAAATACAATTTTGCCTCTTATTTCCATTTTTGCCTAGATATTGCCATGATTCCTTAATTGTTTTGGGTGTATGACTATCTTTTCATTATTGAGGATGAAATTTGAGCTTGTTTGATGCAATTATGTCTCAACAATCAAGAATTAGGGATTCATGTTGCTCTAATAGGGTTTTTTAGAGCTTTAATGGTGAAGGTGGTGGACTTCATAAATTCATTCATGCCTTAGATCTTATGGATAGCCTCACTTGTGTAAATCATATACTTTTGGGTGTACCAAATCTTTAATTCATCATTTAGTGCTTACATGGTGCCTACGTGGCCTTTCCCATGAAAATTCCTTTGATAACTAGCCTTTGGTTTTCAAATCAGGTCTTTTATCTTTGCTCCATTGGATTAGGACCCCTAAATGAGCATTAACTATTGATAAAGATCTTGGAGGTTTCATTTGATTGGTTTTTTAAATCTTGAATTATTTGGTTATGCTAAGTGGCATATTTTTGCTTCTTCAAGATATGATTTTAGAGTTTGGTGTTAAAATTATCATGTTTCTTCCACATGTTAAGATATCAAGCTTTGACATCTTTAGTTTAAAATTTTTCCTTCATTTTGATCCATTGGATCAAGACCTCTAATCAAGTGCAATTCATTGGATCCTATAAGATGCACATGTCTTATTTAGTCTAGGGTCTCAGTAAAAATTAGGCCTAACATATATATTATAAGGTTTATTTATGTTAATAAACACTAATAAACTTAGGCTAAGGTCTTTTATTCTAATTTTTCCACATTAATATGCTAGGGTCCCTTTCAAAGGATTTTAAAATAATACCCCATTTGGCTAGGCTGAAAATTTAGCTGAGGTTAAATTTGATGGCCTCAAAAATATCAAAGACATCCTCACAAATGTCAAATAATGGTAGTAAAACTATCAAATTTAGTTTTGATTTTTGGTCCATGAGGGCTTATGTTTGATTCCTAAGGTCATATTATGTTTATGAAGATAACAAATCTTAAAATTGAAATTATGGTCTTAGTCCATATGACTACATCTTAGGGATTATTGATCAAAGAATTTGCATCAATGGATCAGATTGGTGACATAGTGAGGGCCATTGATCATGATTTGGGAGGTTGAAGCTAATTAGATTTAAACTATCAAGTACTCCTTTGGCTTCACACCATTAGATCAAGATGTGAGGGTGAATATGAATCATTGGATTTATAAAAGTGCAAAAATTTTAATTCATTGATCGGTCACATATAAACTTAATTTAAATGATTAGTACTAAATTAATTATGTGAATGAACATGATGAACTTAGTGATAAAGTTTATTATGCTAAACCTAAGGCTAAAACATTAATTTGGTCCCCTTTAGACTTAGGTAAAATTTTGGATGAGGTTTAACTTGATGGTCTTGCTAATTTCCAAAACATCCAGATGAGTGTCAAATGATGGGAGTGAGACTATCAAATTAAATCCTATAAGGAATTTTCCATAGAAAGCAAAGTCAATCCATGGCTCTTCCTAGGTGATCTTGCACCATTATATTAGATCTCTAGGAAATTGAAAGCCATTGGATCTAGAATTAAATCAAATCATTAAGCTAGGACCTAATATGTATAATAGTTTAGACTAACTTTTTGATCTTAAGATGTTGTTTGTGTAATAAACACAAGGTAATGTAAAATTGAATCTTAGGCTAAACAAAAAGCCTTGGATATATATGAAAGGGGCCTATGTAATAATAATTAGGTAAGGTTAGGAAGTTAACAAATGGGGAAAAAGGTCTAAGTATGATTTTATATTTAGGTTTGGTCATGTTGGAAACATGATCAATCTTTAATATAAAATTAGGCTTAGGGTTTTCAAAAAGGAAATATAGTTTCTCGCTAAACTTCTCCCACCATTTTTTGAATTTAAATTATAGGGTTTTCCACTTTATAACCCTCTCTTCCTACATGTAACCTATACTTCATCATCCAAAGACATCATTAGTAGGGTTAGCATATAAAGTATAATCATGATTAGATATGCAAAGGTTCATGTCCCTTTAAGGGGACAATTTTTAAATTCTAATAAAGAATTACCTTTCCAATGCTAATTTAAGGTACAAATGTCTTAAAACATTTACAAGGGTCCCTATTTTTTAGAAGAAAAAAAATGGGGGTATGTTGGTCCCAAGAAATGGCAACTCACAAGGGAAACATAGCAATATGTTAGAACCTGGAAACTCTAGTTTAAACCAACACATACGTCCTTTATCTCCTTTGACATAATATCATTACCTAGATTATTTTAGGGTTGAAACAAGCCTCAAATATGCAAAATTCAAATTCTCATGTCAAAGACTGAACATGTTTTGTGTGTTTTGATTCCACTTATTAATTATCATGAGACTTCAAGGAACAACATCCAAGTTCATACCTTTTGACCAATAACATCTGACTTTGAGCATATTTAGATATTCATTAAGAATGGTTACTCTTAATTCAATGAAGGCTCGAGCATTACTCTATTGTTATCCAAGCATCCACATCCTCAATAGAGATGCCTTTAGCTCCACTCATGGCCCTACTCCACTACCAGCTAGGCATCCATAGCCCTGATGGAGGTTGCCTAAATTACCTTTGGCTTTGTATCTTTTGATTTACAAATAAGTTCTCTTTTCCTTTTTTTTAGGTATTTTAACAAAGTTTGGGATTTAAGATATCCATGTTTAAAGGATTTAGTCAAATGTTTTGGCCTTAAGATAATCGCTTATAATTAAAACCTTGATCTCAGACAAGGATATGTTTTAAGTGTAAGCATGTATATGCCTTAAAATTATGAACTCTCCTTCCACATACATGACTCTTCTCACAAAAGAGCTTTGGTATCAAGCAATTTTTTGGATTCTTGTGAGGTAAATAACATCTATGTGAGTCTTGGGAAAGTCTCTAGATTACAACATGATGCTATACTATAGCCTTAGATTCTCTTATGTAGGGTTCATGCCCTTATTTTTAAATACTATAATTTTAATCAATCAAGGGAGATTATGAGAAAGAAATATCTACAAGAATTTATTAAAGCATAAAATCATAACCAAAAAAAGAAGTAATCACACAATACAAAGCAAAAAAAAAACAAGTAAAGTATGAAAGCAAAAAAATAGAAAGAAAAAAAATATAGACAAGCAAAATAGGATTACAAATAAAGGAATGAAACTAACTAGCCTACTTAATCTAACCTTAAACAATCTTACATATTTTATACAATGAATACCCTTGGTGGGGTAGAAACAAAGTAGTGTTTGAGATATTACCCATTGGTGGGCAATGTGAATTTTACTCCTTGAAGATCTTTTCACTTGAAGGTTTTGTTGCCTAGGATTTTTACAATTTGGTATGGGCCAATCTACAAGGGTGTAAACTTTCCATGCTTGCCTTTAGGTTTTGATGCCTTGTCCCAAAGGAGGACTCGGTCTCCTTGTTTGAACACATTCACTTTAGACCTCTTGTTAAACCATCTTTTCATAGTTGTTTGATGCCCATTAAGGTCTAAAAATGCCTTTTCTCTAGCATCCTCCATTTAGATGATGTCTAAAAACTTAGAAATGCCAAGTTCTTGGCTCTCTTCCATGTATTCTTACATGAATGTGAACATGGATAACTTGAGGGCAACGGGAAAGATAGGTTACTAACCATACACCAAAAATAATGGTGAATCCTTGAGTGCTTGCTTAATATTTATCCTATCATCCCATAATGCATACTTAAGGAGTTTATGTCATTTTCTAGGTTTATCTATAGTAGACTTATTGATAGCTTTCATAAGGTTCTTATTGGTAGATTTAGAGATTCTATTTCCTTGAGGATAATGATTGGATGTGAACTTTAAAGAGATACCATTATCATAAGCCCATTCAATCATTTTTATAGATATAAATGTAGATCCATTGTCATAAACTAAGGAAACTAGGGTTCCAAATCTAGTGCAAATATTTTCTTCCAACAAGTTAATTTTGTCCTCTATCCTACATTTTTTGGTGGCTATAGATTCAATCCACCATGTGTAATAATTTGTAGTAGTCAAGACATACTTATGGCCTTTAGAAGAATTGGGGTTAATTACCCCCATAAAGTCTAACCACCACTATGAAAAAGGCTTGTCTATCATCACTGGTTGTAAAGGCATGGATGCTTTTGGCTCTTTTGTGCTAAATATTTGATATGAGTGGCACTCCCTCACATGCTTGTGATCATCTTTAAAAATGGTGGGCAAATGGTACTCAACCCTAAGAATATTATGAGTTGTGGTTTTCCTTGAAGGGTGTCCACTACTTATCTTTTCATGAAAATTGGACATGATTTGAGAAGCTTCTTCTTTAGACACACACCTTAAGTAGATACCTTCAAATTTTTTTCTATATAAGACTCCATCTTTGATGAGGTAATAGGCTACATTGAGCATTAAGGCTCTCTTTTATTCTCTATTGAGTCTTGTGGAGTAACTACCATTGAGAAGTAGGTGGATCAAAGAGTCATACCATTCATAGAGCTATAAGTTCTTATCAACTTGAATGACATGAAGCTTAGGATTAGATTTGGAAATCATCTAAATTAGGCCTTGGCATTTCACTACCTTGGCAATCTTCATTTCTATATTGCACTCTTGTAGGATTGACATCCACTTTCTCCTTCATTCCCCAAGCTCATTTTGACTCAACATAAGCTTTGTATTTGGGTTTGGTAAGATGGAATTTACCTTATTTATAAGGATGTAATGTCTAAATTTTTTACTATCTTCACTAATACATAAGCTTACTTATCAATCATGGAATAGTTTACTTCTACATTTTTGAAATTAGTGCTCATGAAAGCTATAGGTGGTCATTTACATCAATATTTTGAGTCAATAATATAGCCATGGTGTAGTTAGAAGTAAATGAATATAAGTAAAAGTCCTATAAGAAGTCAGGACTTATCAAGATTAAGACTTGACTAATTGCCTTCTTGATGTCAGCAAATGCTTTCTTTGATCCTTCATCCCAAGAGATTTTAGCATCTTTCTTAAGCATATCATTTATGGGTTTGATAATCTCATCAAATCTTGAGATGAAATTCCTTACAAATTTGATCTTGATAAAGAATGATTTTAGTTCTTTTTTATTATTAGGTAGCTCAATCTTGGAAATGGCTTCCACTCTCTCAAGATCTATGGAGATCCCTTATTTGGTGATGACATGTCCCAATAGCCTTCTTTTATTAATATATAATATGCTCTTCTTGGGGTTGAGGTATATGCCATACCTCCTGCACCTTTCAAACAATTGATGTAGGTGCATGAAATGATCTTCTCTATTTTTGGAAAACACTATTAGATCATCCATGTAAATGATGATGCATTTGCCTACTAGACATTGGAAAGCATTGTCCACAACTCTCTAAAAGTTTTCCCCTACATTAATTATTCCAAAGGGCATTCTTTTATAAGCATATGTTCCCCATTTAGTGGTGAAGGTTATCTTCATTCTATCTTCTTTGGTAACAAACACTTGGTTATATCCAAAAAATCCATCTGAAAAGGACATCATGGTAGATCTTAAAACAACTTGGATGACCTGGTCTAAAGAAATTAAGGGGTAATTATCCTTTTTAGATGTTTTATTTATATTTATAAAGTCTATGCATAATATGATTTCTCCATTCTCATTTCTAATTGGGACCAAGTTAGCAACCCAAGTGGAATGCCTAATAGGAAAGATAATCTTTACATTCAGTAGTTTCTTGACCTCCTTAAAGATCATGGGTTCCAAGATAGGGTTGATATGTTTTTGCTTCTACCTGAAGGGTTTACAATTTTCCTTGAGGGATATGGTATGAGTAATAACCCATGGGTCAAATATTTTTAGATATTCATATGAATAGGCAATTACATCCTTAAATTTTATAAGTATCTCCCTAACCTTTTTATTTTCCATTTTAGTACAAGCCTTTCCTATGTTCACTTATTGGGACTGATCACATGGGCCAAGATTTACTACATGATAGTCCTTACCACTTACTTTGGGTACCTTAGGTGTTTCATTAGTCTTGTCATGATCAAACAACCTTTCCAATGAGATCATACCTTTAGGTATCTTATTGTCATTTAGTTAGATGATTTTACCATTAAGTTCCCTTTTAGGAGAACTTTCATTAGCTTCGTCAATGATGTGAGCTTTAAAGGCTCTATAATTATTCAAGAAATCTAGAATTTGTTGATCATCATTAAAGACTTGAAAATGATTCATGTTGTTTGAGACTAAGGGGAATGGTACTAGCTTAATGTTGAAGTTGGGGGAATCATGATTAGGCATAGATTAGCTATAATAAAGAAAAGATCATTAGTAGCTTTATTTTCTTCCCTAGGGATAGACATGATGTTGATAGCATTAAAATATTCTACCAAGTCCCAAACTATAAATGTGTAGATCTTAAGGTAAGATAACTTGCATTGGTACTTGCTACTTACTTGATGTACCACAAGTTCAGAATCTCCATAAATAAGGAGTTACTTAACCTTATGCTTAATATCAAGGTGCAACCCTAGGATGAGAGTTTCATAGTTATCAAGGTTATTATTACATGGGAGTTATAATCTATAATATGTATGATATTATTTTTATATAGGTTATATCAATATAATACCAACTCCTGATCCTAAATTACATTTGACACTATCAACATATAGTCTCCATAGGCTAGGCATTGGATGAGGGTCTTGAAAATAGGTTCTTTTATAGCTTCTAAAGTGAAGATTCCTAGATAAGAATCTACGAAGTTCACCTTTTCATTAACAAAATTATATTCTTTTATCATGTGTTTCATCCTTGGCTCTATTTTCACCCCTATTTAATTTCAAACACCCTTTCAAGGTAACCATAAGTGGGAGTAGTTAGTATACATGTATCCATTTAGGGCCTTAGTCCATTCTCTACTAAAGAGCAATCCATATGCACTAGGTATATCCACCACTTGTATGTCCATGAATTGTTGAACTCTTGTTTCACTAGCCAATTTCATATGCATGTTCAATAATTCCCCAATGACTTTGACTTTTGACTTATCCAATTGTGTGACCACTCTATTATAATTTATTGGGGTCAACCCAAGTTTTTCACATATCCCTATAGGCATGATGTTGGTCAAATCTCTAGAATCTAAAAGGGAATTATGGACATTATTTATAAATATCATGACTGTAAGTAGGAAAGGTGGAGACTCTACTTTAGTTATTTTCATAGTTACATTTGCACTATCACTTTTTCGAGGCTTTTTAGGGTTCTTAGACAATGATTCCAAGAGTAAGTCTCTTTATTCCATAATCTGTGTTAGCTCATGTAAAGTGATGTTGGCTTTGATATTTTTCATATCCTCCATAATGTTTTAACCAATCTTACTTGAAGGTTCAATAATATGTTTATAATAACTACCATTATGTGGTTTAGGATCATTCCTTGAAGTAGTGTTTGGAGGAGTCCCATAATTATTAGGGGGAGTTGTAGTCAATGGATATTTTTGTTCTCTATTCCTTAAAGGGTATGTTTTTAGGAATTATTGGAATGCTTGAATTTCTTCAAAAATATTTTTTTGCTCATTATCCTCTTGGAAAGGGAAATAGAATGTCTCTACCATATGCACTTGGTTAGATGACTTGGACCCAGAAGGGCTTGTAGTAGTATATTTATTTGGGACTACTTCAAAAGTGTCAAGTTCATCTTAGAAATCTATAAAGGCTTTGCAAAACTCAATTTAATCAATCTCATCATGTTTAGATGTTGCATGTACCCTATAATAGTCTATCAAGGCAATATTAGTGAGATTAATATCCATGGTCTTCTTACTAGAAGAAGGCTCACTAGCTTTGTTGTTGTAGAAGATATCATTCTAAAATCTATTTCCAATTTTGTTAAACTTTTGGAAGGTGAAGTTCCTTCCAAAGTTATCATTATCATTGCCATCTTGTTTTTGTAATTGCAAGAAATCTATGCTAAGCTTCTAGACCATCTTTAATATAGATTCATTCTCATTCTTGGGGATTTTAGAGCTTTGGACTTGGATATTGTTAGTACTATTGACTAGCACTAAAGCCTTTTAGCCACTGGTGTGAGATCTAATAGTATCTTGATGACTTAAGAAACCTAGGTTTTGATTAGGAGAAACATGGCTAGTAGGTAATATATTCAAAATAAGGAGTTGGTTCAAGGCTAGAGCATTTTGGTTATTGTTTGGGAAAAGATTAAATACAAGCATCTGGGGGTTAATGTTTGGGATACAATATGCCATCTACCATTAGGGATACATTTGGTCACTAATAACCACCACTTCAAAATAAGCCTAGGCCAATGTGTTGATAGTTGGGAGGGCCTTTTTATAAACATAGAAGTCATATGGTCTACTGCATCTTTGTAAAATTCTAAAGTTAAAGCCTCATTAGGTTCGTATGGATCCATGGATTGACTAAAAATCTTTTGGAAGTTGGCATTTAATGATCTAATAGGTTCACTTTCATCCCTCTTAATGGTTATGAATTAGTGATAAATGATGTAGGGGATTATGATCTTTCCAAATTGATCAATAAATATAGTATCAAAGTTATTCCATGAGGTAATACAATTATCAAGCAAATTGAGGAACTATTCATATGCAACATCCTTAAATGTAAATGGAAATAACCTACATGCTACATCTTCATGGGTAACATTTAACAATCTTAAAACAACCTTGAAATATTTAACATGTTATTCTATAATTGCAACACAAGTTGGACTAAATATTGCCAAGTAATTTTCATGATTACATGGTAAGTCATAAACTACACCTAGTACATTGATGGGGGAACTTCCAAGCCATGCCATATCTAGATGAAGATTGAACACATGGACCCCTTATAAGGGTGAAGATGGTAGAGACTTGGAATACCTACACCTTCCTTTATCTTTCTTAGTTCTTATATGGGTTTATAGCTTTAGTAAGGGTCCTCTGGTCTCTGAATGTGATCTTGCCCTGATCCTTGGCAATTCTAGATTGAATATTAATGATCCTATTTGAAATACCATGTGTTAAGTTAGATTTCAAAAAGAACAATAATCAACCTACACACTAAACCTATTTTGTAAATATTTACTCATAAAGGGACAAAGGACACTAATCTTTGACTAAGAAAGCTTAAAGACATGTTAGATTATGCAAAGATGACCATTATTTGTAACTTGTGACTTATGTAAACTCAAGATTCAAAAAGAATTGTCAATCTTCAACCAAAATAGGTTGTCTTAATCTCAAATACTATGAATTTTTAAAACTTTAAGCTATCTTTACTATAATTTAACCATTTATTTATAGATAACTAAGATCTTTGCCTTATGAAGCACAAAGATAGGTGGAAAACCACTTAAATATCAAGGATCTTTGCACTTAGAGTGACAAATCACTCATAAGGGTTAAGAATCCTTTAAACTTAATGTAATAAATATCACAATTCATAAAAGGCCCTCCTTCTAGTGCCAATATATCTCTTTCTCTTATTGATGCTTCTAACTACCTCATAAGTGCTCTCAATGTTGATGAACACTTCTTATTTTAGGATACTGAGGATCCAGGGCATGAGTTATAGTTTGTGACAATTTGGGATGTCTATGGTGGAATACAAGTAGAGTGTGAGAGCTATCCGTAATATTTATTTAGTTTAGTAATTAGGAGCCACTAGGGTCCTATATATTCAAAACTTTGTGATATTTATGATCCAAAAACTAACCTAAGTGGATATTAACAATGATCTTAAACTAAAGTGAGATTTGATAAATAAAATAGAAAAAAGGAGGGTAAGGTAGAAAAGAAAATGTGATTACAAGCTTCCATCTCAAATATCGTGACAAGGTTCTAATTGGTTTGAGCATACATGAACCAATTTATGATGTAAAATAGTTTGAAACTAGATTCCATCATAAAATAGATAAGCATCAAAGGAAATTTTAGATGCTAGAAATCTGAACCATAGCCTGAACCCTAAAATAAGTTGAGTCTAAAATCATCAAGTCTTAAAATAGGCTAAGTCTAAAATGTGGTGTAAATAGGCTCGTATATATTTCACATATTAACTCCTAGAGGTACAAAACCACTCTCAAACACCCTAAAAGTATGTACATAAAATAAACTTAAAGTATAAGAAACTAAATATTCATAATTAAATGTCAACTTATGCTTAAATGTTTATTTTATGTATATACCCCCTATTTACCCATAGTAATTAACCCTATTAATTACTATTTACCATTCCTAACCACCCAAAATATTTTAAACAACCAAAATCCTTAAAAAAAATAAAAACAAAACCTATTCCCATCCATAACAACCCAAAAACCAACTCCCCCATGGCATATGCAAAATCCCCAACCATTTGACAATCATGTAGCCCAAAACAAGCATGTAAATCACAATTTCCATATATAAATGTCAATCCTATTGGATAGACATCAATCCATATAATCATGTCAAACCAACCCAATAATATTTCAAAAAATATGCAAGTTGGAGGACCTAGACTTTGGAGGTTTTGTTTCAAGCATTCAGAGGTTAGAATTTATAACATTTAGAGTCTAAAATACTGCCCACAAGTCAAGAAATTGAAAAGATCAAGTATGTCATTTTTTTTAATTTTTCATTTATTCTGTCTTTTCAAATCTTGTTTAAATCCTTCATTATGAGCTATTATATCAATACATTTATTAAAACCTATGTTTTAGAGCCTTTTCTAGCCCATTTCCTAGCTTGTAGACACCTCTATCCTTCCCTAAACCTTTTGCATTCTTTTGAAAACTTGTTTTTCATATTTTATAAACTATAAAAATATTGACCACAATCCAAGATGATCATGGTTGATCCTATAGGATTGTTATCAATTCTATCTTCTGTATAAAACCTTCAGTTTCAACCCTTTAGGTCTTTTTGTTTGATTTTGCAAGTTCTTATCTATTTCCTATCTATCCATAAACCTATATAATCTATCCTAATAATCCCTAAATTTCCCTAATCTATTCCTAATCTTTATTTTATTATCCTTATCACTCATCCATCTAATCCTTATCTCATCATCCTAGCTGACCTTGTGTATATTAGGTCTAGTTCCTAGCCTAAACTTATTGGTAGCCCTTTGTGATGATTGTGTGACCAAACCCTTGTAAGTCTTGAATTTTGAATATTAATATTAATTCATTTATAGTTTCATCTAATCATTTATATATTTTATATTATCTTTAATCATTTCCAGTCTTATTTCATTTAGATATCTTTTATCAAAAATAGTGGGTTGACATCCGTCAAGGAAGAATATCTCTTCCAAGAATTAGCATCTCCCAAAAAACCTACTCATATCTCTTTTAATCCCATTTTTTATAAGTGTGGTGTATTATAGGTCATTCCTCCTCAACCAAAGAGTATTTGCCATAAATCTTAGTTAGTGGTGCACAACCAACCATCCATATCTCCAAATAATCTTAAAAACCCTACTTATACTTTGTTTTTAGTAGCTAATTAGATCACATTAAAAAAGAATAAATAATATTAAAATATAAATATAGAAATCACATGTAAGAACTAGATTTACTTTAAATAATTTACTAATATAACATGAATAGCATGAGCACATCTAAATCCAAAGCAAATGAAATAAAATATACCTAATATCTTTTAGTTAATTTAGCATAACACAAATGAATAACCTTATGATAGAAAATATAGCTCAAAATGCAAAGAGCCATTTAAATATAAGATATTAACATGAAACTGAGAGATAACATTAGATTTCAACACACTATTTAGATAATCCTTTTGAAATTCCTTAGTTGTATTAAAATGCTTTCTTGTATACAATTACTCAAAGTCCCTCCCTTACAAAATGGTAACTCCTACCTATTTATAGAGAACATAGGTGGTGTACTAATTAACTTCTCAAAACATATATATGTAAGACAAGGACAACTATCCTTCATAGAAATATTACAATACACATGACCCCCTATGTCAAATTTTGACAAATAAAACCAATATATGCTAACGGACTAGCATATATGCATTACAAAAGAATATTCCTTTCATATTACATTGGTGGGTCCTATTGGTCATCTTTTATTTAGAATTTCCTTCAACCTAGTGTGTTGTTCTTTAATCAACTCAAAATCTATTATAAGTTTCATCAAACAATCCTCTTCTTGATTTGACAATGTATTGAATTCTTTGTCACTTTTTGGCCATGAGTTCTTGGATGCATTATGCCTCTAAAATCTACCTTTCTAAGGTAAGGATGATGCTAAAGACCCTATAATTGTCCTTGATATATTGACCTTGGTTCTCTTTGATGTTCTAGATGAATACATTAACCCTTTGCTTGAATTCTTCATCATTTATTAGGCTCATGGTAGTGGGTTGAGAGGGGCTTGCCAACAAGGTCGCCAAGAGCTTCTCCATTATGTCTATCAAGTCCTTGTCCTCCTTCATGAAATTATTGACACCATTATACCAAGTGCTTATGTCGTATATTTTATCCACTATGAATCCTAGGAAGATGTTTAAATGTCCCAATTTGATGATTTTGATGTCTTAGACTTATTTTATAGTATGCACATTGATCAATTTAATTATCTGGTCTCTGGAGTCCTACCATTGAATGATTAATGCATGTGCCATATCAAATTAGTGGGTCAAGGAACTTAATCAAATCTTAATTTTATTCAATCATTCAAATGTGTTAAGAAGAGAATTATTTAGCATCTTTAATATGTCCTCAAGGATTGAAAACATAGCATATGCTTCAAAGTCCTACTTCTCCTTTTCTAGGTTGATGATTCTTTGTTTCATTCCCTTGACCCCAACTAGGGTCATTATTTATTGGGCCTCAATCAAAATTTATAGGTCCTCTTGATGGATGGGGTGTTCCCATACTATTTTCCCTTGCATAAGAGTTAGATCCACAAAAGGATCCATTATTTGGAAGGTGAACTCCTCAGTACCTATAGTGGTCTTCTTTGTTTCTACCTTCTAAAACATGGTTGTGTTTATATTGTACTACATAATGACAATTGGTTTAGATAATTTGGGTACCTCTAGGATCTTAATCCTAGTACCATTTAATGCTCCAAGATCCTTCATTCCTTTGCCACTCTCTTTAGTTACCTCAACAATCCTCCTTTCTTCCTACTTCTTCTTGAGCTCTTTAATCCAAGGTTTGATATCATCATGGGTATTAAAACTTTTAGTTCTAGTAAATACCGATGAATGTGGTCATCATGGAATCTTTTAGAGCTTTCCATATATGAACCAATTAGGGATGATAGGTCTATGTATGGAAAAATTGTCATTAAATAAGTTAACTTCACTGGTAGGATGGGTCCATGTCACTTTTGGCCTTTTGGAGGACCTAAGAACAAGATCCATCTGTACTTACCTTTTATTTTGTGAGATAAAGACTAAATCGAAAGCTATTTCATTCCCATTATCCATCTCACTAGTTGGGGTTCTTCAACTTGTGCCAACTCATCCTTAGCTTTCTTAATTCCCTCATCTTCCTGATCTGATCCATAGGTCTTTGCAAGCTCTTTGTATAATTCTTCAACTATTTCATATGGTTCTAGAGCAACCATATCAATTTGCTCTACTAGAGAAGGTGGTCTTAGAGGTGGAAATGATGATGGACCCTTTCCCAGCCTCTCTTCTAATTTCCTCTCACTAGGTCCTTGAATTTAGAGTACCTACTATTATGGTAGACTTGGTGGTGCACTTGAGGTGGAAGGAAATAGATGATATTGCAATGGGTTCATTCGTTATATTTCTCCAATTCGCTTATCCTCTCTTTGTAATCTATGCTCAAGTTTGAATCCATGTTGCCTACACCTTGCTAGTACTTTCTCAAAGTTGTAGCCTTGGTGTATAAATGGTCATATGGGGAAACCCTATACTCATTGGCCACCTTGGTTAGTTGTTTAGATTACAGATGGAGGATAACTTTTTTATTTGGGTTCCATTCTTTGAGGTCATCCTTGTAAAAATAAAAGGCATCTCTATGTCTGTACATAACATCCAATTATTTCCAGCCATGGATCATGGTTTTTCTAATCAATAATGGACAAGGATACAAAATGCCTTTCCTCTTGTCTTTTCATACATTTTCAATCCCTTGGAGGTTTTGGGAAGCAATTTCTTATTCAGCCAATTTGGTAGGGACATGGACTGATAATCTATATGGTTGTATCATAAATCCTTCCATCCTAATGACAGTGTAATCTAGGTAATACCATATGTCACTCATGGACTCTACATATTTCTTGATGAGGGGGTACACTTTGGGCATGGGGTTCCTTATTATAGTTTTAACCAAAGTAGGATATATGCAATCATAAATGAATTTCTTGTGACCCTTGTATTTAAAGATATATAATTTTAAGTAATGATGGGATATGGTAATTTTTCTATGAGATGACCAATTATTGATATCAAGAATATGGGTGAAGGCAATAAATGAGTCCAATAAATAGGACATCATGGTGAATTGTTGGATGGTCTTCCTTTTTATGCCATGGAATTATATTCCCAAGTGGATGCTAATCAATTCTCTAATAGGTGGAGTTAGCTTCTCTTCTACCATGAAATATATATAGGAAACCCATTTGGGGTCAACATAAGTTGTGGTAGTTTCCCATGAAGCTCTATTTAATAGGGTCATTATGATCCTAATTCCTTCCCTAAATTGTATAATAGGGATCTTCCTATCATGGTTCATGAATATGTGGGTTCCCTGGTCTAACCAAGGTCTTAGAATATTATCTAAATTATATTTGGTTGTCAAATCCTTAATAGTGGGGAGGTATATATGAGTCTTAGGGAGTTTATAGTAGCCTTATAAAGCTACATGGGTAGTGTATACTATCCCTTTTGACACATATTCCCTAACTATCTAATCACCATCAATTTTATAATTGACAAACATAGGTGTAAGGATATCTATGCAATGGAGTACCACTAGTTTTGTAGCTACTCAGTGGAGACTAACATTTAAATTTCAACCAAGTCATAAAATTTACTCTTGGTTACTATGATTCTTTATTAATTAGAAGTGAGAGGCTACATTTACTTGATAGTAAAGAAGATCTTAGACTAGTTTTTAATTCCATTATTGAGTGCCCTAGTGTCTAATTCTATTTCCTCAAAACATCTTCCCTAATTATCCATAAACAAATATAATTTTGCCTCTTGTTTTCATTATTTCCTAGATGATACCTTGAATCCTTAATTGCCTTGGGTGTATGACTGGCATTTCATTACTCAAGATGAAATTTGAGCTTGTTTGATGTAATTATGTCTCAACAGTCAAGCATTAGGGATTTATGTTGTTCTATCAAGGTTTATTAGAGATTTAATGGTGAAGGTGGTGGAATTCATAATTTTTTTCATGCATTATATTTTATGGATAGCCTCACTTATACACATTCTATCCTTTTAGGTGTGCCAAATCTTTGGATCCATCATTTAGTGCTTACATGGCACCTACGTGGTCTTCCCCATAAAAATTCCTTTGAAAAATAGTCATTGGTTTTCAAATTAGGTATTTTATCTTTACTCTATTGGATAAAGACCCCCAAATGAGAATGAACCATTGATGAAGATCTTGGAGGTTTCCTTTGATTGGTTGTTTAAATCTTGAATTATCTGATTACACCAAGTGGTGTGTTTTTGCTTCTTTAGTATATAACTTTGGATTTTGGTGTTAGAATGAGTGTGGTTCTTCCATGTATCGAGCTATCAAGCTTTGGAATCTTTGGTTGAAAATTCATCCTTCATTTAGCTCCATTAGATCAAGACCTCTGATCAATCATGGTTCATTGGATCTTACAAGATGCACATGACTTAATTAGTCTAAGGTCTTAATAAAAATTAGGCCTAAAATATATATTCCTAAGGTTTATTTATGTTAGTAAACACTAATAAACTTAGGATAAGGTATTTTATGCTAAGTTTTCCATGTTAATATGCTAGGGTCCCTTTTGAAGGGGTTTAAAAAAAATGCCCTTTTTGCCTAGGTTGAAAAGTTAACTAAGGTTAAATTTGATGGCCTCATTAACATCAAAGACATATTCATATATGTCAAATGATGAGAGCAAGACTATCAAATTTAGTCTTGAGTTTCAGTCCATGAAGGCTTATGTTTGAGTCCTAAGGTCATATTTCTATTTACAAACATAATGAATATTCAAATTGAAATTATGGCCTTAGTCCATATGACTATATCTTAGGGCTTATTGGTTAAATAATTCATGCTAATAGATCAAATACGTGATGTAGTGAGGGTTATTGATCATGATCTGGGAGGTCAAAGATGATTGTCTTTGAACTATCAGGGAATCCTTTGGCTTCACACCATTAGATCAAGATGTAAGGGTGAACATGGATCATTAGATCTACAAAAGTGCACAAATTTTAAGTCTATGATCAGTCACATATAAACTTAAGTCAAATTATTAGTCCTAAGTTAATTATGTGAATGAAAATGATGAACTTATAGATAAAGTTTATTATGTGAATCCTAAGGTTAAACCATTAATGTGGTCCCCTTCAGACTTAGGTAAAAGTTTTGATTACTTTCAACTTTATGGTTTCACTAACATCCAAGACATCCTCATGAGTTTCAAATGACAGGAAAGAGACTGTCAAATTAAATCTTGTAAGGGATTTTTAATAAAAATTGAATTTGATGAATGACTCTTCTTGGGTGATATTTTTCCATTAGATTATATATCTTAGGAAGTGAGAGCCATTAGATATATTATTAAATAAAATCATTAAGTTAGGACCTAATATGCATAATAGTTTAGATTAAGGTTTCAATCTTAAGATGTTTTTTATGTTAATAAACACAAGGACATCTAAAATAGAAGCTTAGGCTAAACAAAAAGCCTTGGATATAAATGAAATGGGCCTATTGAGTAAAAATTAGGAAAGGTTAAGAGGTTAACAAAGGGGGAAAAATGTCTAAGTATGATTTTATATTAAGGTTTGGTCATGTCAGAAACATGATCAAGCCTTAATATAAAATTAGACTCAGGGTTTTCAGAAAGGAAATATGGTTTCCCATTAAACTTCTCCTACCATTTTTTGAATTTAAATCATAGTGTTTGCTAATTTTGAACCCTCTCTTCCTCTATGGAACCTGTACTTCATCATCTAAATATAACCATTAGTAGGGTTAGCCTATAAAGCATAATCATGATCAGATATGCAAAAGTTCATGTCCCTTCAAGTGGATGATCTTTAAATTCTAATAAAAAATGAACTTTACAAAGACAATTCAAGGTACATTTGTTTTAAAAAATTTACAAGGGTCCTTATTTTTAAAAATCATAAAAAATTAGGGTATGTTGGTCCCAACATGTCCTTTGATTTGCTATTCTCCTTTTCAAGAGTAGAAACTATATCTCTAAGTCTTTTTATTATATTTTCCAAATCATTGTGGTTTCTCCTACTTTGTTGTTGAATGTCCCCCCAATCCAATAGTTTGACCCTATACTTCAACACTAAGTGATCATGCATAAACCACATAAGGATGGAATTTTAAAGCCCTATCTCTTATTCAATTTTAGTTTGCTTAATTTGGCTTACTATAGAATCCACTAGGATGTCAAATTTATCATTAGAATTTTTGTTAATAACCTGAGTGGCCTTGACATGGAAATATACTTTCTCAAATTCATTATATCCCTCCTTGAGTATATGATTAACTATCCTAAAATCCTCCCTAGACTTCTTGAGGGACACATCCTTAAGAATAGATGATCCTTTATCTTTTTTATCCTCACTATCCTACCTAACATTTAAAGGATTATCTTTTGGGTTTCCCTCTCAAACTTTTGTATCTTCTTCCATTGAATCTTTTTTTTTTATTTAATTGAAATTGTCATTTTTATTTTATAGTTACCCTTGATATAATTCTATTTATTCACCATAATAAAGGAGTTAGGTCCCATGTTCATTCCTTTAATGTACATATGTATTATGAATATAACTGCCTAGTGAATATGTTACTTCTTCTTCCCCATCTTAACCTCCATAACCAAACTCTTCAGAGAAATAAGGATGTAAAAGGGTGTTTTTAAGGTGATTTGATGTCTAAAACAATTGAGAAATATAAAATGAAAAAAATGGAAAACATTATGTCAAACCTCAAAAGTGATGTACAACATTACCTACTTGGCAATTTCATCATAAAATTGAGTTAAATACTCTTATGAGAATCCATTATGAACAGGGCTGAGATATTCCCCATATTGAAATAACTTATCCCTCTCCTCCTTGAAATATCTACCTATTTTGAAAATCTTGGTGGCTTTCACTATGAGACTGGTCACTTGGGTAATTAAGTCCTCCATGATTTTTACCAATGTACCATTGATGTCTACCATTCTATTATTCTAGTTCTTAAAAAAATCTTTAGAATTGTTCTTATAAAATACTTCCACTCTTTGCATGAAGACTTACATTCCTCTAGTTTGTTGATCACCCTAAACATCCCTATATTATTTCAAACAGTTAATAATAATTGGCTCCACCCTCACAATATCTCCTCCCATCTCAACATAGTTATTAACAAGGATTAGATTCAAGGAAACTATACTTATTCAAAGTATGAAAATTATCTCATATTTCACATGATTGACATTAAATAAAAAATGATGTTATGTGATTTACATATTTTTAAATCCTTTCTAATGATGGATCATGTGCTATAATTAGTTATCAAGTTGTGAAACCCATTAATATAATTAACCTCATCATTACCACACAACACAATATAAATAATATTCATAAAAAATAAAATGATGTTAATCATGATCACCAAACTTAGAATGTTATTTATGATTATAATTCAATCCTCTAGTGGATAATACTTGCAAAATATTCCATGTTGACCCATCTTCTTGAGCATGTAGAAGTCACCTTTGCAATAGCAAACTAATATGTTATACAATTCCCTTCTTTGTAGATATGTTGAATGAAAACTTCCCTAAAATCTTGTTTAATTATAAGACATTATTATATAATATTTAATATGATCCAACTACTTTATTTCTTCTTAGATAAATAATTTTATATGTTTAAATAATTTCTTTCTATTATTAATATGTTTATCCCCAATTATTTAGCTAATCTTATCCCCCATAGAGCTAATAGTGCTTTAACCCAATGGTTAGTTTGGATACCCATCCCACTCACATAATATGAAAAAAACATATCCCTATCATCCCTCAAAATACCACCCCCTCTTTAATCCCTTGGGTTACCTTTTTATGTTTCATCAAAGTTGAGTTTCATCCCACCTAGAGAGGGGATCATCCACTTAAAAAATCTTCTAGATTCAGCTCTTGGGTCAATATCAATCCTAGTTTGCATTTTAATCTACCAGTTTGTTGAAATACTAGGCTTCACTTCATTCAAGATTATGATTTTATTTTTAGGATTGATTTTAAAACTCTCCTTGATTCTTTCATAGATCCTAGCCACCACCAGACTTGTCAATTTATTATTTCTAAAAAAAATTATTATTACTCTCTTTAGACTCCCTAAAGGATATTAAGAGGATCCTCCTACAACAACTAATAGAAATTCATAAATAATAGGACTTAACAACATGAATTAAATCTAAAAGAACACTTGAAAATATTGAATTGATCACATACCAATTCAAAGGGGCAACCTCCTTTGAGCAAGCTCAATACAATAATATTGTGGATACCTTCAATGGCCTCAATACTTACTTATATATGAATTATAATATAATAAACTAATACTTCCCATGAATGTGGGATTAAAAAAAATTCTCACAAGATGACTTACAAAGCATATGCATCTAAATAAACTAGTAAACAAATAAAGTAAAGAGAAGAGATATCATGGGTTCATAACATTCCCTACCTCTTAGAAAAATCTTTGTCCTCAAATCTTTAGATGTGGGAATTGGTGATGAATTTGAAATAGTGGTTCCCATGTTGCATCCTCTAGCTATATTCCATGCCATTAAAATAAAACCTCAGTGATGGATTGGGAGAGAAGTTGGCATATGTACTTGTCCAAGATTGCCTCTAGCTCAAGAAGAATGGATCCTTCATTATCAAGTTTAGGTAAAATAATCTACACTCTGATGTTTATGCCAAGAACCTTATTCAAAAAAGAGACATGAAATACTAGGTGAACATATGAATAAGGTGGGAGCTCCAACTTATAATAAACTGACCTAGTTTTATGAAGAGCCTTATAATGCCCATAGAACTTGGGAGCTAGCTTATGACATCCTTTGATTTTTAGGGAGGATTACTTGTAGGGATGTTGGTGAAGAAAAACCATATCACCTACTTAAAAAGTGCACTCAGAATGGTGCTGATAACCTTGTTGTTTCATTTTATTTTGTGCCATATGAATATTTTCCTATAGGTTACTGAGTATCTAATCTTAGGCTTGGAGAATTATGTCAACTACTTGGACCAATGAACTATTAGGGTTATATAAAAAGAGCACTAGTGGTACCTAACCATAGATTGATTCATATGGAGTCATTTTCATTGAAGTGTGGTAAGAGATATTGTACCACTATAAAATGAGAGGGAGACACTTTTCCCACTGATGTTATGTTTTTGAGGTGAAATAATAGAAGAATGTTTCAAAGCATTTGTTAACAATTTCAGTCTGGCCATCTATTTGTGGATGATACCCATAACTCATATTTAGTTGAGTACCAGTATGTCAAAAAATTTATATCCAAAAATGGCTCATGAAGGTTACATCATGATCTGAGACAATGGATGAAGGAATGCCATGAAGACAAAAAATATGGTCTAGGAAAATTTGTGTAACTATGGAGGTAGTATAAGGATAGCAAAGGGCAAAAAAATGACTATGTTTGGAGAGGTGATCAACCATAACCAAAATCACCATTTTCCCTCTAGATTTAGGGAGCCCCTTAATGAAATCCATAGAAATATCTACCCAAATCTTGCTAGGGATGGAAAAGGGTTCAAAAAACCTAGGGATGAGTGTTGTTTCACCCTTATGGCATTGGAAAGTATCACATTTATACACCATCTATTGAATTGATTTTTTAATTCCCTTACAAAATAAGTTACATCATGCCCACTCATAATTTTTGAGAAACCCTAAGTTCCCTATGGATGGATAAATATGGAGTTCATAGAATATATCCTATTAGAGATCTATGCTCTAAGCTAATACCTGATGACCCTTATATTACAAATAATCACCATCCCAAAAATAATGTGGTACAATCAAGGGGTTAGTGGCAAACTATTGAATGATGTGAGATAATGAGGAGTCATGGACATACCCCTGATATATAATTTCCAACCAATTTAGAATAGGTATGGAAATAGATAAAAGGGAAGATTGATCCACAAATGTGTGAGATAGAGCATCAACCATAATATTCTCTTTACCTTTCTTTTAGGTTATCTCATAGTCATAACCCATGAGTTTACTGGCCCATTTTTGTTGTGATGGGGTAGAGACCCATTTTTCCATAAAATAATTTAGACTCTGGTGATCAATTTTGATGCAAAAATGATTACCCAATAGGTATGGCCACCACTTCTATATTTCATGTAAAAGGGCCATCATTTCCTTCTCATAAATAGAGAACACTAAATTCTTGATGAAAATGGATTTACTAGTGAATGCAATGGGGCATCCTTCTTAGAGGAGAATAGCACCTAGTCCATTTCTACAATAATCACTCTTAATAATGAAGGTCTTAGTAAAACATAACATAGCTAGAATAGGTGTCTTACACATATCTTATTTCAATGATTCAAATGTACACTCAATGTCTTCTATCCAAGTAAAATCATCCTTTTTTAACCTAAATATCAATAGAGTTGTAATCTTCCCATAATCCTTGACAAACTTGTGATAGTATCTAGTTAACCCTAAAAACCATGGAGGCTCTTAAGTGTCTGAGGATGTGGCCAGTTGTCATAGCAATTATTTTTTCAAGATCCATCTAAACCCTTTGGGATGAAAAAATATGTCCAAGATACTCTACTTCATCCTAGCCAAAATTAAATTTGGATTGTTTTGCATAAAGATGATGGTCAGAGAGAAGTTTTAATGTGAGTTCCAAATGTTGGAGATGCTTAGACCATGTTTTACTATAGATGAGGATATCATATAAGAAGACTAAAATGAATTTCCATAGGTAGGGTTAGAATATTTTATTCATCAATGCTTGGAATGTTGAAGGAGAATTAGTGAGGCCAAAGGGCATGACCAAGAACTCATAGTGGCCATCATTCATGTGAAAATCTATCTTAGGGATATCATCCTCATGAATCTAGATCTGATGATATCCAGAGTGGAGATCCAACTTGGAGAAAAAGTGAGCACTATGAAGTTCATCAAGAAGCTCATCAATAATAAGGATCAGGAACTTATCCTTGATTTTGAGGTGATAAAGTACATGAAAATCAATATAGAGGCACCACGACCCATCTTTTTTTAGACAAAGAGAATTGAGGAATAATATGGGTTGGTACTAGGGTGAATAATGCCTTACTATAATAAGTCTCAAATGAGCATCTCAATCTCAATCCTTTATTGAAATGGGTAGTGATAAGGCCTGATGTTAAGAAGAAAACTTCTTAAAAGGAGTTGAATATGATGGTACTCTAGCTATGAAGGTAGAAATCCCAATAGTTTAGTAAAGATAGGTGCATACCTCTACATAATGGTTTGGAGATCAGGAATAGTGGAGACTATTGAGGGTTACATTTGATTGGAATGGAGCTAGGTAATGACACCATGTGAATTCTTCTTAAGAAAAATTTCCATGAAATATAAACTTATGATGCTTAGAGATTTGGATTGTAATCCTTTCAATGTGTGTGTTTTTCCCATTATCTAAAAATTTCATCCAAAGTTTAGAAAAATACCATAAGATGGGTCCAAGTGTGCATAACCACTGGGCTCCCAAAACAACATCACATCCACCTAAGGGTAAGAGAAACATGTTGGAGTGTAAAGTATAATCTCCAATAAATATACACACATTATGACACTTCCCTTTGCAAGGTAATTCACCCTCATTAGCAAGCATGACTTCAAAGTTAGAATAAGGATGGATAAAATAATCAGTTTATTTGGTGATCCTAGGGTTAATAAAGTTATGAGTGCTACTCGAATCAATGAGTATTGTGAGAGGGATATTTTTGAAGTAACCCCTAACTTATATGGTTTATGGGGTAGTGACTCCTACTAAGGCATGGAGAGATATCTCTAGTTTATCTTCTTGATAAGTAGGTTCCATAATCATTTGAAATTCTTTCAGATCATCTATTGTATCCTAAACATCTTCCCAATCTTTAGTTTTAGGTGGAGAGTTCACATGTAATAGGTAGATATTTTGCTCAGCACATTAATGTCCTTGAGTTAATTTATCATCATAGTTATAAAATCATCATTTTTCTCTATGCGTTTTCATCTCTACTTTAGTCAAACACTTGATAGGAGTGGTTATAAGGGCTGGTGTTTTTTGAGATCATTATGGATCTATATTTTTTAATGGAATAAAATTAGATTTGAATCAATGCTGAGCTATGATCTTATCCTCTACAAACTTAGCCAACCCTAAGCCTTCCATCATCACATTGGGATAAAAAAATTGACCTCAAATCAAATTTCATACTTTAATCCACTAAAAAATCAAATCTTGAAGAATTCATTAGATAATCCCTCTAAATGATTAGCTAGTTTTTCAAATTTAGTTTTATATTCTCTCATTTTTATATTTGGCAAAGTTTAGTGAGTGCTCTAGTGAAGTCATAAAAAGTAGTAGGGATAAACTATTACAAAATGAGGGTGAAAAAATTGGTCCACATGGGTTCATTATGAGCCTTGGTATAACAATGATACCATTGAAAAGCTTCAAGTTCCAAATGAAAATATACAAGCATAACCTTGTTAGCATCAAAAGTATTATGAATAATAAAATATTATTCTACATAATAGATCCATCTAGTTAGATCTATGCCATTAGATCAATTAAAATTAATATTTGGCTCATGATAATTATTGAAAGAATAAAACATAGTGTCTAAAGAAGACTTTGGATGCCATTTTTTGTTCATGGTGGTATGTTGAAGACTGAGGCCTCAAATTTTTTCATCAAGATATTTGATGTGGGTTTTGAGGGCAGCAATTTCATCCTCCATGGGTTTTTTTCCTATTTGATTTACTACCATGACCCAAATAATAGATTTATTTAATGGATAGAAAAACTAGAGTTAAGACACGTTTAGTAAGGAAGGTTTTGAATTGGGATGAAAATGGAAGGGGTAAAGGGGATTTTAATAAAAAAATTACACAGTGGGAGAATGATTGATAAAGGCAAGGGCAATTTTAGGAGTGAAAATGGAAAAACTAGAAAATTAGTCAAAGAGGGACAAAGGAGTAGAAACGAGATGATGAATATAGTGGAAAAATATCAAGGCAAATGGATAAAAATAAAAGTTATGGCAAAACCCAAAAAAAAGGAAATTTATGATTTATAGGAATTAGGAGAGGAATTGGGATATGGGACCTCAAGGAATAAAATGTAGGTAATGGAATTTCAGGTGTCTAGGTAGATTTTGAGGATAAACAGGGCTACAGATGGAGAGATATTGATAAAAAATGAAAAAAATTATTATTTTCTATTTCTATTTTTATTTTTATTTTTGTTTGCTGGTTACTATGCTATGTAAAACACATCTACTAGGAATATGTTGAAACAAGTTTGCATATCTGTTATGGTGATTTTTTGATACTCTACTAGTATTTTTGATACTAATGTTTTGATACTCTATTGGTATTTTTGAAACTGATAGAAATGGACCCCAAGTTTTAATGGCTACCTAAGGGTTTAAAGATATCACTCTATCCACCAATGTCATCTACATGAGTACTACTGTCAAGAAATTTTTTGGCCATGGATTTATCTCTCAATGATATCTCTTGATTTTCCTCATAGATGGGAACTACTCAATCAAGAAGGGGTCATTACTAATTTCACTAGCAGGTCCTCTTAATGGGCCAGCTACTTTAGGGTTTCTATGGTACTACTCATAATGAGTTTTAGGTATTTCACCCAAGAACTTCCCATAGTTATGTGGTTAGGTTTTACCCTGATTCAAAAAATATTATTGTGTTATAGAATAGATTTATATAGTATAATAGAGTTAGGAATTTCTAAGAAAAATACTGTAAAGAAATTATGCAGCAGAATAGAGTTTAAGCTTTATAAAAAAAATGTGGCCCTAGAAAGTGATCTAATACTAGATGAGAGGATACTCCTACAACAATTAATAAAAATTCACAAAAAATAGGAATTAATATCATGAATTAAATTTGAAAGAACACTTGAAAAGATTAAACTAATCATAGACCACTTCGAGGGGGAAACCTCTTTTGAGCAATCTCAATACAATAATTTCATGGATGCCTTTAATGGCCTCAACACTTAATTATATATGAATTCTAATCTAAGAAACTACTACTTCCCATGAATGTGGGATAAAAAAATGCTTATAGGATGACTTACAAATCATATGCGTCCAAAGTAACTACTAAATGAACAAAGTAAAGAGAAAATATATCATGGGTTCATAGAAAATATGTGGTAAATACAACTACCAAAAGTTTATTTTATGCTCATTTTGGAATGGATAAGACTAATCCATCCATAAGTCCAATGTTGAGTTGGGATGCACCTAATTGATTTTAAATTTCTCCATTAGTAAGATCAAAATCTCGTTGGTGTAAGAGCATCCTATAAATTTTTTATTTTCCCTTTCACATAATGGACATATGTTAATTAAATTCATGACTCTTATTATAAGTTTTTCCATTTTCATTATATTATTTTGAAAAAATAACCACAATAAAATATTAACCTTAGGTATTAGACTTTTATCCCATATCTTTTCTCAAGGTATTTCTTCCCTAGGAAGGTTAATGATCAATTTATACCATGATTTCACCAAGTAATGTCCATTAAATGAGTTTTTTCATATTTATACTAGATTGGGGATATGATAATAATTAATAAAATATGTTAAATCCTTTAGGATAACATTACCTTCCTCTCTTAAATTCTCACTTCTTAGCTACCTCTAAATTTTTAATTCGTTCATGACCTCCATGTAATCCTAGACTTTGTTCCCAAACTAATGTTTAGCATAAATGGATACTTGTTGCATGGTTTAATTATTTTAATAGGTTGATATAATATACATTTATCCTCATATATCATTACTTTATACCCATCTCCCACTCTCCACTTTCAACCACTAGATATAAACTCTTTACTAGACATCAAAAAGTTCTGATAGCATGATCCATTGACAAATTGATCCATATCTATAAATATGAGAGGCCTCCTAAAATTTAATTATTTATCTTTTAAAATTATAGACTAATAAGTGGATATGTATATGAATAATAAATCCATTTTATAAATAAGTTATTTATTCATCCACTTCATTTTCCTTAAGCCGAGGCCTCTATAATTCTTAGGAGCACATACCCTTTCCCATACTACCAAGGAGATCATTCCCTTCTCTTCAATACATAACCATATAAATATTATTTTTATTTTTTCTACTTTTTCATGATATTTTTAGGCATCTTGAGAGTTGACATCAAGTACACTGGTAAACTTTGAAGAGTAATTTTAATGAGAGTATGTTTTTTGGCTTTAGGATAAAATTTTACCATTCCATCTAGCCAACATTTTTTGAACCCTTTAAAATAAATAATTCCACACCATTGTTTGGATATTCCTACTAGATATAGGCATGCCTAGGTAATTGGTTGGATCCTCCTTTTTCTGACAATCTAATAATATTACAATCCTATTCTTTTTAAGTAAATGCGTGTTGAAAAAAAAGATTACACTTTTTTCAAAGTTGATTTTTTTAGATGCTGCCTCATAATTTATAATTATCCTTTTTATATATCTATCTTCTCTAATTTAATATTCAACAAGGATGATAGTATTATTAAAAAACTATTGGTGTAAAGCTGGATCTACATCCTGAACTGGTTTAAAGCCTTTTAGTGTGCCATATCTAATGGTAGCTACCAACATTTTGATAAGATATTAAACCATTATTATTAATAGTAAAATTGATAATAGATCACCTTTTCTAATTCCTCTTCTACTTTTGAAAAAGTCTTTAGGCACTCCATTGATGAGCACTGAAAACATGATACTTGATATATAATTTCTTATCAACAGTCTAAATCTATATTGAAAAATAAATTATAATAGGAATTTGTCCAAAAAATTCCAATCTAACCTATCATATGCCTTTTTCATATCTAATTTTATAACCATATCATCTTTTTTGATTTTATCCATTGATTGCATTGTATCTTGTACAACTGCAATGCCATTGTGGGTTTGAGTGTAAGACTATTAATTGTCATGGTATTATTTTACTGATGTGTTATTGATCATTGATTCAAATAATGATTTTGTGTGTGTTATTTATTATTTTTATTTATTTTGACATGTTATTTTAGTATTATTATACTTTTGACACTTTCAACTCTACATTTCTCTTAACAATATTTTCTTCTCTATGTATCCATGTCTCATTTTTCTTCTTCCCACTTTATATCTATTACATCCTTGGTTTTCTCTCTATGTCTAATGTTTTTTTATGATTTATGGTTTTTTATATAACTATATAAGTACAATTATATTTTATTAGGAACA
Source organism: Torreya grandis (assembly GCA_037957365.1). Lineage (NCBI taxonomy): Eukaryota > Viridiplantae > Streptophyta > Pinopsida > Cupressales > Taxaceae > Torreya > Torreya grandis. The sequence goes on along the minus strand of JARHVA010008518.1, from coordinate 47,993 downwards.
TACTAATATGTTCTTATTGTAATCAAGAATGTACCATTACATTTTTGGTCTGAATATAACGTATCACTATGCTCTTTGTATTATTTTTTGTGTGGGTATTTTGATAACTTCTTTGGTCTCCTAATTTTTTTGGCCCCTTTATCATCCTTTATTCTCATTATGTGTCATATTATGTAATAAGATGGTTTGAATTATAATCCAATAATTTTATATATACATAAATGTATTCATGCATTTTAGGATGAGATTCACACCATATAATTTTATCAAAGTCTAAAAAGTAAGGATTTAATATATGAAGTAGTAAATGATATATATCATTTCACTAAATTTTTTAATTAATATATAAGATAAATTTCCATGTCAAAATATAATAATTCAAAAATGTAGTGAAATGATATATATCATTTACTACTTGTTACATTCAATTAAAAGGATAAGGTTTGAGACACTTACATTGCACATGACTACTTATTAAAATGCATTATAATTTAGTGTTGATTATCAAACTATAAAATTAATAGTGACCTAATAATAATGTATTTATAAAACATGACACACATTACCCCCTCTATTTCTATGGTTTTTAAATGTGTTGTGAGTTGGTTATTATTTAAAGAAAGGAGATCAATTTCCCTAAGACTTATACAAAATCATGGAAAAGTGAGAGAGGTTTTTAGAGCTCAAGAGGAGAGTTTTTTTCTTTGAAAAATATTATATCTTCCAATAAAATAACAATATTTTTATGGAAATTATAGGACTAGAGGAGTAAATTTTTGGTCATTTAGAAAAAATATCAGTTCACTTCTAGTTTTTTAGGTTATTTTTGCCTTATTGGATAAACCTATTTCTAACTATTTTTTTCTTTTAACTATATTTATATTTTTAACAATTCACTATCATTATAATAACTGAATATATACATATATATATGTATGTATATATATATAGGGTGAATATGTTCAAAAATATAAATATCATATAATATAGGAAAATTGAAAATACCATACCATATCAAGTATACATATAAGATTTTTCATTATAAATCTAGGTGGAGCTATAAGCAAGAGTTATTAGTAATAATAATATCAAGGATATAATTATTAATTATATGTGAGTAAATAAAAAACAAAAATTTACCTAAATCCAAGATGAGAAAAGGATAATATAAAGACATATAAATTCCATTAGGTGGTAACCAAAAGGTGTATAAATTAATGAATGTAACCAAGATGTATCTAAATAAGAGTTGAAAACAAAGTAGCAAAACATGAAAATATAACATAAACTAATATAAAAATTAAATTAAATAATATACCATTATGAAGTGAGTGCATACACACACATATACCAAAGTAAATAAAGAAAGATAATAGGGATATGGATACTTACCTTTTGTTGACTTGTTATCACATTAATATCCCCCTTCGATCAAGTGACAATTTATAAGATATATTGTAGGTGAAGCTCAAGATGTAAATAATAATACCTAAGTATCTTTATATATGAGACCCAAATACTAGGTGTACATTGTTGGCTTAACTTATCTCCTTAAAACATTTATAGACCTATTAAAAATTAACTTTCTACAAGTGTAAGATCCTAAACTCTAAATCATGTTCTTATTACTAAGGTGGATTTACATACATGAGTAGATCATATTATATGTATTAATTATGAAAAAAGACATCTAGGAACATTATAAATACAATTAAAATCCCTAAAATACCCCTATCAAACATGGTCGATAGTACAATCGAACTGAATAAGTAATAAGAATATTAAAAAATTTAGTACTAAATTTCCAAAGATGAGTGAGTAGAAAATATATAATACTATTTTGATTAGGACAAAGTGGTAGGAAAAGTGTTACTCCATATAATACTACCACCTATTGGATGATGTACTTAGACAAAATGGGCTCACTATGGGAGGGTTTCACTAAGCTGAAGCATTAGGAAATGAACATGTAAATATGAATAAGATGAAGGAAGAGGTATATTAAAACAAAATATGCTAGAATGAGTAGATAATGATGTATGAAGGAATGAATTAAAAAATGAAAATTAGGGTTATATTTCATGAAAATCACCTCAAACTATCCCACCCCAATGTAGATGTATTCCTTAGGATGTGGACTCAGGGAGATTTATGTGCTAATGAGTCCAATAAGAAAAGTTATCTATAAATGAAAAGTATAGGTGTATACATATGCCCTAGGGAAATATTTTCATGTCTCAAAACAACATTACATGAAATGTTGTTTTAGGAAAAATCATAGCAACATCAAATAGTTTTTTTTATAAATAAATGATGATAAAGGAAGTAAATAAATAAATATGCATACCTTCACTTACCTAGATAGAAAGTATAATTATAATATATGGTGCAAAAGTGGTTATGGGATGATTTTATCATATCGATCACATAACAATGTTGATGTAAATTTCTAAATATATTATACAATTACTTGGATAGAATTTAAAAACTAAAGATTTTTTTTTGAAAAAACATACCGATAGTACCATAAAGTTCCTTGCCATGATAGGATAATATACAATCTATTAGTTTATCAAAACCAAATAAAAAACAAAAGATATGGTCAAAAAAGGAATATGGAGGATAATTGTGGAAAGATTTGAAATTTGAAATTGTTGAAATAAATAAGGTGAAAAAATATTCATTTCATCCTTTGTTATTTTGATATTTTGAGAGCTTTGAGTGACCATTCCTAACATAGAGGGAGATGATATCTAGGGGACAAATATGTATATGCAAAGCTTGAAACATTGTACTCGTTAGACTGGATAATGAGATAGGTTTAGAAATTAATTTTAGGAAGGGTGGATAGGTTAGATTTAGGAAATAAAGTGTCAAGGAAAAAAATTACACAATAAATATAAAATCAAAGATAAAAATAAGATGGGTGATGGGTAGCTTTTAGGTTTTTTTGTTTTTAATAATACATCAATTTAAAGAGTTAGAGAAAAATGACATGCATACATAACTATTTTACCTAGATAAAGTAATTATGTGGGATAAAAATCCAAGTATGTCTAATGTAATTAGTGTATATATATAATGTAGTAGGGTAAGAAATTACATGGTTGAGGCAATTATGTTAGATGGATGAATTAGTAGAAAGGAAACCGCATGTACAAGTTAGTTATGCTAAAATTACCGATGTAGTTAGGCACATTAATAAATTGTGAAATTATTGATTTAGTAGATAACATATCAAAATAATCAAGGTAGTAGAGAATGGAACCATATGGCTAAGGTAGTCTTGCTAGATGGTTGATGTAGTTGAAAGAGAACTACATGGATGAGGAAGTATTTCCAAATGGTTGATGTGATTATAAAATAATTACATGGTCAAAGAAGTATTTCCATATTGTTGATGTAGTTTATTTTTTTATTTTTAATGTATATTTTGAATTTTCTTTGTATTTTTACTATTTTTAAGGGATATTGATTGTGCATTGTTGTTTTAAATTTTACAAGAGTAAATACAAGCCTAAATATGGTTGATATTTGATATATCATATCTTCTATAATTTTTGGCTATGTTATTATAAGTGGACATAATGCATTTTATTATCCCATTATTTGGGGGTATCATGAAGATGTGCATAATACATTTAAATGCTAAGATAGTGGTGATGTTATTTGATTAGTGGTAGATACACATAGATACCTTCATAGAGGAGGTTGTTGGAGACATAGTGGAGATAGCCATCACCTTAGAGGATATGCACACTATTTTTAGGTATTTTTTATAGGAGGTTATACCCATGTTATGTGATATGCTAAAATTTGTGGCTAAGAGATAGGCATTATCCAATTAACACATAAGGTTAGATTGGTATCACTAGTGTACATTTTCAATGTAACTACTATATTTATATGTGTTAATTCTATACATTTATAAGGTAATATTGGGTATGATGAATATGCAGTTATTATGTCATAAATTCAACAAGGTATTTCTAAGTTATACTATAATGATTTGCTAGGTAAAATTATAATAATATACAATGTACAATATGAGTGTGGGCATTTGGGTATAGTTAATGAATATTTTATAGTATTTTGATTAGGTAACATCTATTAATAGGTCCAATTATTCAATTTCTTATTGGATATATGAGTGATTCCTAATGTTAGGCTAAAAATAAGGCCACTACATATTATATATCACTTAAACCAAGTTATTTTGTGGGCTAAGGGGACTTAAGTGAGATGTGTTACATGGTATTTGAGATGGGATACCATACATAGGGATACTATTATTTGGATGCCATAAAATGGGATAATGGACACATGGTTGACATGGTCATTGAAATGAATTCCTATAGAATAATTGAGGTGATATGACATTACACATGGTGGATAAATCCACACTCATGACATTGGGTTAAATAATTAAGCTAGACACAACCAATACCACCACTAGCCTTACCCCTTATAGGGAAAGGCATGTTAGGGATCCATGGGAAGTATGGGTTTGGGTCCCCTTATTTTAGGATTTGATTTTTAGGTCATAATTTACTCTACAGGCTCATGGAAGGAGATAATGTATGGTTTTGATATTATATTTTCTATAGGAGGATGGGATTATAGGATTCCATTATAGGATATATCAAATCCACACAAAGTTTCCACAACTCAAGTCATTATGTGAAGGGATATATTTAGTTTTCGGAAATATGATAATAACTTTTGACATTACAATTATTGGTCATGGTAATACAAAGAAGGATATAGAACATGAACTTTATGACATGATAAAGAGGAGATGAGGATGGTGATGTAGTCTTTTACAACCAACATGATGGGGTACCATTCATAATGATGAGTCATATCTACTATATATGTTGGTTGTATAATTTAATCACTATATTTTCTATATTTAAAGATAATTATGATAGATGATAATGGTAGGTTAGATTATATTTGATTTTGATATATTATGATTTTATGCTTGATTTTGGTTTCATTTTACATATTTAATATAAATAATGAAGTAGTTGTTGACAATCAAGGTTACACATCATAATATTTTAGATGTCATAGTTATTCAAAATGATATGATAGTTATGATAGATCTAGTAACACCATATTACAAAGATAACATTATGCTATTTAGACTCACAAGAGAGGAAACCTAAATGATACAATAGTAGGAAAAAGACCCTGATCCTTGCACATCATGCATATTACCCACAAGATTAGAGGCTACAACATGACAAGTTCTATCTAGAGACCATAAAACACATGTGGTTATAAAATTAATAGGTATAGAGACATAACAAGCCTTGAGAGTTTAGTATTAGAACTAGAGAGTCAAGTGGCTACACTAGAGAGAGGATTGAGGATTATGGTATAGGACCAAGATTTTGGCACAATCTATCAGAGAGGAAATGTCACAATATAATGTGTCCATTCATACACCTAGGGATGAAGGTATAAAATAACATCAAGATGTACATATGATTAATTTATATTAACAACATTATATATATATATATATATATATATATGAAATTATTTTTCATATTTGTTTATACATGTAATTTTTGTATCTTAAGTTTCATTATTTTAAAAAAATGAGCATATATAAGAAAAATATGAATTAAAAAGTATGTAAAAATGTCATATAAAGTAAGTAGATATAAAATCTAATAAAAAATATGTAAAAAAAGTATATAAAAATAAATAAAATATAGTCAGATAAAATAAATCTAAGTCAACCAAAGGATAAAATTATATCAAAAGTAAGTAGATGTGTAATAAATGAGAAAGGATATAAAATTATGTAAAATTTAGTAAATAAAATAAATATAACAAAAAAAAATATATGTAAAAATGTGAAAGAGATTGGTAGATAAAAATAATCTAAGTCTAAGAAAGGATTTGTAAGAACATGAAAATATTATAAATGATTGTAAAATATCCATTTTAAGTAGATAAAATAAATATATATCAAATAAAGGGCATGTAACAGAATGAAAATATCATAAAAACATCAAATTTAAGTAGATAAAATAAATCTAAGAAAAAAATTCTTCAACTAACATGCTAAAATGCGTTTTTTTTTCAAAAAGGAAAAGGGTGAGGAGGTACTTGACCTTTACTGTGTTGGAATAAGATGGTTATTAGGTTGGATGCTAAATTTTTATTTCCCTTTATTAGTGAACTATTGTTTTATTGATCTTCCGTAGCTAGGGCAAGATTGCTAAAGACTAAGGGTTATTTTAGGTTATGTTTGTTGATAGATTACCCTATTTATGTGTGGGGTTATATTTTTTTTAGTCTTGTGTGTGTTTTGTGTTGAGTAACATTGTTTCCTCATAGGTTAAATATTAGTTTTTTGTAACTTATGTAACACTAAAGAGGTGTTTTTAGTTTTTTAATGATTTATATTTTTATCGTTTGTACAAGGCTTTAGGGACTTAAAAAATTTATGATATTTACCCTTATCCAAAAAACATCCAAGACAAACATAAAATGTGTAAAAATAGAATAAAACAAATGAGTAAAAACCAAGTCAATGCTTCTTATATAATGTATCTTAGGATATCAAGACCATATAAATCCATCACTAGTGTGAATAATATGATTTAGATGTCAAAATAATTGGGAGTTTATGAGGAGGGACTATTTATATTCCCAAAATTCTTACCATACACTAAAAAAAATTCAAGAGGTATAATAATGAGAGTTACGAGTCAAATTTTGAGCAAAGAGATATAAAAAATGGACATGAAGGAGAGGAAAGTGATCATATAGCATAAATATCCACAAAGGGGATGTTTATAAATGATTATATGTGAATATAAAGAGGTAAGGCACCACAATAGTGAAGTGAAATTACTTAGAAATAATTAACCACTTTAATCAAGTGGGGAACACTAATATTTTCAACATAAATGACCTAAAAAACCCCACCTATAAATCATATATCTTGGGAAAACAAGTGAAACACAAATATCATATCATGAAGTCTATGCATGAAATTAAATATATCATACATTCCCACGTTGTGTTTACCATTCCTTAAGACATTGACATAGCCATTAGTCAACTACAAATATTATGTATTTGCATAAAAATAAATCCACATAATTAATATAAATGTAAATCCACATACCTTAGTTTATTATCCTACCACTATAAGGCATAATTAAGAGTTTGTGATTTAACTAGGATAGGGTTTGCCATTCATATAATCACATATTTTGGTGATTTTGACCTTTGAAATTTCCTTTTTATTTTTCACATTTGATTTGTTATCTTGGATTCTAAATATTTTTTATTTTCTTACTTTCCTCCTCCCTAAAAATTTATAAAAAAAAAAAAAGAAAAAAAAAATCACTTGAGATGACTAACATAAGAGAGATTATACAACCACTAAAAAAAGTAACCTATGGACCCAAGACATTTAAATAATCCTAGACCTACACTTTATATTAGAATAAAATCTCATCTCCAACCTAAGTTTGCCTCAAGTGAAATATAGGAAAGGAAAATATGGGACCACAAAGGGTATATAAAATGTAAAAGGATATAATGAATATATGCTAGTATCTGACTACAAGAGGGGATATTTTGGATTTAGAAAGACTAAGTGTAAAAGGGTTTGGAAGAACATCATAATGTAATTCAAATCACATAACACTTGAATAGTAAGGTAGAGGATAATCCTACAAAAGGAGGTGATATGAAGGAAGATATTAATGTCCCTAAATAATTCATGTTAACCTACAATAGGTCTAACACATTAAAATATAGCAATAAAACCCATCAGGGGAAGGATAAATCTAAAGGGTGAAGATAAACCCAATAAGGGAAGAAAAACTCAAGAGTAGAAGATGATATAAAATTTAAATATTATAAATAATCACAAATGGATGTAATGGTAAAAAAAAATAAAGAGGGAAAAGCTATAAAAAAAATCTACCAAAAACTCATAAAAGATGAAATGGTTGAATACACCCAAAAGGGAATGACATTAAAAGTAAAGATACCAAATAATCATAAAGAGCATAAAGTTTGAATAAAACAAGATGAAAATACATGAAAATCAAAGATACCAAATAATCATAAAGGATGTAATGTCCAAATAAATCAAAGAGGGAAGGACATAAAAATGAAAGATACCAGAGAATCACAAAGGATGTAATGGATAGATAAACCCAAGAGGGAGATATGATATTAAAAATTATATTAATTAAAATAATGTGATACATGAAATTTAAAGATTCATAAATAATCAAATTTTAATTATGATCATATAATATCCAAAACATGATAAAATTTGACATGAAATGTATAGCAAAATTTGTGATTGCTCATAAATGTCTAAAAATGAGATTACATACATTATCAAAAAATAATATTATGTTTTAACTAATATAATGAGTTAACCATGTTCTCTTATAACCTATTTGAAATATATACAAAAAAAAACCTTGCAAATTGATTCATCAGGGAAATTAGGTGTGCTAAACTTGAGGAGATTTTGATCCTCTGACTATGAATAAGGTATAAGGGGAAGAAACTATTCAAATCTAAAAGGGTGTTTTAGATGTTTTAAAGTTTGTTAATTCATACTATAAAACTTATGTGATGGTTTTGAGTATCTTTGTTCCCATGTATTTCAAAATCATAAGTATTTTATCGATACACTCTACATTCAACTATGGCCTGAATAGAACACTCATGTAAAAGATAATAACACTTATCTTTCTTGGGGACGTGTTGGAATTGTTTTTATAGTATAATTATATAATTACATAGTTGAAGGTGGTGATTCATAATTAATAATATCTAAATTTTATTTAAGGTCTAAAAAATCCATTGTAGAATGAGAAGTGATCCCATAATAATTATAAAATCACCTTGGTGGGGATGATGAACATGGTGGTTGAATATCCATAATAAGGGATTGGAATTATAATTATTTATACTCTAAATATATCTTATATAATCTAAAACTCAAAATTAAATTCCGATGGGAATTATGGATTCTAAAAAATACTGTTTCATGATGTTGTCCTAAATCATACATCAAAATTATTAGTGTAGGAGGGAAGGGTGTTGGAGCCAACATATCAAGAGGAATAAATTATTCATAACATGGTACTTATAAAAATAAATGAAATTGGTATTATAATAATCAATTAAACCTTTAGAAAGATCTAAATAAAATAAAAAATCGTGTATGTTATAGAAATAAAGAGAAACCATGTTGATACTAGATTTGGAAGATGTTTGGTTGTGTGATTATTTAAGGGAGGGTTGATAATGTAATATTTCCATATGATTTGTTTGGGTGTAGATGAAAACAAGATCATCTAATGTGTATCTTAATTTTTAATCTGGGGTGCTAAGATCTACATGTATAGATTTTTTTTAAAAAATTGCTAGAGGTATATATGTTAGTAATAGGGATATTTTTATAATAATAATGGTTTTAGGTATTTCATCCATTACCATATTATGAGAAATAGGGTCAAAAGGTAGGAATAAAAGGAGTGATGATACCAAGAGGAATATCATAATTTTTTATTTTTAGGTTGATTTCTTTAGGTTCATTGTCTATCACCATAGTCAAAAATTTTAGGTGGGTCATTTCCCACAAGCTCAGGGTGACCACTATAGTTAACAAGATAGTTAAAAATTTGATATTCATGAAACTAAATACTATAGATATTATCCATTTTGGGTGTTTTAATGACATCATTCTATTGGAATTATTTAATGTTTTAAAGATTAGTATTATGTTAAAATTTGTAGATAGCTCATAAGTATGGTAATTTGATGCATTGACATGTGAAAGAGGATATGGACCTCATATAATGAGTCAAAAAGTGGCCAATAAATACATTATATGAGAGGGGAAGTTTTAATGTCATAAATTTTGATGATTTAAAATTTTGCTTGTTCTAACATCAACAATGGGAAGTTTCAAGATGTGGGACTTACGACTTGAAACAACCTCCAAATTTTTAAGAAGCTGGTCTCTTCTTTGTATCAAGTGTATATTGGGAAAATGGATAGGAATTTTAATAGAAACACAAATGCAAGAAAGAAATTCTAACTATGGTGATGCACCTAAATGTAATTCAACCTTAATCTTGAGCACAGTGAGACTATATGTAAGATTCATTTAAATTTAAGAGCAAACAAGTGCATGATCAATGTAAAAGATAGAAACAATAGAAACAGAGGCTCACATCATTTACTACTTTTGCAGTGATGTAGAAAATGTCAACAAAGGCACAGGGTTTAATCTTCTTATTTGAATTCTCCAGTCACATAAGAGGCACAGAAACACACATAGTTATATAAACCTTCCAACTCAAGAAAATGAAATAAAGGAAAATGACATTACTAATCACAACTCTAGAAAGTCTAAACTCTTGACAACACAACCTAGACTACTTTTTCAATGACACAAAAAGTATCAACAAAGGCACATGATTCAATCTTCTCATTAATTCTCTAGTCACATAAGAGTCATAGAAACATGCAAAGTTAAATAAACCTTCCAACTTAAGAAGATAGAACAAAGGCAAATGATATTCCTAGTCATAGCTCTAGAAAGTCTAAACTCTTGACAATAATTCTCTCAAAAAATTCTCTCTGGTATCTGATCTTTTCTTGGTGATCTCTACACCCTTGTTTATATCCTTGGATTCACTCTAGATTGTCTGCTTGTTCCCAATCTAATGGCCCAACTGAAATCTAAAGGAACTAGAAGTGACTAACAGAAGATATTTCATAGATTCTAAAACACTTTGTCTTTGGGTAGTTCATTGACTAACAACATATTGCAGGATGCTCCCTTCTCTTAAATGCTAGATAACACTTAGCCAATTTATTGAAAACCTTCTTATTACTTTAGGAGACACTAAAGGATGACACTTGGTGGGTTTCGTAGCACCTATCGAAGACACACAACACTTTTTGCGTAACTTATACTCCTTTTGTGTCTTTGCTTATGAGCATTCCACCTTTAACACATATCACAATCCACTTCCTTAAAACTTCAATAGCTTAAAATAAAATAAGACTCATAGCATTTCTTACCTGAGTAACTTTAAAAGGGGCACAGGGATAGGTGGCAATCTCCACTGCTTCATTAAAGGACACATGGAAATCTTCACTTTACTTATCTAGGGTTATGTGGTGGTCTCTGCTTCTTTTAGCTACCTTTTTAGAACTTGTGAAAGGTGACATGTGGTGGTCTCCACTTTAATCTATTTATATCATAGAAATAAATGGGTCTCATTTCATATTTACATGGATAGTGACACCTGGCAGCTTCCGCTACTTTAGAAACAAAACTTGAGACCCACCATAGTCTTTGTTATATCGGAGAATCAAAATGAAAATAATTTGGATCTTGACTATGGTGGCTTCTGCTCTCTTCTATTGTGATACATGACATCTTCTGTCACTTTTATAAAAGCAAAATTGAGACATTTTGCGATTTCCACTTGACGCTTTCTGCCTAATCCTGATACTTAGCTTGTTAAAACCTTTCATTGAAAAGAGATGAAATGCAGGGGCCGATATGAAAACATGGATGTTAACACTTGGTGCATTCTACTAAGTACTATGAGATATGTGGCACGTTTTGACCAACTCATAACAAATATGAAAGGTGCCTCAGATGACAACACTTGGAAACCTTTCACTAAAAAGATATTAAACATGAGGGCTAATATGAAAATGTGGATGCTAACACTTGGTACATTATGTTGAGTCACTATGAGATACATGGCACGTTCTGACTAACTCATAGAAAATATGAAAGGTGCCTTAGATGACAACACTTGGCAATTTTTGCTTGATTTTGACACTTAGACAAAATGAATCAAAAGGAAAATAGAGCCCATTCTCTGTTTCAAAACTTCACAATCTCATACCAAAGTATGTGGGAACAAAATTTTCCAGCACATAACTGAAACTCAAAATGAAACGTAGAGTATTTTTTACTCTACAGTTAATAGCGACCCCAAGGACTTTTGAGCCTGCTAAAAAAGAAACCACAACTCCTGATAGATCAAAATTTCAAAATCATAGCTTCAGTAATGCCGTTTGGTAGGTGGACCACTCATCATCAGATAACCCTTACTTATTATACAATTCATTGAAGACTAAATCAAGGTTAATAATATCCTTGTGTGAAAAATTCTACAAAATTAGAATCGTAGCTTTCAATTTGAATTCAAGCTAGGAAACAAGAAATAAGACAGCTTCTACTTCAAGGACTAATGAATCATCCCTTAGATCCTGGAAAAATGTCTGATCATTCTATTTGGCCAACAGTAAAGGTTTAATTTCATCTACCATCAGCATGGTGTTGTCATCAAGAAATGGAGAAGGAAGACCTAATTTTACTAGATCTTCAACATGCTATTTCATTTCATTGATTCCTTCCTTCATGACATCTAAAAGCTCTCTGTAATTGATGGCTATGGAATTGCAACTGAGAACCTCATTTACTTGCTTGGCAGTGACCATTCTATCATTGATTCCTACTACTAACAATGTTGCATCCGTTGCATCATAAAGATTTTGAAGTAATGTTTCTAAATCCATTACTCTCCCAGAGACTGTAGCCAGATTGTTTACAACTGAACTCTCCACCTTTTTGCATAATTTCTATGCATTTAGTAGGAAGGTGAGAGAAGGCCTGAGCTAAATAATCTCTAAAGAGATTCTATTCCACATGGACTCATATAGCTCCTTCACCAGACTTAATACTCTGACATTCTTTGGCCTATTAGCCAACTCTAGTGTCAATTGTGCTGCTCTCTATTGCTTTGGTTGAAACTGGGCTTGTATAACCATAGTATTATTTTATTCATCCAACAAATTTTTTTGTAATTGGGTAACTTGCAACAAGTGTTCCTCACACTTTCCTTACAATGCTACGTTTTGGCACCTTAGGGTTGTCACCACATCCTTTACCTATGTGAGCCCTACTTTCAAAAAATCATTTTGGGCCTAAACTACCCAGTGAGTCTAAAGAGAAATAGTATCTTGCAACTGTTTATTCAGATTCTCTATTTCATTGTCTTTTTTATTGATCTTTGATGTCAAACTATTACAGTTTGCCTTTTCCTTCACTATATTAGCTTCCATCTTCTATAGCCTCCTTGATATTTTCAAGTAATCTTTAGTAACTACGGAAGTGGATTTAGTCAGTAGCTCAATTTTGTCATGTGGCCTAAAGAGGGACATGTCGATGTCCACTACATTTATTGTGTAATCTTCTAGCTACATCTGCTCAGTTTTCTTTATTACATTTGGTGACAAATGAGTCACCATCAACTACTATTAGATGGGGTTAAATTGTGACCACAAATGGGGTGTAACCAATGCTTTATTTTACTTAATCTTCTGTTTCTCTCTTTGAGCTTCCCTTGCCTTCTTAGTAGCATCTACTTGGGTCTAGAAGGTAGAAAGAGAGGCAATGTGCCCACTTGCAAAAGGATGTCCCTATGGTAAACCATATTGAATAGCCAATTGTTGTCTATGGGCAATATGAGGGGAAAGTTTCTTGGGAATAGAGGGGGAGAAATTAGGTAATGTTAAGTCTTGAGGGGGCACAGATGGGGTGAAGTGGGAAATGGGAATGGTAGAAGTGGCAGGGGATGTCATTTGGCTAGATGAAATCATCATGCCAATAAGAGAAGAAATAGACTGAGAAGGAGAGGGAGGAATAATACTTACTTGAGGAGTAATTACAGTACACTATAATTGGCACTGTGGGGTGTCCATCTCCTCTTCTAAATCAAATTGAAACTACACCCTCTTTCATTTCTTGGGTTTCTCTTCTTCTAGCTACATTCTTTTTCCTTCCACATCTACTTCTTGTGGAGAATTGGGAATATCTATAACCACTGCTAATGGGGAAGCTTGTGGTGGTGTAGGCACCACACTCTTTTGATTTTTTATGATGCTAAGACATTAGGGCCAAACTGATATAGTTACGATAGCTACATCTTACTCTGAGGCTTGTCACTCTTGGCTTGACCCAACCCTAGCTTCTTGCTCTTCACTCGGTGTCAGCAAATTACTTGTCTCTAGGCTAGATGCAGGGGAGAGATGGCACTCATCGCATAGTTCTTAACATCTCTCATCTGTGTCTATGCTCTTAAAAGAATGGGTGGTTTGACAAATTTTCTACCTATATTTCCAATAGGCCTCTATTTTCTCAGTATCCCAATCTTTATTCTTTAATGTCCTCCTTAAGCCACAAGTCATTTTGACTTTAGGATCATAATCCCTCTACTTAACATAGAATGTTTCCCAGGGTCTATTTTGTGGAAGGGGCAAGTCTGTTAACTCAACATAAAATCTAGGAGTGTCTTCCCTAGGATTTTTCTTGGTTTCCCAAAAAGGGTGGCCCTCATGTGCAATTATAGTTGTGACTCTATTATTTCTTATCCAAGAAGCTATGAAACTATTTGGGTCATAAACCCATTTGTCCTCTATCAAAAGGAAACCCATAAAGGCTAGCTTTCTGAGCAACACAACTTCAACATCTCTGGTTTCCAAAACCATGCTAGTTGTCATCCATGGGAGGTCATACATTTTTATTTTCCTCTTCCTAGATCCAAATTCATTATAAACTATGGATACCTACCTGGTGACCTCTAGGAATGCTAACCTAAGAGTCAAAATCGTAGGTATCAATATTGGTTCCCCACAAAAATTGTGGACTCTTATAATGGTATGGTGGGATCCAAAATAGAAATCACAAGGAATTGGGCAACTGGCTAAAAGATTTGAAACACTTAAGAATAATCTATTCATAACTGGTTCGGGGCTTAGGTGGCAAAAAGTATGGGTAACAAATAGTTCCCAAAATTTATATGGGTCACTAGTCTTTGACAAAATATGTGTCCATGCAGACACAGGAATGGTCCTTTGGAGATCAAAATTTGGGTCATACATATCAAGATACATATTTTGGGAAAAGAGGTCAGAGTTCTAAAAAAGCATGATGTGGAACAAATAGGAAGAATACCTAAACACTCCTTTTGATTTGAAATGGGCCAGTTGTTCTACCATTGAGAAAGCAATTTGTTCAAAAAAGTTGAGCTGATACTTCTGGGTTTTGTCAATGGTCTTCAGCCTAAAAAGGATAGCCATTTGTTCTACATAAACTACCATATCATCTTTCATGCCAAAGATGAAATCCATCATAGACAGTGTGTCTTGATTAGCTTGTGTGAATTAGGCTCTTACTGCAGGGAGTGTGGACATCATAGTGTCATCATCACCCATTTATAATTCAGATCTCAAGAACCTTGACTGAGTGTTGATGTTTGCCCATGTTCTTTGCATTTTAGCAATAGTGGGAAATGTAGCTGTACTATCATGATATAGGGCTAACATATCCTTGATAGCTTGTAGTGTGATTTGTCCTGAAAATGGACCCTATTGAATGGTGCATGAGGGTGCATGGAATAAATATGCACATAATTTGACCAAGTTAGGGCATGGATGCACAACTGGGACAATGAATTGTGCCAATTGTGAAGTCCATATCCTCATGGCAAATGTTTCATATTGCCCCACTCTAGCACTCTCTAGACACCTTTGATGTGCCCCTTCTCTAAGAGTTTTGCTACTAGCTCTCTGAAGAATTAGGTCCATGATGCCATCTATATAATCTTTTATTTTCACTGGGTCACTTGCTTGACCAACTTCAAGGATTCTGGTCCTTGGATAGGTCTTCAATGGTTGCATAGGAGCTGAAGTATATGACTTACTTGGAAGAAACTTATCAAGTGATTCATACATCACAGCTCCTTGTTGTGAAGATTGTGCCCCCTCCATCTCTATGTCTTTTATGTGATAATTTGTATGAATTTTTTGCAGAATAAAAACACTTTCGCTGAAGCAAGTTTACTAAGCATTGAAAATGAAAGTAGTAGGATATTTTTGTAGATGTAGGAATGTTTGAGAACTTGTAAGAGTTAACTCTTTCTAAGAGGTATTTATTGACCTATCAAGTCTTGAAATGGCAATAAACTTGGATAATCATTAGTAGATCTTACTCAATCTTTATGGAACAATGAGATAGACACATTATGCAAGTGGTAGTGCAAGGTACCTTGAGGATTTCTAAAGATTTGGGAGACATTTAATGTATTGGAGAATTTTGAAAATTTTGAGCTGCTGACTACGTGTTCAAAGAACACTTATTTAAAAGAAAAGTGGGAAAACAAAAATGGGTAAGCAAAGCAATATGGAAAGGGGAAACTACCTAACTACATTACATAGTATCTTTATCTCCCTCCTAGATCAAAATAAGAATTTCTAAAATCTCTTTCATGATAAGCCAGCTTATATTGCCAGACAAGTGTTTGAATTTGATATAGCTCTAATGACTTGATTTCTTTATATGCCATGCTGTCTGGCCTACATTTGGGTGAGTCTGAGTCAAACCTACTTCCAACATATATAGACTCTTTTTGTTCTTGGAAGCTCATTGAATGCTGGATCTTAATATTGGTATGTCTTATCAAGAAATTACTGACTATTTGCTCATCAACAGAATCCTTTTGACATATATCATTTATTGACTTAACTCCTGCTTCAAACTCAGGTTCTGTTGCATGATCATCCTCTTTAATGAATTCAAAATTACCAACCTCTTGAAAGGATAACTTTGAAAGAGTGCAATAATTTTGCATATGTAATTGAGTCTCAATGCTATCTTGTTCCTCTACAATTAGCTCACAGCTTCCCTAAAAAATAGTATAACCTGATCCAATGATTTCAAACAAATCATTTAAATCATGATCAAGGAAATGTCCATGCTCTTCCTCATCATCTTTCAAAGTAAGAAGAAAGTCAAAAATTATTTCTTCTTCATTAGAGATTAAGGCATACGCTTGTGACTTCTCACTCAGAATGTTGAATTCATGTTGAGAGACCTGAGGATTGATAAAATAGGTATCTTTTAATTTTTCTTCCTCTAGAACATTTGGGATTTTATGATCTTCATCGAGTATAACGTAAGTGCCCAGACCAATAGAATCATAGTTTCCATATGGGTCACTTTGCATCATAGCTAATAAATGATCATTTCTTCTTCTTGATTATATCCAATCCATTCACCTAGCTCCTCAACAAAAACCATTTCTTCTTTATTCATCATAGCATGAGCTGCCTCTAACTTTGTAGTTGGTTCATTGGTGATATGATCCTTATATAATGGGTCAGATAATATCTTCATCTTTGAACCATATTTGGTTCTTAAGATGAGGTCAGACCAATCAAGGGACATATATCCTCCTATCTTGGCTATAAAGTCTCTTGATAAACATAAGCCAAAAATAGGAGGTATATCTATCACTACTACATCTTGATTTACAATTATATTAGGACAAGCATATAATTGTAATTGAAGTTGTTTAATTCTCCCTATTATTTGTACTATTTTGCCATCTAGTTGTATGACTCCTTTAGTGAGTGGTTCATACTTAATTTCTAAAGCATCAGCTATCTACTTGGGCATTACTATAGTACTAGCCCCTGAATCAATCATTGCATTCTATAGTAGTTTCTTGCCAACTATTATAGTTAAATAGAAGGGATCTAGTTTGGATTTTCTTACCTCTGCTACATTATTTACTAGGGATGTCGTCTACAGATGAATTGTGTCTTTGAGCTTTTATTTTTTAGCAGGTCCTTCTTTGATAATAGTACGTTTGGGCATTGCTTGGCCTTATAAAGCATATTTTAGTAGTGTCTTATGTTCAAGAATGGCCAATATATCCCATATTGATACTTGTGTTGGAGTCTTTTTCAATTGATCCACCACATTTATTGGTCCTAGAGTTTGAGTTCTTTAAAAAGAAGGATATCTTGTTTTTTCTTGAATTTGTGTAGGAATCCCTTGATTCTACACTGGCTGAGGCACTTCTTGTCTGATAGATGTGTTTCTCTATCCTTAAAATGAAGGATTATCCATGACTTGACTATTTATAACCTCAGGTTGTTCCAGCATCCTTCTTTTTGATCTAGTGTAATAATCAGATTGCACCACTAGTTTTTTGGATGTAGATGCTTCATTTAAGAAAACTAATTCTTCATCTTCAACACATGAGAACAAAGCATGTTCTAGGGCTATTTCTTCCTCTTGTTACAAGGACATCCCTTGCATCTAAGCCACTAGGACTAAACTCTGCATACCAGAAGACTGGTAGGCTTGTTTGTCACTAGAACTTGCAAACTGACCATCCATTCTTCTTTGCTCTGCCACCTTTTGTTGTAGATTACCCATAGGACAATCTCTAAGTGTATGAGCATTATTTCAAGGGAAACACCAAGAATTAGTGTTATCCACATAGTTATTTTGCCCTAGAATAATCTCCCTATTTGAATTGGGAGGAATACTCTGTGAGGGTGTAGGGACTACAACGAATTAGTTTGTTGGCTGAGGGTTATTTTGCCTCAGAGGACCCTAGTATTGGTTTTGCTGAGATGAAAATATATTTCTTTGATAGCCTTGATATGGAGGCCTATGGAAATTATTCTAATATCTTTTTATATTGATCATCTTATTAGAAAATGTCTTTAAGATATTCTTGATATCATCTAGCTCAGATGACTAGGTGGGGAAAATTTCTTTAGCAGATGGTTGAGGATAGGTGTACATAGACATAGGTGGGGATATAGATTTAGGGGCTTCTTAAGGTAATGGTAAGGAAATTTTTGGGACCATGGGCATGGGAGGCCTTGGGGGTAACTTTCCAGCATTTATCAAATTATTCTCGGCTTTGACCACATAGTCATAAGCCTCAAGCAAAGTGTGTCCTCCAAGTGACTGAATCATAATAGATATATCTAAATTCAAAGCCTTAAGATAAAATTCTATAGCCATACTTGGTAATGGTATAGCTGTAGTAGGGATTCTTTCCCAAGTCTTTTGAAATCTGGAATTGAAGTCAGTCATGGCTTCTTATGGTGCCCTTTTAATGGTAATTAATTATTGTAACAAAGAAGACTTATCACCCTTCTCTTCAAATATTTAAAAGAAAAGATCTCTAAGCTGATCCCATGTAGATATGGTATTTGGGGTCAAAGACTAATACCATTCTAGAGCCTTCCCTATAAAAGAAGATGCTAATAATCTTATGGCCACATTTTATTGTGTTACAACATGTATAGCACAAACATCTGATACATCCTAAAGATGTTCCTTACATATTTTAAAGTGTTTCCCATTGAATTTTTTTAGAGCTTTTAGGGCATTCACTAGGATAGGGTCCTAAATGGCTGGTGGTATTGGGAGAATCAAGAGACTACCAGTGTTCCAACTAGCATAATTTCTTAGGGGTATAGGGGCTCCCATATTTGCTCTTGGTATTGGTATAAACTAGTTGACTCTTCTTCTTGGACTAGTTACCAAAGGTGAAAAAAGAATACTTGGGTTTATAGCAGATTATGATCTGGTTATTGGTCCACAACTATGACTCCTCGTAGCTCTTTGGTTCATATGATCTTGAAAGGAACTTCAAGATTGATCCCATCGAGCGTGCCAAAAACTATTGATGATTTAAAATTGTGCTTGTTCTAACATCAACAATGGGAAGTTTCAAGGTGTGGGACTTGCGACTTGAAACAACCTCCAAATTTTCAAGAAGCTGGTCTCTTCTTTGTATCAAGTGTATACTGGGAAAAGGGATAGGAAATCTAATAGAAACACAAATGCAAGAAAGAAAATCTAACTATGGCAATGCACCTGAATGTAATTCAACCTTAATATTGAGCATAGTGAGACTATATTTAATATTCATTTAAATTTAAGAGCAAACAAGTGCATGATCAATGTAAAAGATGGAAACAATAGAAATAGAGGCTCACAGCATAGACTGCTTTTTTAGTAATGCAGAAAATGTCAACAAAGGCATAGGGTTTAATCATCTTATTTGAATTCTCTAGTCACATAAGAGGCATAGAAACACACACAATTATATAAACCTTCCAACTCAAAAAAATGAAACAAAGGTAAATGACATTACTAATCACAACTCTAGAAAGTCTAAACTCTTGACAACATAGCCTAGACTACTTTTGTAATGACACAGAAAGTATCAACAAAGGCATAGGATTAAATCTTCTCATTAATTCTCCAGTCACATAAGGGCATATAAAAATGCATAGTTACATAAATCTTCCAACTTAAGAAGATAGAACAAAGGGAAATGATATTCCTAGTTGCAGCTCTAGAAAGTCTAAACTCTTGACAACAATTCTCTCAAAAAATTCTCTTTGGTATCTGATCTTATCCTGGTGATCTCTGCACCCTTATTTATAGCCTTGAATTCACTCTGAATTGTCTGCTTGTTCCTAATATAATGGCCCAACTGAAATCTAACCAAATTAGAAGTGACTAACAGAAGATATTTCATAGATTTTGAAACAGTTTGTCTTCTAGCAATTCATTGGCTAAAAATAGATTGTAGGATGCTCCTTTCTCTTAAATGCTAGGTAACACTTATCCAATTTTTTGAAAACCTTCTTATTACTTTAGGAGACATCGGAGGATGACACTTGGTAGGTTCTACAGCACCTATCGAAGACACATGACACTTTCTACGTAACTTATACTCCTTTTGTGTCTTTACTTATGAGCATTCTGCCTTTGACACCTGTCACAATCTGCTTCCTCAAAATTTCAACAGATTAAAATAAAATAAGACTCACAACATTTCTTACCTAAGTAACTTTAAAAGGGGCATAGGGACAGGTGGCAATCTCCACTGCTTCATTAAAGGACACATGGCAATATCCACTTTACTTATCTGGGGTTACATGGTGGTCTTTGCTTCTTTTAGCTACCTTTTTAGAACCTACGAAAGGTGACACATGGTGGTCTCTACTTTACTCTATTTATATCATAGAAAAAATGGGTCTCATTTCATATTTACATGGACAATGACACCTGGCAGCTTTCGCTTGCTTTAGAAACAAAACTTGAGACCCACCACAGTCTTTATTATATCGGTGAAGTAAAATGATAATAATTTAGATCTTGACACATGGTGGCTTCTGCTCTCTTCTATTTTGATATGTGGCATCTTTAATCACTTTTAGAAAACCAAAATTGAGACCTTCCATGATTGTCACTTGATGCTTTCTACCTGATCCTGATACTTATCTTGTTAAAACCTTTCACTAAAAAGAGATGAAATGCGGGGGCCAATATGAAAATGTGGATGCTGACACTTGGTGTGTTCCACTGAATCACTATGAGATACGTGGCACATTTTGACCAACTCATAGAAAGTATGAAAGGTGCCTCAGACGATAACACTTGGAAACCTTTCGCTGAAAGGAGATGAAATGTGGGGGCTGATATGAAAATGTGGATGCTAACACTTGGCGCATTCTGTTGAGTCACTATGAGATACGTGGAACATTTTGACCAACTCATATAAAATATGAAAGGTGCCTCAAACAAAAAAACTTGGTAGTTTCCACTTGATTTCAACACTTGGAAAAAATGAATCAAAAGGAAAATAGAGCCCGTACTCTATTTCAAAACTTTGTCGTCTCAAACCAAAGTATGTGGGAACAAAATTTTGCAGTGCATAACTGAAAGTTAGAATGAAACATAGAGTATTTTTTAATCTACAATAAACTTTACCCTAACCATTATATGAGGTATTATTATAGGAATCCAAAAACACCCCATGGATGGCATTTATATTTGATTATATCCTTAGTATGTACTATGAGTGGCATTAAGGTTTTTTGTTGAATATCCAAGTAATTTGATTAATTATAATGAAGTGATAATATTACTTGAACCTTCATTAATGAATTATCTCTTGACATGGACATGAAAAATTTGGAAACTAATGAAAATGGGAGGATAATCCACACAAAGAAGGATTTATTTAAGAATTATATATTAGATTTTGAATTTGAGAGATAAAGATTGATCTTTTATTTTATTGATTTATATATACAATGCTTCAAAATGTTACATTATGATTTATTTACATTTAGGTAGAGTATCTTCTTACCCCATAGGTTGTGGTTGAGGAATGTTAATGTCAAATAGATTTTTCATTAAGAAATTGTTATCTTTAGGAGAAATAAACATTAGTTAAAGAAAAAGAATCCTATTAGGGAGATTGGAAAATAAATATATGGGAACCCATTACTAAAAATTATATTATATAGTATGTAATTGATAAATAGAAATTTGAGTGATATAAAATTTGGCCTTCGAAGGAGCTGGATTTGAATTTTGAATTTTTTATATTTCTTGAAAAATTTAATCAACCTAAAGACAGGGAAAATTAAATAAATAATTTATTTGGGTTAAATCAATCAATTTTGATTCAATAGATCATATACATGTAACTAATTAAGTATGTCAAAGGTAGTTAAATTAGATACATGTGACTACTTAGGCATGGATAAGGTAGTTAGATCACAAATATGAAAATAATTTTGTATGGCCAAGGAAGTTGTATTATAAAAATAAATCATTTAGCATGGCTAAGGTAGTTGATTTAAACACAAAATATTATTTCAACATGGCCAAGGTAGTTATGGATATATAATAAAATCATTTAACTTCTTTAGTTAGGCTGAGGACATTAACATTTTATATTTTTTTAATCTTGTGTTTGAAAAAGTGGAGATAGAAAGATGACCTATAAGATAGGTTTTAATAGTTTTGTATACTATGGAAGAGGTTATATGCTTATTTTAACTATTTTTATGAGATTTTATGTGATCTATAGTTTATTTCATGACATTGATTTATCCATTGTTTGAATAATATGTGTTAACCATGATGTCTATGTTGTTTGCAACTAGAGCTGAATTTTGTTGATTTTGCGATTTAGGAAGAATTATTATTTATTTAATGTAAATCAATATTAATTTATAATTATATGGAAATGCATTTTGATATATCTCAAGGTGAGAATTATATTGGTTAAGTTCATTATTATTTACATAAATTTCATGATGTTTCATATCTTTCTCAAATTTTTGATATCATTCTCTTTCCATAAATTGTCATTTCAATAATTCCATATGAAGATAACAGATAAATACAATTAATTTTTTTGATAATGTACAATATATACACTAGGGGATTTAAAACATTAATCATCAAATAAAATATACCACACTAAATGTTGGGTGTAGTTACTGGTGCATAAGGGGTCATATGGTCATCATAATTCCCATTACAATCCTACCTATACTAACTAACCCATTAAGACTTGAAAGGCCTAAATGGAATCTAGAAGATTAATGGACCCCATGACCACTTTGGGATTCACTAAATCCCATAGTAATTATAGGAATGAATCCCATTGTGTCTAGGGTCAAACTATGCACTTTTGTGGTAAAAAATATTTAAATAGAACACCCAATAATTTTGACCAATTAAAGGGTTTAGATCTACACTTTAAGTTTAAATTAGAATTATAAATCTAATTTGATTTTATTTTTTAAAAATGGATTAATAAATGCTAATAAGGTCTCATATGACCTCAAAGGGTACATAAATATCTTAAGTTATCCCTTATAGGTATAACATCCCACTTGACCACTAAATCTAACACATTCCTACCATAGGATTATGCCAAATCACATAATACCTATATATCCCTATGTATAAATATAAAAACTCATAATTTTAACAAAAATAAAGAAAAATATCAAACTTATATTCCTTCCCATTTATACCTTAGGTCCATATCTAAGAAACTTTGTTGGGGCCATGTGTAAAACCACATATTTTGAGAAAACTTTCATATTATAATTTTAGAGTTTCATTACAACATTGGATGGATTTTAAGTCCAATAACACTCATGACATATATCTACAACATTTTATGATCTGAAATAGATGAAAAAGGTGAATGGGGAAAAATATCCACTAGTAACCATTAATGGATGCCTTAAGATTATAAAATTTGAAATTGTAATTGGGAAACATTAGTGAGAATATAAGCATTTAAGAGAGTTGAATTCCCTCTAATACCTTCCTATATCTTCTCTATTCATCTAGTGAAATTCATCTTGGGTCTTAAAAACCTTTAGTGATAATTAATGGCTACTTGGGGCTTAAATATTATAAAGGTAAACATTAGTTTTAGTTGTAACTCTTATTTTTATTTCATTACAAATAGGAAAAATTTATGGGGGTCCCTCAAGAGCCATCTTACCCATAGGGATCCTAAGAGTGTTTAAAATAATATAAGGCATAAATCTATTCTCTTTTAAACCATAGAAATAAATTATTAGTCTTTGATATTTTTACTTTGGTTGCTCTTCCATGTGGAAGTAGAAATGCTTTTAGGAGGGGACTTAAGGGTCACCTTACCTGCCGAACAACCATGTGTCCTCTATAAGCCCTATTTTTTAAAAAAAATTAGGCCTTGAAGGTTTCTAAAATACATTTGTCTATAAAAAAAAAAAAACTAATAATAAAATATATATCTAATTGTAGTAAAACCACAAAGCCATAGGAAAAACACTAACTATTGCATCAAATATAACAAAAATTATCAAGTTAAAAGGGTGATTTCTAGACTTAACCCAAACAAAAAAAGGTAGTATTAAGATATACCCCTACCAATAGTGCTCATAAAATATAAATTATATACTACTACTACTACTACTACTATTGATTAGTTTTTTTATACATGTTTAAAGGGTACAAGTCCTATTTTTCCATATTTAAGTTAATGATATTGCCATAGGGAAAGAATCCCATTCTAAAAACATTGAAAAACATAGACTATAATGACTCAACCTTTGATAAGCCACTTATAAACTCAACCATTCCCCAAATAGATTAAATATTTAACATATCCATTATTGTGGTCAAAACTCACAAGACTAACCCATGGCTTTGCCCTAGGATAAGCCACCTCTTCAATTGCTACTTTAACAAAGCCTTTAGGATTATTCATAGAAAAAAATGAGCTTAAAATAATTCACACATGACATATGGAAATAAAAAAAATCTTACCACCATAAATGGGTGGTTCCACCATATTCCTCACCAAAAAACTACCTCTTAAGGTGGTTTTTAATGAAGCTTTGCCACTATAGTCATATATTGTTAGCAATTAGTTATCCAATCACATGCAAAATTGTTAGTGGTTAATTGACTACCAATGTTTTTTATTTTTACTTTAACCCAAGTCATGGTCACATTGGATGTTGTGATCTAATCTCCTTAGGCCTACTATACAAAAGGGTTTATTTTCCCTTCAATCCAAAGGACTTGTGGTAAAAGTTACCTTGCAAAGTACTCTTTTTCAAAAGTGTATAACATGCACCCTTTGATCCAAAAATTACCAAAAGAAAACCCATTGGATCAAAAAAGTTTGAATTTGATTGTAAAATTATTTTGGCTTGTAAATCACCTCAAAAAGTGTCATTTAATTTATGAAATATTAGGCCTTTTGTTTAACTAATTACCATAATTATGTAAGTTCAATTTTAAAATTTCACAATGCTTGTTCAATATCTCCTAAAATTATTATAAAAATTTATATGAATTTTTTATGGAGTCTATTTTCTATGAAAATTAATTTATGCCAATTTCTATATAATTTAGTTATTCCAAATGTCATAAGGATAAATTGCACCCATTAGGCTCTTAAGCATGCATAACTAAATAATGAACTTAAAAGTAATATTCCTTAACCAAATATGCTTGAACATAAATAACCAATCTAAAAATGATCCAATAATATTTTCAACATGTTTTTATTTCATTCACATTAAAATGATTCTTTCTCAATATTATCTAAAAAATTGTAAAGGGTGTTCAAAATTTAAAAAATTACCTTATGAAGTACTTAATCTTTAAAATTTATTTACAAATAGTTTACATGTGATATTAAAGCTCAAAAATATCCAATAGGTAAATTATTACATTATTTCCAAGTAATTTAGAATTCCAAAATAATCTTATATCTCCATGTATATCTCCCATAATACCAAAGCAAGGGTGGGCTCATCTCCCTTCTTATTTATATCATCAAGCGACTACTGTAGGCACCCTCGAGCCTAGGATTCCCATAAATAGTAATGAAAATTACTATCCAAGTTTATATAATTTATGAATGGGGGTTTGGTTTATTCAAATTGGAAAGATAGACTAGGAAACACCTCTACTTTAGTAACTCTTCCTACGAGCTAGGAAACACATCCAATACTTATAACAAATTACATATATCCCAAAAAAAATAAACCTAGCATTCATAGTGGAGTGTACTCAAATAAATTTTATTAATGATATATAAGTCCAAATTGGATGAATTTCATTTCTAACTTAGAAGTTATTAAAAAAGGATGGGTTGGGAGATAATCAATCACCCTTTATCCATCCTTCCATAACAAATAAATCCCATGTGAGTAGCATAATGTTGAATTTTAAACACTCAAATATGATTAAAAATAAAAAATAAAGTGGAATAAAATCATTTCCAAACATCCTTATGATGCTTTATAAAAAAATAGTGGCTTTAAGCCTCAAACATGCACAAAGTAAGAAAAGGATTGAAATCCAACAACCTTACCAATCCATAAAAAAACTTGTACTAATTTAAGGAAGTAAAAAGATATATTTTTAACATGAATATATTTATACATAAAGTTCATATATAAATCTTACATCAGGTTATCCATTTTATAAGTAATATCTATTCCTCTATGACTTATCTTTTAACTAACATCCATCTCCAAAAGTTTCCTCCTAATATCCCCAAGCTTGATCCCCAATGTTATTTTTGAAAAATCTCTAAAATTTTCCTATAAGGAAGTATTTCCATTATATTATGAATAAATATTTTAATTCTTTAATAAATATAAAGGTGACACTTATCCCTTCCCATTCCTTTTCTCTTTCTCCAAAAATTATTCTAAGCATTCACTCCTCTTATTACTGAGCCCATGGTCTTTCTTAAAAAGTAGATGGGTAAGCATGAATATCTCTCTTTCCATGAATTTTTAACTTTACAATTCATTTAATTATGTAATTTTCTATCCTAAAATTATTCTAGGACTCCTAATATTACCTTTTAGTTAAAAGGTTTTAATTTTACCTCAAAATATATAAAATTCATTTTATATAACTCTATAAAATTTACTTAATTTTTCCATAATAATTTTTAAAGTGGAATAATAAATTTACTCAATTTTCATCATTTTGAATTCCTATACAATTTAATAAGTAATGGGTAAAGGTGGCATGAATAGGGTTACTTAGCCTAAAATTGCCAAAAAATAAAACTAGTAACTAACTCATAACCAAAACTAGAAATTATGAAAGATTTAAAATAAGGTCAATACACATCTAATAAATGGTAACATACATGACCAATTAGTCTAAAAACCCTCACTTGGCCATTTATAATACTACACATCAATTCATGTCAAATTTATCTATCTTAGGATAGTTGAAGCAAACTGAATGGAAACACTTTAAAGTAACAAGTATAAACACAAATTGAATACATATAATCATCTAAAAGACCATAACATATTAATATATAAAATGAGGTAACATACCATGTCAATTATTAACACCCATATACTCAAAAAACATGATATAAATGTGTTAGCTTAATTAGTAAGAACATCCAATTATGGATATAAGTAATAAGGAAATAATGATCCAAATTTACTAGGAAAATTAAATACATGAAATAAAAAATTTATAGAGTCATGAAATAAAAATGGGCATCCCATTTCATAATTAATTATGATGTTTCATCCAAAGGATAATCAAAGTGTAGTGGAAAGTAGAAAAATAGCTATGTGAAAATTGAGATTGATATCCCCCTACCTTTGAATAGGATTCCTCCTAGAAGTTATTGAAACTTGGTAGAGATAGGACAAACAAATATACCAAATCCTTCAATAAAATTTTATTACTCAATACAATGGTCTAACTATTTTATGGTCACTAAGGACTATAGGTATCAAAGGTGCTAGATAAGTACCTCTCAAGGGTAAGATCACATGAATACTATAATAGATGTGATGTCTAAACATTACTCAATTCAACATATGGGAGCGGTAATAACCACTCCATATAGGAGAGAGGGGATTATGGTCTTAGTAACTTGTATAAGAGATTACCATACCAACCTTATCATTTATTTTTGATGATATACTAATAATGAAGAAAATAATCCATGAATATAAAACCCATAAGGGTAACAATAAAGAGACCTTGAAAAGTCTTAAACTCCAAAATAGACAATTTATAATTTCCAATCAAAGGGGTGAGAGAAGAAGACTTTGATAATTATATTTTCAATCATTTCCTAAAACCTTTATTAGATATAATATGAGGACTTTGATATAACCTTTTCTCAAAAATTGTTACAAGAATCCATTAAGAGGACTTTTGAGGTTAGTATCGATGCCAAAACCTTAATCAAAGAATATATTAAGATGAATTTGGATGATAGTCATAGTCGTTAAACCATAATAAAATAATCCATTAGGATTATTTTTTAGGATAGTCTTGATGGCCAAAAAATAATTGAGTAATCCATTATGATCACCTTGGATGTTAGTCGTGATGTAAAAACTCTATTGAAATAGTCCAAAAAATAACTACTCATAAAATCTATTTATCTCATGTTTCTAAGGTTAAATTAGAACCATTTACAAGAGTCCAATAAAGGTGTATCTAATATCACAACACACATAATAACCATCTTTACTTCGATTTATGATGGAATAATCTACAATCAAAACATTAAAAAATACTAAGGTTCACATCATCCTTGTAGCATTTCAAGATGAAAACATATGAGACTAGATGTCTCCTAACTTAACAAATTATAAAATATATGCTTACATTTTATAATAAGATAAAAATAATAAGGTTATTTTAATATATTTCTTCCACACCTACTCAAGGTGAAATATACCTTAAAAATGCTCATCAAAATGACACACTTAACTAAGTTAAACAATTTGAAATCTAGTAAAAGAGTAAAGTTATTATTAATTAAGCATCCCAACTGAATCCAAAATGGGAAAAACCAAAAATGGATAATATCCAAATTTAATCATATGAGTAAGAAGTTGAAAAATGGCTAAAAAATATAATACATTCAATTCCAAATATAATAAAATAAAATTAGGAGCTCCAAAATTTCAAGAAATGTTTGAATAATCAATGGCTAAACAACCTCAAAATACAACAAGAAGGAATCCATAAAAGGTGATTCGAAATAAAATTTAAAAATAATATAAAATAAATAACTAAAATATTTTCAAGTACACCACATCAAATGGAAAATTCATAATATCCAATTAAAAATATACTAAACAATGTGTCTCTAAAAGACCAACAAGATGGGAGTAAGAAGCTAAATTACCAACAATCTATTAATATAACTGTTCAATACACTTTCATGGAATAAATTAATCATAGCAACTCCAAGTTTCCAAGACCACCACATAATTTCCAACATATAAGTGCCAAAACTCATTAAAAAAATCCTATAATATGGAAAACACATAACACTTGGAGGCATCATGTCTCTCCAGCTTACACAACCTCTTAAACCAACACAAAGCAAAGGAATATATCTTGCTAAGATTGAGAGATGTAGGAAATCCATAATAATAAATAAATGGATTGAAACTACCAAAATATTTAATTCATAATCATATAAAATATAAATCTACTCAAGGAAAAATTACAAAAATAGTAGCATTGGGAAGAATCACCCTCCTCCTTAGGGTCCTCTAATTCTCACTTGATAAAAAAAATTCCTTATGCCTAATGAAAGTGATAGATAAAACGTTAAAATTAACAAATCAAAATTATGGTAGGAACCAATATCATACCCAATATTTAGTCCTCTAAGATATAGAGGGTTTTAGTCACTCTAGGGTGACAAGTGTCAAGGGTCTACCAAGATCTTCTCCCTTAAAATATATGTGCTTGTGACACTAAACCTTCATATAACAAAAGCATAATTTCTTAGGTGAGAAATAATTTATGCTCACATAAAACCTAAAACACATAAAAAAGTGGCCCTTATTATTTTTTTTATAATTTAAAATTTCAAACATCACAAAGCATTTTTAGTCTAAGGTGATAAAGAGGGTTTTATAATATCCATTCATGAAGATCATGAAACTATTTGGGGTATTACTCAAAAATATACACATTATGAGTTCAAAATGCTCAATTGAAGGGATTAAACTACTAATTATATGAAGATAACATATGTTCTAAAATAAAATAAATTTATAAATAACAAAGCCTATCTCAAAGATAATCTAAGTTAATACCATAATGACAAGGACCATGTGTCATATTTGATATGATGCCCTATAATTTAGCCACTTCAAAGGACCAAGTCAAACATATAATCAACTCTCTAATGTATTATAGACAACTACCATGAATATTAATGACAACGTTTTGAAGAAAGTGGTAAAATATCCAAAAAGGAGTAAAAAAATAATGAGACATACTTGGGTAAGTATGAAATCAACATACCTTAAGAAGGCATTATCTCAAGAGAACAAGTTGATAATATACAAGTATTTTCAACTCATGTACTCCTTAACAATCCAGACATAAGGATGGGCCTAGCATCATGACACCATTAAATGGTTTTTTGTTATTCAAATGTGAGGCATAAGAGGCCTTGATAAACTTTAAAAAATAAATAGCTATAATATAAGTCACATGCATGGGTAAGAATCCTAAATAACTATAAGAAGAAATGGTCAACACAAATTAATTGATCACCTAAAAGTATCAATGACCAAAATAAATGGATGTCATAACGATTGTACATATTAGCTTAATTTACATATTTTTAATCTTTAGGGAGTTTTTGTGGTCCTATGAGATCTATATAAGTTCATATTAGGTGATATATTATTGTGAAATTTGAATTTGGGTCATATTGGCTTTTTCCCATGAAAAACCCATGATTTGAATATTCAAACTTCTTTTCAAGCTTTGAGGGAATCATTCATATCTAAATAAGGTTTAAAAAATGTATGTTGTGTGGAAGGAGTTTAGGATGATACAAAACATACCTAACTCCTTCATTAGTCCTTTTTATGATTTTTTCAATGGTTAGTAGTTAGGCAACATACTAGAGGAAGTTACAAAAGTTAGTTAGAGGTTTCACACCAATAAAAGAAATTATAGTAGTTTTTGTTTGTAAGTTTTTCATTCAAGTCATACATAGGATTGTGGGGTGTGCTTCAAAAGGAAATATGTATAATAACCCCAAAATAGTGAATAAAGTTTAGTTTTTTTATTGAAGACAAGGAACACTCTATATTTTATATAAAGTGTAATGAAAATAGCTTGTTCAAGAATGTTTAATGAGAAAAAGTATAACCAAAGTAAGGTCTTATGATATTTGTGTATTTTTAAGTTGTCAAATTTTATTATAATAATTTTTTAAACATTTTAAAGTAGTTTCAAACCCTTTTTAAATGGTTCAAGTTTACAAATCCTAACCCCTTTTCTTATGTAATACAAGGATTGTTATGCAATACAAATCTTGTGTTTACACATTTGATGTAAAATATGATAAGGAGGGTTATTAGAGTCATATAGATAAGTGGTGAGTTTTATTTTATATTCATTTATTTGGAAATTGTATTTGAGTGAGATCTTTAAATCCACTTTTCAAACCAATTTATATACCCCTGTTTAGACTAAACTTGCATAAGCAGTGAGCGAATAGAATATGGCAAAGAAATTAGCAAGACATCATAAATAATGGGTTTTTATTGTATATAGGTGAGTGTAATTATTTTTTATGTATTTCAATCCTATTAAGAATATTTAGAAATAAGATTTAAGGTCTAAACCATTCTAAAAGTTTACACAAGCCTTGTTTGGCTAAACTGAAGGACTGATTATGCATCCCAAGTGACAAAGATAGTTTGTAGGCTAGAATAAGATTGAAAAAGGAATGGTAATCATTAGATACAATATTCCTAGTGTATTAAATATTTTTACATGTTCTTAGACCCTTATTTCATTAGAGAGGTACTCAATCATGTGACAAAAGTTGACTGTGTACTCTATAAACTTTGTAACCCTACTTGAAATCACTTATAGAAACATCTAAGGAAACATTTAAGTTTTAAACAAGGTTTAAGGGAGTTATAGAGGTTAGGATAAACCATTTAGAATGTTTTAAATCAATTTTAATGTATATTTCATCCATTTATTCCCTCTCGGGTGGTCTATAGATAGGGTAAACCCTGTCTAGGGTTTCAAGTAAGAAAGTCCATTTATAGGAAATGCAAGCATGGGAAATCGTTGGTTTTTAATTAAAATAAGGGGACACATGTATTTTATCATATTTTAAGAGTTTATTGTGTATTATATACCTTTATGTACATTTTTACCCAAATATATGTAAATTAGGGTGACTATGATCTTAAAGGCCTAAATAGAGCCTTAAATGTGATTGAGTGGATGACTTATGCAATGAGTTGGAAATGAAACATAATAGGATGATAAAAAAGTATAGAGGGTATATAAATTAGAATATATTTTTCCAAATGACATCTATACATTTCCATACCAACAAGATTTGTTAAAAAAAGACTAGTAGACCTATTTATCAAGGTGTATACAGTTTGGAAAGAGTAAGTTGAAGATTGAGAGTTTATACTTGGGTTAGGAGTTTGTAAATGGAGTTAATATAATGTTTAAATATTTCATAGAATTAAACTAATCAACTAACCTTAGAACCATTGAATGCATGTTGTAACAAATATCTAGTGAAGCATTGACAAAAAAAGTATTTTGAAAACAAGACAAGGAGTGAATAGTGAACAAAGACAAGTCAAGAGAAATATTATGTAACCTCTACATTATTTTGGTATCATATCAAGAAATATTATATATATATGGATATGTATATATATTTATTCTTTATTTTTAGTTTATGCATTGGAATATTGTAATGAAAGTATGATGAAGGTTGTTTTCAAAGACTAATGAAGGAGATTGCATGAAGTTGGTCAAGGTAGGTTGAAAACTAAGAAAGGCTTAAGGAGAGATAAACAGATAAATAATCTCATTGATACAAGGAAATAACTTGGATGAATATGGATCAAGGTGGAAGATACTTGTTTAAAGTGAAGCAAGGTGTAAAATACTTGTTTAAGGTAGAGCAAGGTGAAACAAGCTTGATTAAGAGAATACAAGTACCTAATAGGAAAGACCAATTGAGATAAGAAGATAGAGGTAAAATAATTTCAGATGAGTATATATAAATATTGTTTTCAAGTTTGTTAAATAATTATCATGCATAAAAAAGGAGAGTTTAGATTAATTTATTTATAAATAGATTATGTTGAGGGTATTGGCTATGGAAAATGAATTCATTGATTAGGTACAAAAACAAAAATAAGATAAGGAGGTTGTAGAGGTTAAGAGGTTTAAAGGACAAAAAATGAAACAAGCAACAACATAACAAGCAACAGAACTAATCATGAACAAGAGAATTAAACATGAGAAAGAGAGTGGTTGATAAGAAGATGAATAGGAGATTATTTTTATTAACTTATGTATTATATGTGTAGATTGGGTGAAGGACATGAAGAAAATGATAAAGATGATCAAGTTGAAGATCAAAGTGAAAAAGAATGACCTCAAAGGAGAGAGAAAGAGAAAGAAGAATCAAGGAAGATCCAACATAGAAAAGCACCACAAGGTCTATGTATCTAAACTAGACCTTGAGATCCAAGAGGAGTTGTCCTTGAACAAAGAGTGCTGAATAAGAACATCAAAGTTAAATTAGTTATAAATTTATGTGAAAGTTTTCATTTTCTCCTTAGTAGTATGATGCAGGAGCATCACTACCCTATTGTACATATTATCTTACTTTAAATATTTTGAATATTTATGGAGTTTTTTTTGGTCCTGAGAGATTTATAGAAGTTCATATCAGGTGATATATTGTTGTGAAATTTTCATTTGGGTCATATTGGCTTTTTCCTACCAAAAATCCATGATTTGAATATTCAAACTTATTTTCAAGATTTTTGGGCATCATTCATGTCTAAAAAAGGTTTCAAAAATGTAAGTTGTGTGTAAGTATTTTAGGGTGATCTAAAACATACATAGCTCCTTAATTATTAATTTTTATAATTTTTTAAATGGTTAGTAGTTAGGAAACATACTAGAGGAAGTTACAAAAGTTAGTTAGAGGTTGCACACTCATAAAAGAAATTGTAGTCATTTTTGTTTATAAGTTTTTCGTTCAAGTCATAAAGAGGATTTTTGAGTGTGATTTGAATGTAAATATGTATAATAAGCCCAAAATAGTGAATAAATTATAGTTTATTTATTGAATACAAGGAACACTCTGTATTTTCTATAAAGTGCAATGAAAATAGCTTATTCAAGAATGTTTAGTGAGGAAAAGTATAACAAAAGGTCTTGTGATCTTTGTGTATTTTTAAGTTATCACATGTTATTATAATTATGTTTTCAATAATTTTAATTACTTTCAAACCCTTTTTAAAATTTTCAAGTTTACAAATCCTAACCCTTATGCTCATGCTATAGAAGGACTGTTATGCAATACAAAGACTGTGTTTACACATCTGACATAGAATGTGATAAGGAGGGTTATTAGAGTAATATAGCTAAGTGATGATTTTTATTTTATATTAATTTATTTTTAAATGTGATTTTAATTATATCTTTAATTCCATTTTATAAACTAATATATGTACCCCTGTTTAGACTAAACTTGCATAGACAGTGAGTGGATAGAATGTGGCAAACAACTTAACAAAACATCATAAGGAAGGGTTTTTTATTGTAGAGATGTTAGTGTTATTATTTTTTAAATATTTTAACCCTATTAATATATTTTAGAAGAATAATAAAGGTCTAAACCCTTCTAACAGTCTACATAGACCTTGTTTGGCTTAATTGAAGGACTAATTGTGCATCCCAATTGACAACGATAGTTTGCAAGATATACTAAGCCTAGAAAAGGAATGGTAAGGTTAGATAAAATTTTACTAGTGTATTTAAGATTTTTACATGTTATTTTACCCTTATTTCATTAGAGAGGTATTCAATCCTATGATAAAAGTTGACTGTGTACTAATAAACTTTACAACCCTACTTGAAATCACTTACAAAAACATCCAAGGAAATATTTAAGTTTTGAATGAAATTTAAGGGATTTATATAGGTTAAGATAAACCATTTATAATTTTTGAGATAAATTTTACTATATGTTTCATCCATTCATTCCCTCTCGGGTTGTTTGTAGATAGGGTAAACCCTGTCTAGGGTTTCAAGTAAGAAAGTCCATTTCTAGGAAATGTAATTATGGGAAATCCTTAATTTTATATGAAAGGAAGGTGAAAAATGTATTTGATCAGATTTTATGAAATTTTTTGTATTGCATACCTTTTTGAACGTTTCTAACCCAACTGTGTGTAAACTAGGGTGATTGTGATCTCAAAGGCCTAAACAAAACCTTAAATGTGATTGAAAGGAGGACTTATGCAACAAGTTGGACAATGAAACTTGATAGGATACTAGACAAGGATATAGGGTATATGAATCATAATATATTTTTCTAAATTACATTCATAAATTTACATAATAATAATATTTGTTAAAAAAAGGCTAGTAGCCCTGTTTGTCAAGGTGTATAAAGTTTGGAAAGAGTAAGTTGAAGATTAAGAGTTTTTAATTGGGTTAGGAATTTATAAATGAAGTTAATAGAATATTTAAATATGTCAAAGACTTAAGCTATTAAAATAACCTTATAACCATTAAATTCATGTTGTAATAAAGAGATAGTGAAGCATTGGCAAAAAAAGTATTTTGGAAACAAGACAAGGAGTGAATAGTGAATAAAGACAAGTCAAGAGAAAGATTGTGTAACCTATGCATCACAATCCAAACTAAATATTTATTATCTAAGAAAGAATAACACATGATAAAAATTTAATAATAGATATCTATAATAAATCATGTTCAAGTGAAAATGAGTACATGACTGTTGAGGGTCAAAGAGTGTCTTCTAGATATTTAATAAATTACACTGTCATCATTCTCATCTTAGCCCACATGGAATCCAGTATATTAGGTGTCATACCATGACACAATGATCTTATATTATCGGATGAAGATGAGACTCATTAATTTAAAGGCAAATATTTCTATTTGGGACACATTGATAAAGGCATGATGTTCCAAAAATATGAATCTAAGAATATACCTTTTAATTAATGATAAGCAACATGTTCCTCATGTGGTTCTTTATACTATATCTATCCTCTAAAGCAACATTGGTTCAACACAAGCATATTTTTAATATAAATAACATCAATAAAGGTATCACATCCTAAAAGGTATGATACCCACAATAATCATATATCAACATCCTATTTAAATGGTTTTTAATTATAAGAGTCTACTTAAGTTATTTAAATTATTGAAATTAAAATGATGGAATATATAGATCTAACAATAATATAAAATATGTTACAAATTATTACATAAATATAAAATTAATAAAAATATTAAAAGAGAATATGTTCAAACATCACTAAAACATACTATATGCTAACTATGTAGATTGATAGATATTGAATATTCTTAAAAAAAATATACAAATATAGTCATGTCTGAAAAAAAAAGTTTCAACCTATGCTAGGACAAGATCATAGGAGGTATACAAGGGAATAATATGGTATTGTCTATTGATTTAAACCTCATCTTAGTTGATTGTGAGATTTATTTCTTGTTTTGGGTCTATGCAAGAACTTCTTAAGGTTTATTTTTCTATGCGGGTGATAAATAAATGTACCAAAAATTGGTGAATGATAAAAATCTAGTCCTTCATATGCAATAGATATATAATTAGATAAAAAAGAGTGGGAATGGGGTTAAGGGAATAGTTAATGTAGCCTTATAAAACCCTTGTGACTGTGTAGTTCTTACATAACCCAAATAGACCTCAATCCAATGTAGTTATCCCTCTTAGAGTGTTTGTTTGATCTATGATTATGCAAATAAAATGACTATAGATAGAATATTTGATTACATTCTTGAAAAATGGATGGAATTAAAATATAAAAAATAATATTAAGACTTGGCCTATGATTTTTATAATGAAACATAATTTAATTTAAAATAAATAATTCTCTTTTTCTTAGCATATAGTTATTTTGAAATCAACTTTCTAGGTATTCTTAATGTAATTCCTTGATGTAATTTTATAGGGGAATATTTATAATATTTTCACAATTTGATCTTTCATTAATGACACAAGAGCCATTGTGAAAGGTATCAATTTGAGAAAGTAATAATTAGGGTGTGGGGTATAAGACCATACTAGGTCAAACAAGGATAAAATAAGTATGTGAGATATAGTGTGCAACAAATTGATTTTAAAAAGTAACCATTAGAGTGTAGGGGAAAATGACACACTAGTGGATAAGGTTGTAATGTGACCTTGTTTAACCTAGCATAGTTCTATCCCAAAAGGACAAAGACTATTGTAAATGGTCTAAAAGGTGCCTATATGTTGAATAAGGATGAATAGGGTTAAAATAGGGATATTTATATTATAGGTTTCTATGTTCTGAATATAATATAGTCTCTATTATAGATTGGGAATCATAAAGATGGTGAATAGACCAAGTAGGGGAAAGGTGTCACACTTAATTATTAAATTTATGTGTCTATAATTACCCACACTTTATTATAGTGATGAAATAAATTAAAATGACTAGAGTACAATATATGTGAACTTGAGTGTGTACACACACTTTGAATTTCAATGTGAATGTTGATCATGCAAGTTACCTTAATAGGAAAACTTGTAACAATGCCACTAAAAGTAGTTATTGTCCATATTTTAAAGTTGAAATTTGAGATTTTAAAACTTGAAATTTTCAAAGAGAACAAAGAAAGTATACACCTATAAGAGTAAGCAATATAATTTATCTATAACTTGAAGGTAGAGAAGGGTTTTCCACCCTATTGAGTTCAATTTGAAGAAATGCTAAACTTTTGTCAAATTGAGAGTGATTAAGTCTCAATTTGAAAACATTTGAATGCTTTTGAGTTGGAAATATTGTATGATCCAACTCTCATTTGATTTTGTAGAATAATTTGCAATGAAATTGAAGGGGTTGAACCACTAAATTGGCCTGCTACATATTGAGAAAGCATAACTGTAGATGTTGAGTATCATTAGACATTAATATGTCCCACTTATAACATGAAAATTAATCATAATAATACAAAAAGATCTAGATTCTATTAAAAAAATTAAAATTTGAAACTCAATAAATATTTGATATTATCATATAGTAACTTGAACATGAATGAATATCATGCCCTTTGTACTATACTAATTTGATATTGAACTTCTAATTTGAATTTTTGAAACTATTGAAACCTGTAGCTATTTTGAAATTTTTTGACTATAATAATGAGTGCACATTTGTGTGACATGCCCCCAAACTTTGAAAATTATGAATCATGTTGTAATCTTTGAAATTGTATAATGCCATAAATTTGAAACTTTACTCATGAGGACTTGACTTCTCAAGGCAAGACCAATGTAGTACCCCCATTTTGAGATGAGATATGTAACTTATGAGTCACTTAGATAATAAAAATTATTCCATGTGAAAATATGTAATCATGTAATATCATTAAAATGGTTTAATTTGTATTTTCATCATAAAATAGAATGTAACATTTAATTACATTATGAACATGTGGTAAATAGATAAACCACTAAATCATGTAAGTAGTATATTCATTATATAGATAATGTAACCATAACATATCAAATAATTAATATCATAAATGATGTAAATAATGGAACCATAGTAACAAACAGTAAGCATACAAGTAAATATCATAAATTTTGGAATTAAAGTCACACATAAGGCCCATAGGGTACATACAAGGGACATGATAATGTCTCATAAGCATAGAATTCCAAGAGACACATTAAAATATTATAATAATTCCATACAAGTAAAAGTTTAAACATACAATTCCAAGGGCCAAATACAATAGGAAAGCAAGTTATAACCTACTATGTAGTAAATTATGAAAGAGGCATAAAGAAAATAAAACTAGTTTAGATAAATTATATGTATCCATGTCATTATTAGAAAAATAACATGTTTATGTAACACATGCATAGTATGAGTGAAAATAAATAACTTTTATGATATATCTCTCATAATGGTATAAAGGTTGTGGATAAATACCACTTGTAAATGTGTTAAAATAAAACAAAGAGATGCCCCCAACTTAGCAAGTTTGTTGGGTAATAAGGGAAACCTGAGATCAAAACCATGTAAATGTATTTCATTTATCACACTCATGCACATCATGAAAATCAATGTGTATTTTACAAATAAAAAATGTTATCTGTGTAACATAAGATAACTGACATATGGAAAGAAATAAACTTAGAAATAATTAAAAATATTTTTTAAGTTCTCATTTTGAATTTTTGATAATATTTTGATTTTTTTGGATTTTTTAATTATTTGTATGTTTTTGAATTTTTGTTATATTTGATTTTTAAAAATTTCTAAAATATTTAAATTGATAAATTTATTGAGTAAAGTTTTAAAGATATAAGAAGAGGAAAGGATTTGAAAAACACTCAACAAGGTGAAAAATCATTGTATGATAACAAGGAAAGCTATGTGACCCCAATGTATGTATAAAGTGAGTCATAAAAATGTAGCTTGAAATGATTAAGATAGATTTAAAAACTACATGGCCTCATGGATAAGAGATAAATGTTATTTTTTTATTAGATATGGTTAATAAAATGGGAAGAGGGTCTTGTGCCCTTAAAAAATACCACATAAGATATACAAATAAAAGTGACAGGAAATATAGGCCACAAACAACTATATATCATCAACCAAGTTATTGAAAAAAATTCCGAAAATACAAGTAGGGGGGAACACATAAGATACAAGTTATAATCCTCATATTCAGAGTAAACAACCAACTTGTTGTTCCTAGACTTTGTTTTTTCCTTAACCTTTCCTCTAATTATTTTACTTAGTGACTGATAAGTTTCTTTAGCCAAAATTTTCCTTTTATGGATCAAGGTCCACTCCTCTTTTTTATCAAAGGCTCTCTTCATCTATTCCTTCTTATTATTATTAATTTTTTCATGCTACTTCTTGATAATGGAGTCATGCCAATCTCCCCTATTTATTCAGTTCTGACTACCATTCCTCTACTAGTTCCTATTCTAACCTCCTCTAAAGAGAACATCATTTTCAAATTATTGATTTATTCCACAAACTAAAAACAAAGCAAATGTTTCATGGTTGATTTGATCTAAATTTTTTATAGGATCCTATCCATATCAACTAGCTTGTTACTTATTGGGGTATAGGGATGAATGATTTCCATTGGCTTAACCACATGAATGTTTCCATCTGTGCTAATTTATTAGGGAATTTTAATAGTGTTTTCCTCTCCCCTAGAGTTCGATAATCCTTCCCTTTCAATTCATCTAGGATATATTAATTTTATTAATTATAACCCCCCTCATTATGGATTTATATGGATTTAATTACAACTTTTAACCAAAGTAGTTCCCCTCTACATAAAATGAGGAAGGTGAGCCCTTAGTGGATGGGGTCAGAGGAAGGGTTGGATTTTTAAGATGTCATAGAGTATTATAGATAATTAAGTATAAATAAGGGAATTTTGATCATATGGTCCTTAAAGTGGTTCATAAAAAAAGTGGCATGAGAAGAGAATGGTGTATTTTCCATTGAGGGTGATGTATTTCATTATCTAAACACCAAACTCAAGCCACTTCCTAGGTAGTTTAGGTTTGGGAAACCTTTTTAAGATGAAAATAATAGTTTATCAAATTTGAAATAAATATTCATTACTTATTCCTTTATCTTTTTGTCTTTAAAGTATTTGATGTTGTTATTTTACATTTCAATAACTTCATTGATGATTTATTCTAATATTGTGATTCTTAGACCCCTCATTCTGACCATAAAATTGACCCAACCTCTAGTGAATTCCCTAGAGATAGATAAATCATCACCAACTATTATTTTCATGAAATTTGATAGCCCTCTGTTAACTATCTTCTTGTAAACATTAGGGTTCTCCTTTAGCTCCATAAGATATTAGCTCAATCTTGTCTCTTTCACCTCCCATCTTCTTCATGTAAGGAGAATATTGATATCTACAATTTTTACCATTTTATCCTCCATGGAGATGCTCTTTTTATGAAAATCTAGGCAATTATTATTTGAAGTGGTGTGTATCTTCCCATAGTTCACAATGTGAGACTTAATTTGGTGATGATTAAATTTCACCTTGTTTCATGATTTGACCATCTTGTCATCTATCATGAGGAGGATGGATTAATAATCCCACATATGGGATATGGGCTTCTCATTTTATATTATTTATGAGACTTCAATTGGGAGGTAAACGTCATTTTACCAATGTTTAAATGAGTCACTCTAAACCCATATGTTTTCCACTTAATCCACCCCCTTATTTCCATCTCTATAAACATGTAAAATAGTATAATCTTTGAATTTAAATATAAGGATCTTCACATCCTCCATAACTTTTTAGATGGTCTGGGAAGGATCAAATTTTTTGCTTTAAATAATTAATGATATTGAGGGAGTCCCCTTCAATTTGAAGTAGATCAATTCCAATTTGACTACTAGTTCAATTCCAAAAAAATTATATTAAGGTTTTGGTCATGTGGTTAGTTTGGACCCCTAAGGGGAAATCATATAAAACCAATAGGTTCCCATTGGCATATGTTATGAATCTCCCACCGATAAGGCCTAGGTTACCTTCAATTATACCATTAAAATTTAGCTTAAACCAAGAAACTTGTGGACAAATCCATTTAACCATAGATCTATCCACCTTATACTTATATTATTTAATTAGGAATATAATATATAAATTGATGAGAATAGGTGAAATGTAATGGGGTATGGGATCCTTAAAGTTAGAGGAGAACTTATATTAGTTCTCATTGATTACTGATAGGATTTTTAGGGTAGTAAAAGAATGTCAAGGTGACCTATTCTCATATATACATCATTTTTTTCATTTCCAAATACCCCATAATAAATGGGATAAAAATATAAATGTGATCATGTAAGTTTAAGTCATGCTATAGCATGGATAACTATACAATTTCAATAAGATATATAAGATAGTTATTTTGGATTATTTGAATTAGTTCAAAAATAAAGAGCGCAAATGCCTAAAATGGAAAAATAAACCCAAGGACTTAGAATAATTATTGGATAAGGGATTGAATAAATAGTAAAAATAATCAAAGAGAAAGAAACTATGTATGAAAGGAAGTATGAAACTATAAACCAAGGATATCATTAATGGTATGCCTATGCATAGTCCATGTATTAGGTGTAGTATAACCTTCAATTGTATTTCCATATTCATATTTTTAATAATAAATATCATCGAGATCATACTAATATTTTTGATATTTAGGATTGTAACTATAAATGTAATCATTATCATAGGAGAAAACTAAATTTTAAAGTTGTGCTTGAAATTGTTAGATTTCATTTTGATTATATTTTGTATCTATGAATGATAAAATTATTACACCATATATCATAGTTTAATTTTTAATATGTGAATTAATTTTAGGATATTGCATCTTATCTTGAACTAGAGAATGATAATGTATGATTGGATGAACATTAAAAAAAAATTAATTTTTTGCTTTGCCTTTATATTTTTTTCTATATGCGTGGAGTAGATATATGATTGATTCCTTACCAACCATATTTGTATCATTAGACTTTGGAGGAATATTTTTATTTGTAAACATTTTCATGAGAAATATTTTAAAAACAATGTTTTCTTGATTATCTTGAATTTGTTGTTGAAACTTTTCTTTTGGTAATTTTTATTCTTTAAATCTTGATTTTTCATCTTGTTATATTTGTAATATTTTTATTTCAAGTTGTTCATTTTGTAATTTTCCACCCTCTAATTTTTATTTTTGAATATTTTATTGTTCTAAATTTATTTTTATATCCATATTTTCTCTTTTTGTTCTTTTTGTACTTGATTTTTAAGATATGCAATGTAAGTGTGTTGCTTAATTGATTTACTTGTTATAAGATCACCACTATCAATGATACTTTGTATTCTTTTATTTAAAGCCAAAAATTTATCTATATTATTCTCATGTAATCGATGATATGAACAATAGTATTTTTACCTTATTAGAGGAGGCATAGAAGGTAATGTAGTCAAATTGTTTCGAATCATTTCTCTTAGAATATCACTTGGACTCTAACTACCATTTTTAATACTTTATAAAAAAATAATTATAGATGTATGTATCTTGTGAGGCACATGATAGGTAGATAAAGATACATGATTGAAACTATCATGTTATAGATTCTTTATATATATTATATTATTTTCAAGTGATATAGTCTTTGAATTAAAATATTTATTTTGATTTTACAAATATTCTATTGATTTTTTTTCATAGTGATGATTTGATATTGGATGGATTTACAAGCATAAACTACAGGTATATTGGATTGAATATAAACACCATAAATAATGTATGTGGGAAGGATAGGATCATCCTTAAAATTAAGAGATTCATTGATTATGAATGAGTTATTTTATTTTTGTTTATTGACAACATTGAAATAATTATCACTAGTAAGAGATGAATTATCATCATATGGAATATATATGCTAAAATTATGATAATTCATCACAAGAATAGCATCATGTGTGAATGAATGAGGATGGAGTAGTAACAACATCACAATATGTGTGTCATGTAATGACATTGCTTTTATTTATAGCATGTGATGTGCTAATAAAAGATCAAGAAAATTCATCCTAATTGGTTGACAAAGGGAGATAATTATGACATATATGATCAATATCCATTATTTGTGAAGGAGAAGAGATAAAATAATCTTTACTAGGACTAAATTGAGAAATTTAATCTTTATTTGAAATGCATTTATTAATAAATCTATTTTTGAACATAGTTTTATATTGCTTTGGTGACTTTTATTTTAATTACTCTTTTCACTCTAGATAATAGTCAAGGAAGAAGATGAAATATGATCCCAAGGGGGATATAAAGGTGAATTTGATTTAATAAGCACTTGTTCACAATAGTTAGAAAAGTTAGATTATCCATTCATTGAAATATAATCAAAATCATATCATTAAGACCATCTTCTATGAGTTTTAGTTTTTGATAAGTTATCCATTATTTTTTATAAGTAAAAGGCACAACATGAAGATAAAAAAATTTATCTAGAGGATGTACATCATTAACATATATAATTTAATAGTACATGAAATATATAATGAATGTAAATGTTAACAATTAAATACTTATAATTAATAAGTAATCTAACATGTACGAAGGTATTAATGACTAAGAATATAATATAATAATAAATCAAGGTATGATGGGTGATTTAGGTAAGGGTTTGAATGCTTTTTAACATCTCTAATATACTTTGATATGAATTGATTAGTGTATGCCCAATGTTTCAAAGTGATAAATATACATGTATAACCATACCTATAGCCCACTAACCCCATTTATAAGGGTATGATGAGAACAATTTCCCTGGGTGATACAATCCTCTTAGGTACACCAAAAACTATCTAGCTAAAAATGATTCTTATGGTATAATAAAGGGGATCATAGGCATTTTTGATATACAGTGAAGCACATGTAAACAAAATTCTATATTTTGTGTTGTATAATGGTTGAGTATTGGGGTAAACCCATCATGCCACTGATATCTATAAATAAAATATCACATG
The DNA here is from genome assembly GCA_037957365.1 of Torreya grandis. NCBI lineage: Eukaryota > Viridiplantae > Streptophyta > Pinopsida > Cupressales > Taxaceae > Torreya > Torreya grandis. Next base: position 3,052 of record JARHVA010008518.1, on the reverse strand, counting down.
TAGCCCTTCATGATAGTCACTAAGTAGTTTTTCATCTATACAGAACATAGTTTATAAAACAATAAAAAGCACAATGCAAAAAACAGAAAAAGAAACTCAAAATATTTGTGTGTATATAAATTAGAAAATTTCAACTTGAGGTTGATATATAAAGAGCTTCATTGTCATATTTATCCAAGGTGAAAGGATAAACTTCTTCAAGTGTTAGATTAAATCCAAGGTCAAATAAGTTGAAAACATTATGTGTCATTGATTTTATTCAAGGTCTAAGGCTATTTTATTTTAGTGTAAAGTAATTTACATAAAATTTATGAAATCTATAGGACAAAAATAAAGTCAAACAATCAGCCAATAAATGTCTCTAAAAATATCAGGTTCATCAGAATATTTAATCTAGTTTTTAATTTAAACTGAATCAAATTAATATTATATTAAATTATTGAAATGGATAATGATAGAATATACAGATCTGATAGTACAGATATAATATCCTATTAAACTGTTACAAAATTATAATCTTGGTAAAAAATTAAATGAACCTAAGAATTTGAAAACCTCCCTAAAACAAATTTAATGTTGAGTGTGATGGCTTACTGTGATTGAAAATTGCTTAAAAATACCTAAAAATATTGTTGCATCCAAAAGTATATTTTTAAACTATGTAGGGACAAGTCTATGAAAGGAGGATAGTGATGTATTGTGGATTTATCTTAGTTTATTGTGCCTAATTTATTGATTTGGGTGTATGCTACTACTTATGATGGTTTTCTAATTCTTTATGAGAGCTAAATGGATGCATGGAAGACCTATAAAATACAAACCCTATCCCTACACATGCACTAGATAGAAATCAAATAATAAAAGGAGAAAAATGGGGTAGTGGGAATGGATCTACCATAAAAAAAATCCTTACATAATCTAATTTTTTCCTAAATATCTCAAATGAGCCTCAGACTGATGTATTTTTCCCTTCTAAAGTAATTGTGTGATCCATGATTATACAACTATATGCAAGTAACTAGAATATTATTTGAAATGATTTTCAATGGATGAATTTGACCCAAAATAAATGATATTACAAATTTGTTTATGATTTTTATATATTTTTTATAATTTAAATTGGAATAAATAGTTATCTTTTGCTCAGCGTGGAGTAATTTGAAATTAGTTTTCTAGGGGGTTTCAAATGAATTCTTTGATGTGCTTTTATAGGGGAATATTTAGAATATTTTCACTAAATAACTTTACAAAATTCATTGGATATCCATTTTAAAAGGTCTCAAATTGAAAAATTGATTGTTAGAGCATGGTGGATAATGCCACACTAAGGGACAAGGCCATAGTGCAACCTTGTCTAACTTAGTGAGGTCTTGTCCTAAAAAGATAGAGATTGCTATAAAATGTTTGGTAGGAGACTTAAGTAGTTTATGCATGAATTTAGTTGTAATATGAATGTATATATGAAATTTATATTGTTTTAAAGATACTAAATGCTCTCTTATATATTTTGAGTTAGTGAAATGAAGAATAGACCAAGTAGGGGAAATGTGTCATGATTAACTTTGTGTCTACACATCCAAAATTGATCTCTATGCATTGGATAATAACCTAAAATTATGTAAGAGTAAATATGTACATCTATAACATAGTCAAGAATTAATGAATTTGATGATTACATATATTTGGGGATAAAATCCACACAAGGTCAACATATTATTTTCTAACCATCATCTATTTCTAAATTTAAAGGAAACTCACTTCATATCAAGGTCATCAAAAAGGCATAAATGAATAAAAAATGAGATAAGGATCACTCTCCATGAAATAAATTTTAAAAACCATGATCTATAAGAGCCTCATTAAAAAATACTTCTCCATGGCATCATTGGTCTAATTACACAAGGTGATTATAATATCACATAACAATCATATGTACCCCCTAGGTTTTAAGTGAAAACTAGAAAATAAAATATTGAGGCTTTTGGTCCTTTACATAATAGAAACATATAATTAATTTATCCATATTACTCTAGGGTCTAACCAATACCAACCTTCCATCATAAAGATAAACTAAGCCTAAATCTACCTAGAACTCACTTATAAAGTCAAAGTCAGTGAAGGTAAGAGGGATGGAAAGGTAATTTTAAAAGGCATCCCTTCACTATCTATGAATATTTAACTCATGATTATAGTAAAATTAATTCCCCGTATTGTAGAAACTAATTAATTAGTGAGACTAAGTTTCATGAAAAAAGGTTGTCATTAAACCAAGAAAGGTCCATCTTGACCCAAAGTTAACTCAACACACTAAGTCTAGTTGTTACCAACATACTTGGTCTCAAGAGCCAAAGGAAATGTATTCCATAACTCTTTCAAAATAACTTAAGGTTATGATATAAATGAATAAGGTGGTAGAGTAATATCAGATGTTTGGAATATAATGGCTCACTCATGATCTAGTGGCAAATTAGCCTCCCAACACCTAGATGGAGCCTATATATTAAGATAAACTTTAGATTTGACAAGGTCAAAAGATAAATTGTATGGTAGTTTTGAGTGAGAATATATTATTTTTACCGTATTGGGAAAACATTTAAGCCACTATACCTATGAATAGTAACTTATCTCAAGCCACTCTATAGCCATAATATCTTTGGTGGAATCTGATAATAAGTCTCATAGATATATCTTTGATCACTAAAAAAAGTCACCAAGTGGTCACCAAGAATTTAATGTCTAGGCTAAAGAGTCCTAAGTCCCATTTCCATTAGGGTGATATAAAAATAGTACTACTATTTTCACTTTTGAGTTTCACTATTTGAGGAGGCTTTTCAGGTCTTCTCACTCAATTGACATAATGGGAACTCTCTAAGGTTGTGGGTGGCCTATATCTAAATAGAACCTATAATAAGGTTGTCTCCATTGATGCTACACCTATATGTATCAATATACCTATTCAAATTACAATGAAAATGGAGAGAAAAATATGAAAGTAACCAAAAAAAATGGGTGTGATGCACCAAATTGTAGGTTTCTTCCTATGGTCTATGCA